>CM024271.1:28270952-28840952 GCA_013621005.1 Aeschynomene evenia | reverse complement strand
TTTAAAGTTATAGCCTTCAATTTATAGTATATGTAAAAAAATCAAATAATTTCATAATTTATCGTCTTTAGTTTTTTTTTTTTTTTGTAGTGTATCTAAGAAATTAGTGAAATCTCTCAATGTAAAATATATAGTTTTTAATTTTTAGTATATGTGTGAATATCAAGTAATTTCATAATTTAAAGTTTATAGTCTTTTTTATAATGTATCTAAATTAATAGCAAGGTTCTGAGAACCGTACCGGGCCGGAAATCGAATTGGTCGAGCGAATGGTTTAGAGGTTTAAAAGTTTAATTGATTTAACCAGAGGTTTAATTGTTCAAAATTGGGACATAATAAAATATAATCAAGAGCACATTCCATAAATCATATTTTATACTGTTATGTATGTTATTCTTCTATTTTCAGCCCATTTTATTTAAATATTTTGTTGTATTTAATTTTAGTTTCTTTTCAAAAATGATAATAAATTATTGAAATAAAAATAATACAAAAGTAAAATTAACATCACATCTTACTCACATCATATTTTGATTAGAAATTAAAGAGATTATTGAATTGGATGAACTAGCTTTACTGCCCATTCACTTTGAATTCATAGCTCGTGCCTTTAATCCTAGTAAGGGTTGTGTAACATTTGAGAAATTATATTTACATTTATGAGTGCATTCTCATCTTCTTACTTCAGTCACTTTCTATGTTCTCTCTAAAATATTATTCTTCTTGCTTAGTTCATTTTCCCATCAACCACGAGCTCCACCTTCGACTCTGTCATATTCTTTTTTCTTCTTCTTCATTGCTCTTTCTCTCTCTTTTTTTTTCTTCTAAACCCTAAACCCTAAACCCTGAACCCTGTGTTTTTTTTATTTTATCAAATAAATTAACTCCTAAAACACACTTAACAAACCATTAGTCCAACCAAATTAAAACTTTTATTTTAATTAAGAATTTTATCATTCTAAACCTTCAATGATGAGGTAAAGGGTTCTTGGAGCTAACATTTTAGTGGTACCCTTCCACCAAATCTTTGTTTTGGGAAGAAATTGGTGAAGCTGAATATGGGTTTCAATCAGTTTCATGGTAGCATACCTATTGATGTAGGAAGGTGCACAAGTCTTACAAGGGTGAGGCTTGAATCGAATAAGTTTACCGGACCTCTTCCCGATTTTGAGATCATTGCGAATCTCGCTTACATGAGCTTTAGCAGCAACAATATCAGTAGATCAATTCCATCAAGTTTGGGAAACTTCACAAATCTCTCTGCTTTGGATTTGTCCATGAACAGCCTTACTGGCCTTATACCATCACAGCTGGGAAACCTTGTAAATCTTCAGACTTTGGTTCTTTCTCACAATAAACTTTTAGGTCCTTTGCCAGATCAATTATCAAAATGTGCCAAGATGGGAAGCTTTGATGTAGGATTCAATTTCCTAAATGGTTCATTTCCATCTAGTCTGCAGAACTGGACAAGACTAACAACTTTAATTATCACAGAAAATCGTTTTGACAGCGATATCCAGAATTTGTTAGAATTTAAAGACCTCAAGGACCTTCAAGTTGGTGGAAATATGTTTGGAGGAAACATTCATGGTTCAATTGGAAAATTGCAGAATCTACAATATGGGTTGAATCTTAGTGCTAATAGACTGATAGGTGTTCTTCCCAATGAGATCGGAAACCTGAAGAGTCTGATTAGCCTGGATCTATCTTTTAACCATTTGACAGGAAGCATACAAGTTCTTGAAGGGCTTAGTTCATTATTTGAATTGGACATTTCTTACAATTCCTTTGAATATCCTGTTCCGAGATATCTGATAACAAAGTTGGCAAATTATTCGCCAACATTTTTGGGCAATCCTGGCCTATGTGTAAGTTTTTCAATATCAGATGGCTTGAATTTCACTGGAATAAGCTATTTAAGGCCATGTTACACATAATCAAAAGGCCTAAGTAAAGTTGCAACTGTGATGATAGCACTTGGATGCTCAATATTTGTTGTTTTTGTGTTGCTGGGACTAGTCTACATGTATCTGATCAGAAATTCTAATATCAAAGTTTAACTCTCTGATGAAGAGGGTTCTTCAAGCCTTTTCAAGAAAGTGATGGAAGCTACAGAGAACCTAAATGATAAGTATATCATAGGGAGAGGAGCTCATGGAGTTGTTTATAAAGCCGAGCTAGGTCCTGGCAGAGTCTTTGCAGTAAAGAAGATTGCATGTGCTCATGATGAAGCAAAAAACTCAAGCATATATGACTAGTGAAGTTCGGACCCTTGGAATGATTCGGCATCGGAATTTGCTCAGGTTGGAAGACTTCTAGTTGAGAAAAGACTATGGTCTAATCTTGTACAAATACATGCCAAATGGAAGCCTTCATGATGCTTTGCATGTGCAGAATCCATCACAGTCGTTAGATTGGAACGTTCGGAATAGGACCGCTGTTGGAATTGCTCATGGATTGGCCTATCTTCATTATGATTGTGATCTGTCATAGTTCACAGAGACATCAAAACAAGCAATGTACTTCTAGATTCTGAATTGGAGCCCCATATGGCATATTTTGGTGTTGCCAAGCTTTTGGATCAGCCTTCAACCTCTTCAAAGTCCATACCTATCACTGGCACAGTTGGTTATATTGCACCAGGTAATTATTCTACACTGACAATTAGATATAACTTTTTTGTGTATTTTGTATTTACACTCAAGAGTAAGTACACAAAAGAGCATTGCTATATGTACAACAACAAACTAGTCAAAACAGCCAACAAGTTATGTACACAAAATATACATATAGATTCAAAAACTTTAATAAAAATTTATCCAAATTTACTCCTTCAATTTTTAAAAATTTTCACCTATTATCTCTCTCATCTCATCTTCCTCCTCCCTCCACCAAACTGCAACCACCTTTACCACCTTTTCTCCTTGCCCTCTTCCACATGTACACATTAAAATAAACACAAAACAAAATACACAAATTCACTGTATTGTATTGTTTTATACATATTTTTCTATATTATATTATACAAGCTTTGAAACAAACACTACATAAAATAACTATCTTTTAGTGTACTTACTCATTTAAATAGTTATCCTTTTGAAAATAAATATAAAAACTAAAAAATAATAAAAAATTAATAAATAAACTAAAATTAAATAAAATATAGAACTAAAATCAAATCAAAGATAAAATGAAAATAACTTTTAATCATTTTTAGAAAAATATCTCTTGAATTGTTTTTTATTGAGAAAATAAAAAGAATGTGTTATACTGAATGAAAAATAAGATTAGATTTATACATTTGTTGACGGTATAAAATTATATTAAATGTAATCAAAGACTTTAATTTTCATGAAGAGATTTGGAGAAATGTTTTATAGAAATGTGAATTAATATCTTATAAATATATAATTGCATTGGGACATCATTATAGTCCCAAGTTTGATCTACAGACAAAATATTTCATTCCACTCAATAATCAAGAAAAGAGAGAAATAAAAGAAATAAATACTGGAATATTAGTTACAACATGAGGTGATAGGCTATTAGCAGTATCAACAATTTTAATAGGGTCTTATATCCAAGGTCTTTGACGACGTCACTATTATAGTGTCAATATTATCTGGTCGACTTTTATTGTCTTCCAACATAACACTTTTAGAAAACAATTCATCAAAAATATCAGCAGGTAGCAGATGTTTTACATGTTTAAGTTCAACAGAAAAATCTATCATGGAATCCATGGGAAGCAAAGTAACAAAGAGAGGTATGGATGAGTACACTGCAGAACCATAATATATAATAGAGTGAATACCCAAATCCGTCCCTGAACTTTTCTTCAGTGCCCACTTCCGTCCCTGATCAAATTTTATTAGGTCCGCAGTCCCCTGAACTTGAATTCTGTGAGACATATCCGTCCCTCCGTCAACTCCCCCGTTAATGAGTGACAGAGTAGTCCTACGTGGACCGTTAACTTTGTTCTACGTGGACGTTAAGTGACACATGTGCAATGAAGTTTCTAACAGGGGACAAATCAGTCCCCGAAGTTTCTAATAGGGGACAAATCAATCCCTACCATTGAACCAAAACGATGTCGTTTTGCAAATCTTCTACTACCTTCTTCTTTCTTTTTCCCATTTGAAACTTGACAGAGCACCGGAGCGTCGTTATTTCTCCGGTACTCTGGAGCAATTTAGAAGAAGGGTTTTGAAAAAAGGGTTTGTTGCTGAATTAATCTCAATACAAGCTTGGTAGCAAGTAGTAAGACTGACTCAGGTCGTCTCTCAAGGAATCTGTGTGGCAATCGTTGACTCAAACTTAGCAATAAATAAAAAAGGGGGGTTTTTGTTTGGTTTGCAAATTAAAGAAATTAAATTGGAGCAAGTAAAGGAAATAATAATAAGTAAACTGGCATGAATTAAAAGAAGACGAGAATGTAAAGAAAACAGGGTTAAAGACTTGAATTGAAATAGGCTTGAAAAGAGAAGAATAGAAATTGCTGAATAATAAACTTTATATTAGTGAAAACGAGGGAGAGATTCAAAGCAAACCCTCCCAAGAAACAAGGTTTGAATGGAAATTGCAATAATGAAAAATAAACAAGTAACAATTACGATAACACGAAATAAATGAAATACTGAAAGAGTCGGAAAACACCAAGAGAAATTGACAGTGTCACTCTATCAAGCCAAGGTGTGAACCTGGAGAGCCAAGGAAGCACAAATCCTAATTCCTATGAAAAGCGAGAGAGAAAAGTAATATGTGGAGAAGAAGAGAGGAGATGTTTCTCCTCTCCCGGAGGCTGGGATAGAATGAAAGATAGATCCTAATTAACCTAAAACAAGTGTATTTATAATGGTTCTTCTGTGCTGTAAAATAGCGCAAGTGCGGAGCTGCGTTCTGCAGAGACCGCTGGGGCGGTCCTCTACCGCTGGGGCGGTCCTCTACCGTCGGGGCGGTCATCTACCGCTAGGGCGGTCCTCTACCGCTAGGGCGGTCCTCTACCGCTGGGGCGGTGGAGTGCGGAGCTTCCTTGCACGTGCTTCACTTTTGTCCGCTTGTGACCGCCTGGGCGGTTGTGCAGACTGCATGGGCGGTCCCTCTGCTGCTGGAGTTCCAAAATCTTGTTTTCCCTTTGTTCCTAGCGTCAATCCAATGCATTATTTAATTACCTGTCCCTGAAAATAGCCACAACACTGAAACAAAACACATCAAACGCACCAGTGGCATCAAAAAGAGTAATTAATACACAAATTGATACTAATGCTCTAAGAGACAATGTAAATTAAATCCTGCTTTAGAAACCAAGTTATATACAATTAGGAACACGAAATTGCTCAAATTATGGGGGAAAATATGTATGAAAATGCGGTTTATCAACCTCCCCACACTTGAACAATTGCATGTCCTCATGCAAAAGAGAACCAAGCTACAGGCACAAAGTTTTAACAAAGCCAGCCAACAAAAGCAACACGAGTAAAGCTACAGGAACCTAAATATCTAGACATGATTAGCAATGGAGAATGGTAGTAGTAAACTAGCAAGAAGATACAAGTTCCCAATTAACAATTATGCATTTTACAAACATGTTGGCAATTGCATCAGAAATAAGCAATGAGCAGGAGAATCAAGTACGAATGCATGATCAGAAAGATGCTAAGCCTCACACGGATATAATTCACTTAATAACACTCAAGTGTATAGGCTAGTCCCAAGAACACACAACACTAACACTCTTCCACAGACTTGCCAAAGATGAAAATAGCCTCTCAATTCAGACTCAATGCATTAAGAAACATGCCAAAGGGTTCTAATGGGGCCAAGGTACATGTGGGGAAAATATGGGAATGTGGACTAAGGTGAAAATCAAAATCCCATGGTTCGCCTAGTCTATAAAATAATATACCAAATGAGCATAAGGACAGAGAACCAAACAATATACACTACAAAACCCATACTTAGCAGCGATGGCTCCAATTATGTACAAAGAGCCATAAAAACAAATTTATTTCTTTTTACTAAGACAAAAAGCAAACTGGACATGAAGGTTCTGAAATTTATTTATTTTTTTTTTTTTTTGTATTTTTTTGTATTTTTTATTTTTGAATTTTTTTATTTTATATATATATATATATTTATTTCAGAACCTGCTTTTCAAAAACAAAATGAGATGGCAGAAATGAAGTGCAAACTAACAAATTACTAAGAGAAATTAAGATTAAGTAAAATAAATTGTTTTGCTTTCTCCCTAACCAAATACCCAATCACTGTACACAACCTTTCACCCCCACCAATTACCCAATTTCTTCCTTTACAAGCATGTAGAACCCCAAATATAGTGCAAGACAAACCATGTTCAATTAATTTCCACAGGGTAATCATTGTTTTTCGCTTTTTGGCTTGTAATGTGGCTGATATGAACAAAGGGGAATAGGGCTCAAATTGGCTAACAATGGTAATTACAAGGGTAGGTCTATATGGCAGTGGGTTGAACAAGAAAATGCATGAGTCTATCATCTACATCAAGTACAGAAGAGCTGGCTATTCGGCAAGTCCAGGATCGGTGTACCTGTGTGTGTGCAATGAATAGTGCTGTTGAAGGCTCAAAACTAAGGGTGTACAAGCATCATACATGCATCCAACCTAATTCAAATTGCTCACAATCTAAGAACATATACAACACAATTGCCAATAGTCAACAATTTCAATCAAAACACAGGAAACAATTATCAACTAACAGTTTACCATCAAAACAGAACCAAAACTACCAGCTAACCAGTCCAGAGTAATCAAAAAATCAAAATATTAACTAAATACTACAACCTAAAAGAGAAAATCAAAACTAATAAGAAAAAAAAAAGAATAAAAACAAAAGAAGGGAAAAGAAAGTGTTACCCCTCCCCACACTTGGGATTGTCACTGTCCTCAGTGACCCAATGATGCATGGTGGAAAGTGGTATGCACACCCGGAGTCTTCAGGTCCAACCGACTCAAATGTACCTCAGAACTGCATTCGGACAGAGCAGCATCCAAACAGCCGCAGGGATGACTTTCAACTGACACACCGCCTGGGCGGATAGCACTACCGCCTGGGCGGTCGATGCACCCGCTAGGGCGGCCGAGTGCTCCGCTAGGGCGGTCGGCTTCGGCAGATCAGAACTAAGTTCAAAACAGAACATCCCTTTGTGCATTAAGTCATACCATATGTCCGCACTTAACAATGCAGGCAATAAAAAGAAAAGAGTTCAATTAAAAAGAAAAATAAAATAAAAAAAATAAAAAGAAAATTAGAAATTAAAAAGAAGAGAAAACAGTGGGTTGTCTCCCACCAAGCACTTTGGTTTAACGTCCCTAAGTTGGACGTGTAGAAGCTCCTTTAGGGTGGCTTATGCTTGAATTGATCCAGGAACTTCCACCATAACAGCTTTTTCATATTACCACCTGGGTCCCATAAGAAGTTAATCACCCCATAGAAAGTGATCATCTTCCTATGTCTAGACCCATGAGTCTTGGCCCCTAAATTTCTCCTTGGGGCACAGCATCCACCCCTGCAAGAGGCATCCCTAAACTGAAAATTTTCAAGTGAGGAGGGATGAAAATCCTCACAAGGGTTAGAAACAGAAAAATTAAAATTAATTAGTTCCCAACAATTCTCAATTCGAGACGGTACCGACTCCCTACAAATAGCATGGAGCTGAAAGTCAGTCTCGAGGCAAAAATACTCATGGGTACCAAGAATGGACAAAGGAACTTCGCATGAAGGCTTTGAAACAACTGGGGAAGATGGGGTGAAACCTATAACTTCTACCTCGCATGCTTCGTCAACCTCTCCTAGTGAGATAGTCTCTGCAGCGACTCCCTCACAAAGGGGACTCTCATCCACATGCAAAGTATCCATCGAGGTACCAAGTGGGGGTAAAGGATCTTCATAGACCACTTCCACATCCGAATCCTCTTCAACCCGCCCAGTTGGTTCCTCCACCATTGATTTCGAGGCCTCCCAATCCAGTTGCTCAATAACAGGACTCTCTTCAACAATTGGTACTTTCGGCTCCTCAGGTGAGAGTGGTTCTTGTGGTGGTGAAGGTGGTAGTGATGAAGGAGGTGGTGATGGTGAGGTAGCCTAAGTTTTCAATAGTCGAATTGCTTCTCCCAAGTAAGCAAGTTCTTCGCGGATTAGTTTCATCATGGACTTGTCCTCCTTATTGCAGGGAGGGGATGATGCAGTGGGTTGAGGGGGTTGTGTTGGGTAGAATGGCTCAAGGGGTGGTTGTTCGGGGTATTCGATTGGGTGTGGGTAAGGGTCAGGTTCTTGGTATGTGTAAGGGTTGTAATATGGTTGAGGTTCATAATACTGGTGTGGTGGTGGTTCTTGATATGAGTAAGGGTCAGGTTCTTGGTATGGGTAAGGATTAGGTTCTTGGTATGGATAAGGATTGGGTTCTTGGTATGGGTAAGGATTAGGTTCTTGGTATGGATAAGGATTGGGTTTTTGGTATGGGTAAGGATTAGGTTCTTGGTATAGATAAGGATTGGACTCTTGGTATGGGTAAGGGTCAAGATGATTTTTCCAAGAGGGATTATAGGTGTTACCATATGAAGCATTCCCTTGATTGGGGAAATTTGTGACTGCCACTGTAGGGTATTCCTCATCCTCATGTAACAGAGGACAATTATCCGTGAGGTGGTTACTTGCACAAATCCTACATACCTGCTGAATTTCCGATGGAGGCATTGGAGCAATTGAAGCAGAGACAGAGGCTATCATATTCTGCTGGTTGAGAGCTAATTCCTTGATGGCATTTGTCATCTCTATCAACTGTTTTGTCAAAGTCCCTTGCTCAAAGGAACCAAATTCATCCGCCCCTTGATACGCGTATGGTGGTGGTTCTTGCATCCCATATCCTGATTGACAACCTACAAAACCATGAGAATTGAATTCTTGGGACCCACAATTGAAGTTAGTGTTCATGTTAGTCTAAAATATATATATATATATATATATATATATATATATATATAAATAAAAGAAGCGAGAAAAAGAAAAGAAAAGAAAAAGAAATTTTTTTGTTATTTTTTATTTTTTTTTGTTATTTTTTTTTTTCGAACATACCGCCTGGGCGGTTGGCTCGAGAAGAAAATAAATAAAAAGAAAGTTGCAGAAAATAGAAATAAAAGAAAAAGAAAATCTTTTTGGACATTTTTTTTTAATGAAAGAAGAAAAACAATACTAGGATTAAATCAAAAATTGCCTAGATTCCCCGGCAACGGCGCCAAAATTGACAGAGCACCGGAGCGTCGTTATTTCTCCGGTACTCTGGAGCAATTTAGAAGAAGGGTTTTGAAAAAAGGGTTTGTTGCTGAATTAATCTCAATACAAGCTTGGTAGCAAGTAGTAAGACTGACTCAGGTCGTCTCTCAAGAAATCTGTGTGGCAATCGTTGACTCAAACTTAGCAATAAATAAAAAGGGGGGTTTTTGTTTGGTTTGCAAAGAAATTAAATTGGAGCAAGTAAAGGAAATAACAATAAGTAAACTGACATGAATTAAAAGGAGACGAGAATGTAAAGAAAACAGGGTTAAAGACTTGAATTGAAATAGGCTTGAAAAGAGAAGAATAGAAATTGCTGAATAATAAACTTTATATTAATGAAAACGAGGGAGAGATTCAAAGCAAACCCTCCCAAGAAAAGAGGTTTGAATAGAAATTGCAATAATGAAAAATAAACAAGTAACAATTACGATAACACGAAATAAATGAAATATTGAAAGAGTCGGAAAACACCAAGAGAAATTGACAGTGTCACTCTATCAAGCCAAGGTGTGAACCTGGAGAGCCAAGGAAGCACAAATCCTAATTCCTATGAAAAGCGAGAGAGAAAAGTAATATGTGGAGAAGAAGAGAGGAGATGTTTCTCCTCTCCCGGAGGCTGGGATAGAATGAAAGATAGATCCTAATTAACCTAAAACAAGTGTATTTATAATGGTTCTTCTGTGCTGTAAAATAGCGCAAGTGCGGAGCTGCGTTCTGCAGAGACCGCTGGGGCGGTGGAGTGCGGAGCTTCCTTGCACGTGCTTCACTTTTGTCCGCTTGTGACTGCCTGGGCGGTTGTGCAGACTGCCTGGGCGGTCCCTCTGCTGCTGGAGTTCCAAAATCTTGTTTTCCCTTTGTTCCTAGCGTCAATCCAATGCATTATTTAATTAGCTATCCCTGAAAATAGCCACAACACTGAAACAAAACACATCAAACGCACCAGTGGCATCAAAAAGTGTAATTAATACACAAATTGATACTAATGCTCTAAGAGACAATGTAAATTAAATCCTGCTTTAGAAACCAAGTTATATACAATTAGGAACACGAAATTGCTCAAATTATGGGGGAAAATATGTATGAAAATACGGTTTATCAAAACCCTAAACTCCAATTGCAGACACCACAGCGGCCCCTCCATCCTCTTCTTTGTCTTTGGTTCTTCTCCCTCAACCTCCATTGAAACACCTCTTTAAACCTTCATCATCACACTAGCACCGCCACTTCTTCTCTTCTGTCCTCTATTTTCTTGTCTCCCCCTTGTAACCTCCATTGAAACACCTCTTTCAACCTCAAGATTCCATTGTTACACCATCATAGCAGCTACCCAACCTCAAGATTCCATTTTAAGAAGGTGTTTCAATAGAGGTTGAAAGAGAAGATCCAAGGAGGAAGAAGTGGATGGAGGCACGACTGTGGGGGTCTGTAATGGGGTTTAGGGTTTCAAATGGGAAAGAAACAAAAAGGTAATTGAAGATTTGCAAAACCATACCGTTTTGGTTCAAGGGTTAGGGACTGATTTATCCCTATTAGAAACTCCGGGGACTGATTTGTCCCCTATTAGAAACTTCATTGCACACGTGTCACTTAACGCACGTAGGACAAAGTACTAACGGTCCACGTAGGACTACTCCGTCACTCATTAACGGGGGAGTTAACGGAAGGACGGATATGTCTCACGAAATTCAAGTTCAGGAACTGCGAGACTAATAAAATTTGATCAGGGACGGAAGTGGGCACCGAAAAAAAATTTAGGGACGGATTTGGGTATTTACTCTATATAATATTAGAGTGTAACGGTTGTATAGTAAAAGATTCAAATGAAAATATTTTTTCAATCATTTATGGAAAAAATATCTCATTAATTATTTTATATTGAGAATAAAAAATATGTGATTTACTAAATGAAAAATAAGATGTGGTTTATACATTTTTTGATGATATGAAAATATAATTAATATAACTGAAAAACTTTTCATAAAGAGACAAGGATAAATATTTGAGCAAAATATGAATTAACAACTTGAACATCATTAGAGTTATGACGACAATAAAAAATTTGATCCTCATCAATAATAAAAAAAAGTAAACAGATAGATGAAATAAATACCAGAATATTAGGTACAACATGATGAGGTTATAGACTATTAGCAGAATCAACAACTTGAATATGAGCCACATCACTAAGGCCTTTGACAATGTTGGCGTTGTCATTATTGGTTGATCGACTTTGTCTTCCAACGTAACACTTTCAAAAAACAATTAATCAACAATACCTGGAGGTAACAAATATTTTACATGTTTAGGCTCTGGAGGAAAATCGGTCATGAAATCCATGGGAAACAAAGTAGTATACAGAGACCTAGACAATTGCACTATAAAGTGATAATATATAATATAGAGTGTAATGGTTGTGTCTGTCATATGAGTAAAAGATACACATGAAAATAATTTTTTAATCATTTAATGAAAATAATATAATTGAGAGAAATGTGAGTTAATAACATAAATATATAATATAGCACAAAGACATCATTACATTCACAAATTCGATATGCAATAAAAAAAACTCTCATCTTGCTTGATAATTGAGAAAATTAAAAGATTTTTTATACAACATGACTTGATGGGCTATTAGCAGAATCAACAACTTAAATAAAGGCTTAATCAGTAAGACCTTTGATGATTTTGATGTTGTCAATATTTTCGGGTTGAGATCGATTATCTTTCAACCTTCATCACCATTAATTCATCATGATCATCTATTATCATCATTATAGACCTTCATCATCTTCAACTTTTAATCCATCATCTTTAGAATGAAGCAACAATAATAAAGGTGACGTGAATCAGAATCAAGCAACAATAATCATCTATTAGTAAAAAAAAAAAAAATCAGAATGCTCACCATGACCATCCTCGATCTAGTGCATGCCACCAATAATTATGCCCGTTACTACAATGTAGTCGTTTTTTAAGTTTTGATGTTGTTGTTTCTACGAAGTTATAATATAGCTAGCTGCACGTGTCCATTTACTTTAATAGTGGGACATATTTTTAGTGAGGGTAAGAGCGAAATTCTCTTTCACACTTCCTCCGCTCACCAGCCTCCCTCGCCTCTGTCCTTTTCTGTGCTGCCAAGATTCTTGAATTTTCTGAAAACATGTAGATTAAACTAATTCCTTGTCCCAAAGTTTTTTTGCACCCATATTCTGTACGATGCATTTTATATACTCCTTTTCTATGATCCAGTGATAACACTTTCTCTTTCACTTTCCATTTTATCCTTTTTGTATGGATAAGTAAATACTCTTGATCTTTTTCGTTTCACCTAGCTTACACAGTATCCTTGACAGAGTGATTTGGTTTCAAAAGTAAATACTTCAGTTTGCCTGCTGCTATTTGAGACAATCAAAGTGGGAAGGGATTTTTGTTCTTCCCCTTAACCCAAGTTAATCACAAGAGTCCTGATGCACTGCATACTTACATCATGAAATAAAACAACAAACGCAGAGGGTCACCTAAACAAAAAAAAACCTCTAACAAGAAGGGTATGAGGAGAACGAAGAACAGAACTGCCATATTCCTAGTCATCGATTCCGGAAACATTACCCTAATGCTAGAAAAATCCCCAATCAATTTATGATTTTTTTGTTTTCTGATTATTTTAACAAATAAAAGATTTGATAAAAAAGGAGCACATTTCCAAATTCACCAATATTCAAATGCGCTTCTCTCTCTCTCTCTGTGTGAGTTTGGTAAAGCTTATTGAGCAAGTGCTCCTCCTCTCAAAAAGCATAAGCTCTATTTTTGTGTTTGGTACTCAAAAAGCCAATGAGTTTTTGCTCCTAGCTCTTGAGAGTCAAGGGTGCTCCTAGGAGCCATGAGGAGTAGCTTTTTGAGAGCCCAAAGAGCTCAGCAGCTTTTTGAGAGCCACAACATTACCAAACCAAGCCTATTGCGCCACACTCTCTTAATTCGATCCAACAACATTAGAGCCCTCTCTTTGGCTTTCAACCGTGGAAAGTGGTGGCTACAGAGCGGGGAGCTCATGACCAGAGGCTAGGGGTGGAAGTAGGTCAGGCCGCCCGTCGGGGCCCGTGGCCTGGCCCATGTTAGGCCTGGCCTGGCCTATTTATTAAATGGGCTGGGTTAAGGCTTTTTGAAAAGCTTGTTTAATCAAATAGGCCAGGCTGCAGGCTATTTAAAAAGCCCACAAAGCCTAATAGGTCGGCCTCTTTATTATTATTATTCACTACACTCTACACATTTTAAACTAACCTAACCCAACCTAATCCTAAATGCAGAAATCACATTACACAGCCACACTCACACTTGACTCAAGAGCCGCCGCCGCTGCCAGCCAACAGCACCTCCAGCCTCTAGCGCCGTTGTCCGCCCGCAAGGCCAGCCTATGCCTCGCGCCTCGCACGGGCACGTCCTTTCTTCATCCTCCTCGCACTGTCACGCGAGGGCCTCTTTGTTCTGCTCTGCCAGCCAGCCTCCAGCTGCCTGCCTCCTCCTCTGCTCTGCTCGCCGCCTCCAGCTAGCCTCCATCCGCGCGCCTCTTCTCTGCTCTGCTCGTCGCCGCCAGCCGCCAGCCTCCAGTCGCGCATCTCCACCTCTGCTTGCCGCCTCTAGCCTCACACCTCTCTGCTTTATGCTCCGCTCATCGCCTCCAGCATCGCATCGTCTGCCATCCGCCCAAGTATGGTTCTTGTCCTTCTTGATTTTGATGGGTTGGATTTTGGTGGGTTTGATGTTGGGTTGGATTTTGATTTCGATTTTTTAATCTCTTTTATCTAATTAAGTTTTTTATATGTAAAATTTATTATTCATAAAATATATTATGCTAATAATAACTATTTTCTTATTTTGAGCATAAGCAAATATATTTGAAGATGTGATAATATCACTCTTTGATGCAGGGATGATTTTATCATTTTATTGTTGTGTCTTTGTTTTGTATTTTTGCTGAACTATTGAATTATGACTTATAGATTCAGTATTGGAATTGTTATATTATGTATGTGTGAATTTGATAGTGGTATTTTGTGTATTTGACATGGTATTATGTATGGATTTGTAATTGATAGGCTCTTAAATAGGCTTGTAGGCCAAACAGACTTTTAAAAAGGCCAGGCCGGGCCTTAAAAAAAAGCCTATGTCAAGTAATAGGCCTAGGCTCAGGCCATACAATTGCATTGCAGGCCAGGCTTAGGCTCGTCAAAGCCTGGCCTGGCCTGGCCTGGCCTACTTCCACCCCTACTAGAGGCAGAGGCTATGACGACGATAGTTGAGGACAGTGGTGATCTTGTGGTGGTGGTGGGGTGGTGGAGGAAGGTATTGTGTTATGCAACAATGATATTTAAGTTGAAGGT
Source organism: Aeschynomene evenia (assembly GCA_013621005.1). Classification (NCBI taxonomy): domain Eukaryota; kingdom Viridiplantae; phylum Streptophyta; class Magnoliopsida; order Fabales; family Fabaceae; genus Aeschynomene; species Aeschynomene evenia. The sequence goes on along the minus strand of CM024271.1, from coordinate 28,826,258 downwards.
ATATTTGAAATTATGTAAATATAGCGTATGTAAACTGCTAACAAAAATTTATTTATTTTTATGTATTGTATTTTTATATTTCTGCACCTACTTTTGGAGAAGACAAAAAATAGATATTTTTGTGTCAATACAAAAATTTGTGTATTATATTGATTACGAAACACTCTCACTTGGTCCTAGTAACATTATTGGAAAAAAATGTTGATAAGGTAAACAATATGTAATCACTATATAAACAATAATATTTACATACATAAAACAAACAAATAAATAGTGTGTTGTATGAAGATAAAAAAGAAATAATTAATGTAAGAGTGGAATTATTATCCAAATCCAATTCTCTTTCTGGCAAAGGACATAGAACCTCCATCAAACAAATCATCAATCAGAGTTTCAATGTCCTCAGGATGATACTTGATATGCTTGTCAACATTTCTGCATGGTTGGAGATGGTTCTTGAATCTTCCAAGAAAGGAGCGGTACGCTGGGATCACCAAAGCGGAAATTGAAACCCTGAGCTCAGACTTAAGTTGCTCGTCACTTACCACCCAAGTGCTTTGTGTTTTGTGGATCTCTTCAAACATGGCATTGAAACACTTAAACCTTTCCTTCAACAACTGTTTAGACACCTTGTTTCCACTCCCCTTTACCTGTAGACCCTCTGGATTAAGGCACTGCAACACCTTACTCCAAGTCTCCCTCTGATAACTCTTATGGTATAGTCTCAACCCCGATTGCTTCCTCCTACACCAATTGTCACCCAAAGATTCACGAAGGTCTGCACACCCTTTGATCTTCTGCACTATGTATCTCCCATTGTTCATTAGAAACACATAGCGCAAGGATGGGTCCCTGTACAACTTGGACTTGCTTTCGACATTTGCATTCAACAGGTCCATAGTCGTCATTAGTTGAACCGCAAACGGTGAATTCTTGGGTGTCCCATAATCATCATCTAATTCCATTTTGCCTATGTCGTCAGTTGACTGGTTATGGTTGGAATTGGGTTTATGATCAACACGAAGGCATTGTTGCAACACCTGCTCCACCGTGTCTTTATACTCGCATGCATATTCAAGATAATTCATGACATAACGAGTTAATGGGTGGATTGCACCATTGGGAACTGGAATCCGCTCATTATCACCTTTTATGGAGTTTTCAAAGCCACAAAACATTCCTGCAGCAACCTCTGCTATCCTAATCCTTGTTGTAGTTGTCTCATGTGCCAGCTCCTGGGCGCAACTCTGATCAGGATAGGAATAATCATCAGCAATTCCAAGCTCCACATTGCGCAGGGTCTCGTACATGTCTAGAATTTTGAATAGTTTTTCCGGTGATAATTTGGTTAAGACAACTCCTTGTGCAAAATTTAGAAAATGAATTATGACAGCCCGAGCAAGATGACTGAATAGGCTCTGGGATATGGAATGTTGATCTGGGAACACCAATTCGTATAGCCTTCGTTCTGCATCGAAGAGCACCGTGGTGCAGTGTCGAACCACCTTGTTCCAAGTCTCGATTTCCCCTTCCAACAGTTCTGACTGCATTCTATGAACCTCTTCCATGCTTAGGCTCCCATACCCGAAGCTTTGCAACACAGCCTTGAAAGCGCATCGCCTGAAGCTGGCAAAAGCCATGCAACACTCTGTCTGATAGCCCGCATTGACCATGGCAGTGGCGATCTTATTCAGAATGGAAACTCTCTCCGGAGATAATGTCGTTGGGAAATCTTCATCATTTTGATCTTGATCTTGATGATGATGATATGCGTTGCTGTTGGAGCTGCTTGCAGGGCTAGGGAAATCATTATTGTTGAGAATGACACAAGCGGCACATGGATCAGGGTCCTGAAACTGAATAAGGGAACTGAAGGAGGAGGACTTCTTGGGGGTTCTAGTTTTGGGTTGAAAGTCGCAGAAGTCGTTGCAAGTGTTGGTGTAAGATTTAGGATTCTGTAGAAGAGCACAAAGGTGTTTCTCTAAGAAAGACATTGCTTTTTCTAGAACGGAGCTAGCTTTATCTAAGGTACAAACATAAGGGAACGCACTTAAAGTGGCACAGATCATGGAGACGCGACCCACCGCATCCAGAAATGACTTATCCACCTCTGCCTCATGCCCCAACTTGCTTCTGCCCGCGTTATATTTATCAATCATAGAATCCAATATTTTGGTTAAAACGTGGACGCAATCGGGAACTTCTTCGTCTCTAGAAATGGTACTCCGCAGAAAATTATCCACGTCCTCTAAAACGTGTGGGAGATCATGGTGGGGGCCCTCTTCCTCTCGTTTCCATTGTTGCTCGCAAAATGCTTCCAAGTCCTTGTTTCTTTGTTTTAGGCTTCTTGATGAAAGGATGGAGGACTTGTCCATGGTAATTAGTAATGCTATTCTTGCATATTGGTACATATAGGCCACTGGATTGCTATTCCATTTTGGTTTTGAATATAATGGACATATAACCCTTTTGTTTTCTTTCTTTTTTATGTTTTTCAGATTCAGTCAATCAAATATGGAGCTTAGTGAGCAGAGAGAAATCACAATTTCATCAAATGAAACATGAGATCCTGATTGAGGATGTCACTTCTTCATTTTGTCAATTAGTTTCACTGTTTGCCTCCTCATATCCAAATCAAAAAGAACAATGCCATGTCTTTATTCTTAGCTTGGAGGGAATTAATATGGCGGTGTGCAGACATGGGGCTTTCTATTCTAGTTGGGTTGTTGATGTTTGTTTGATATCTCCTTTGTCGTTAGTTTATATTTCTCAGTCTCCTTCATGTGTTTTTTTCTCTTCTAAACTTTCTTTTTTCTTTCGTTTTGGCTAATAAGGTGAGGGGTGACACGAGGTGTTTTGACCATTAGCCTATATGGGAAACCATTATATTCGCAATCAGTTTATCCATTCATTTCCATCTCAAGCTTTTCTCAGTAGGCAGCTCCGATTGCGCATAATATGGATCTTTTGCGCTTCTTACGGGTTGCTCCCTATTCTATTCATTTTGTTGTCTTTCAAGTATTTCATTTAGTCCATTGAATTGCATTGCATAACATTAGAATGATCCACTAAAAGGGGACATGCACCCTTTTTATACCATCATTGAAGTAAAACACAAAAGTTTAAACAGAACTACTACCAAGCCTCACATGTTAGCCAACAATACAAAATAATAATAATAATAATAAAGCAGTCAATAAATTAATAGACTTAACTTAGTTTTTTTTATCAATTATTAGGTGTTTCAAAGCAAATATTTTAATCTAATCTTTGGATGATTTCTCACAATAAACCTCTGACATCTCTTAAATTGATTGAATTAATTTTATGAGTTCATTAATAAATGTTCTATAGATAGTAATAGGTGGATAAAATTGTAAAAATAAAAATTGGTAATAGTTTTTCTCTCAATCATCACTCGTAATCATAGTTGTAAAACTCGACCCGGGAATCGAACCAATCGAGGCACTGGGTCAATGGTTCAACCAGTGGGTCAATGGTTAAACCGGTCGGTAGTTGAACCGGTCTATTAAATATAATTTAATAATTATATATATTAAAAAATTGACATATATACATAAACTCATAAAAAATTATAAATTACTCATAAATTTTCAAATACCAAAATATACTTAAACAACTACCACAATTAACAAATTCAACATAGTAAAATTATTTTGTGCATCAGTAACATATTTCAATTCTTAGCAAATAAACCATAATGCACACATTCTATATTTCAATTCTCAACAACAATATCCAAATTAAAATTAACCTATCAAGTATCAATTATTATACAAATAATCTCACACGATTAAATTAATCTACACAAAAATAAGTAAAATTAACTTACCTTTAAACCTTGAAGAAGCTGCAGCAGGACCCAACCAGAACTCCAGAAGAACCAGCAGCAGCCGGACCTGGAACCAGAAGAACCAGCAGAAGCCGGAAGCAGAGCGCGGTCGAGGTGGCAGAAGCAGCTGCAGAGGCGGCGGCACCGTGGCAGAAGCAGCAACAGCCGAAGCAGAGGGCGAGGGCGGGCAGTGTGAGGGCGAGTGCGGGCAGAAGCAGCAGCAGTGAGGACGGCGAGGCAGGGAGGAGAGCCGGCGAGGGAAGGAAAGGGAGTGCGATGGACGGCTAGGGAGGGAGTGCGAGCCGCGACGAGTGTGTGCGAGGAAGAGAGGTCCGAGGGAGAGGGAGAGCCGGCGGCCGGCGGCAGGATAGGTAATGGCCTAATGGCAGCTCTTGGTGGCTGCGGTGGGGCTTTGGGCAAAATGGAAGAGAAGCTATGGTTAATTTTTGTTTTGAGGGGTGTATTAGGGCGGGGCGGGTTGGGTCTTGGGTCGGGCCAGGTTGGGTTTTATTGGGCTGGGCTGAAACACGTATGACCCGGTCCGGGTCATCAAACCCGGCCCGGTAGCCGGTTCTGATGATAACCGGCCGAGTCGAACCGGTTTTTACCGGTTTTGTTGCGTGTCCGATCCGATTGTTGACTTGGCCCGGTTTGGTACCCGGGTCGCGGTCGAAACGGCCGGTCCGAACCGGTTTTTACAACTATGCTCGTAATCATCTACTAACCAATATTTATTAACTAATATATTTTTTATTTCCATCTTAATTTTAATTAAGGTTTGTAATATGTGATTATTGGGCAAGATAGCCTAACAAGACATTAATAAGATTAATTTATACTAGCATCTTGTCATACACTTCTTGACCGTGAAGTCGAATTTTTATTATTTAATTTTAATTTAATTTAATAATGATATAAGTTAAAAATAAATAAATAGTTAATGTGATAGAAATAGTGAGAAAATTATTACTATTTATTATTTATTTATTATCTTTATTTGTTATATTTATTTTTAAAAATAAAATTGCTTTAGTGTCTATTTGGTTACCTCAAATTTTCACGTTGATGTAGAAAAAAATGAGTTAAAAATAATTGAATGTGTTTGATTTGTCATTTTACTTTCATAAAAAAAATATCTAACTTTAAAAATAACTGATTTTAATTGAAGCTAACAATATTTGCTTTTACTTATACTATCTCATAATAATCATCTTAAATTCACTTTTTAACATCTTTTTTAAACACAAATCAATTTTTCTACCTTAATTATTTTAAATTTAATTCTTTCAACATTAATTATTTTAAAAATAATTCCACCAAAATCTAAACCAAACACCCTCTTAATAGATAGATGCAGACACAAAAAAGTAATTATTTGGAGAATCCCTCTGTATAAAGTATAGATACATAAGTTTAATTTTGATTAAATTAAAAAAATTTACACGATCAAACAATCATGTATTATTACTTTAATAAATGACTTTGACTTAATCACACACTAAGTAAAAAATATTACAAACATATGTATATCATTAGTTTGACATTGTAAAATTTCTTTATACCATCAAATTACCAAAATTAAAATTTATATATTGTATAAAATATTTTTATATTGTTATTTAATAATTTTTATATTTACATGACTTTTTTAATATATGAGTAAATAATAATGTTTCAATTTTTTTAGGGTAAACTCGACAAATTATTTTAATGACTTCTAGTTTAGCATTAAAAGATATTAGCACGATAAACATTTACGTGCCTATCAAGTTGTATTTTTTATTTTTTAAGTAATTAATATAGTTAGTAATATTATTCATTTAAATTATATTTGTAAAAAAATATTTTATAGTTAAATTAAATATGTTTAGAGGTGATTATATATTTAGAGGTGACTATTTTTATTATTTATTTATTTTAATTTTTTTAATTTTATTTTTAGAATTCTAAAGTAACCACCTAAATAAATATGGACATAAAAAAATAGTTATATTTTAAAATCCTCTTTATATAATACTAACGCCTTGCGAGCACTTCGTGTCCGTTAAGTCACTTTTTTTTTTGTCGATTCATATTAAATAAATATGAATTGAAAATTTAATAAATAGTTAAAAAAATTAGCATAAAAGATCTAAAAGGTGAAAATAGAAAGAAAAAGATAAAGAATTAAAGTGATTTGTGTTGAGATGTAGTTGTTTTTTTATTTATTTATTTTTATAATTTTATTTATAGAATTAAAAAATAAATAGCTAAATGAATGTAGAAATAATTATTTTTTAAATTTCCTTTATATAATAATATAGATAATAATATATAGGATTTAATTTTCACAAATGCTTGGGGCACAATAAAAAATCAGTCAAAACAACCAACAAAACTCATTTAACACTTTATGATCCAAATAACAATTTTAATCATGAGTATATTTTTAATGAGCTGGGTGATTGTGACAAAAATTTCTATTTATTGGCTGTTTTGGTTGGTTTTTTTTGTGCTAGCAATGCTCTTTAATTTTCATTCACTGAGAATATAAATATTTTTACACACAATGTTTATAAAAAATTGTTTTTATACAATCATTCAATCATGTATTGCCACATCAACCATGATTGTATTTTCTCTCTCACTATCTCTGAAAAATTATACAAACATTTTGATAGGATGAAATTATAAATGTGTATCAAAATTAAACTATAGTATAAATATATTTTAACGACTTTTTCTTTCAGACACGATTTTAACGACTTCCATTATTTGTTTCAAAAATCAACGAGGATCGGCACAAGTAGTAAGTGGCTTGTTGTCCCTTAAGCAAGGTCTCGGTTTCGAACCTTGTGGATGGAAAAAATCCTTGCTGGGAGTCTCACCTAGGATTAGTCGGGGTGAACCTCCGGACACCGTGGGCAACCAAAAATTATTTGTTTCAAATAAATCCATAAGGAAAAGAATGAAAAGAAATGAATAAAAACAAATAAGAATGAGAATTTGGAACTAGTTTTAGGGGATTAAAAAAGAGGAGAAGGAATAGGGCAATGGAGGAGGAGAAATACAGACCCTAGAATAGCGGGAGAGAACCCAAAATCCGGCGTGTTCTACCTTTACTTGAATCGTCCGAGACAAGGCAACGCTCTAACGCACGATTTCTTTAGTGAGTTTCCGAAAGCCCTATCTGGGCTGGACCAGAATCCGGAGGTAAACGTGATCGTGTTATCGGGTGCCGGCGACCACTTCTGCTCGGGCATCGACCTCTCCCTTTTGAAATCTATCTCCTCGCAGTTCAAGTCCCAGAATGCCGGCGAGAGTCTCCGGCGACAGATCCTATCTATGCAAGATTCGGTTACGGCCTTGGAGCGATGCCGTAAACCGGTGATTGCTAGTATTCACGGGGCTTGCATCGGTGGTGGAATTGATATCATAACGGCCTGTGACATAAGGTTGTGCACTAATGAGGCCTTCTTTTCGGTGAAGGAGGTGGATTTGGCCCTGGCGGCTGATCTCGGGACTCTTCAGAGACTGCCCAATATTGTCGGCTTTGGGAACGCCATGGAGTTGGCATTGACGGCTCGCAGGTTTTCCGGTTTGGAGGCTAAGGAGTTGGGTCTCGTTTCTCGCGCCTTCCCTTCCAAACATGACCTCGATAAGGCTGTCTGGGATCTCGCTCACTGTCAGTGCTCTTCTCTGCCCTGCCATGTATTTGATTGAGTAATTCGTACAAATCCTCCTATGCATACTAAAAAGAAAAGAGAAATAATAGATTTCATTCCACACTCACACTCCTCACTATCAATTAAAGTAAATTCGGTCGTCTAGTGTTGCCGATTGATATTGATTCTTTACATTGAGTTCCAATCAGATGTTTGTTATTCTATTGTTTTTACCATGTAATTGCTTGCTTTATTTCTTTTATGGAATTCTAAATTCTAACTCACGCCATTATGCTCAAGTGACTTACCTCAATTTTTATTGGTATCACTTAATCTTGTATTCATGTGCAGTTAGTTTGCAAGAACATATATATTTTCCTTCAATCTGCATAGATTGATTGTCCACTCTATAGGACTGGATGGATGTGCGTGATCTGATTTCCTTCCTTTTCCTGTTCCTCCCAAACCCATCTTTATGCTTCTCTTGGTTAACTTGTCATTAATTCTGATTTAGTGATTTTGATACTTGTCAGCAATTGCTTCCAAGTCTCCCCTTGCTGTTGTCGGCACAAAAACAGTGTTGCTTAAAAGTAGGGACTTAACTCTGGATCAGGGATTGGACTATGTTGCAACATTGAATGCTGCAAGATTGTTATCCAATGACTTGAGTGAAGCAGTGACGGCTCGACTTCAGAAACGGAAACCAGTTTTCTCGAAGCTGTGACTATGTTGGAGTGAGATGCATTAGATTGTTACTAAATATGAATATTTTGGATTACAGCTATACAAGACCATTATGATAAATCCTTACAATACTGGACTAATAATGAGATATTTGCTTGCTTGCTTGCATTTATTGCTGCTTATTCTAAATCTTTATGTAGTGTTGTGTTGATCGTACCTTGTTATCCAATAATGTTTGTCGTACAACAGAAATTTAGTATCCAACATGTCTTATATATAAGACGTAATGTGTGTTATACGTATATGTGCTATACATATAGCACACATCATGTCTTATGTATAGCACACGTTGGATCCTAGTTTGACGTATTTCTGTTGTACGATATATATTATTGATTGTTATCAGTTCTCTTTTATCTGAAGAGCGCTCAATTAACATTTGTTTTATAACTGATGCCTTCTCAATATGCCCTGCTTTGTTCTTTTGTTTCGAGTGTTTAGCAATCATATACGGACAGTAGAAAGTCTCAATATGCATAGTTGGTGCCACTCGTGTTATGGAAAGTTTTAGGCTTGGTTGGTTTGATGTTGTTCTGTCTCTTAAAAAAGCTGCTTTTAAAGAACTGTGATAATGCAAAAGACAATAGTTCAAAGCCATCAAATTAGCATTTAGTAAATTTATTACAACATTGCACTAAACATATAAAATGACAACAATGGATATAATTAAGGCTGAGAATATAAAAACAATATCTATAATTAATGTATATGTTAGATTAGATTTTTAATTAAATTTAAGAATTATATTGATCTCTTCACTTTTAAATAGAAGAAGACAGCCTTAAAAAATGCCCAAGCACCTCTGATTCTTACAAGCTGGGATTATAAGTACTCTAGTTTTTCAATTTAGTAAATACCTAAAGTTATCTTTTAATCTCAAAAAAGTCAAAGCATTCTCTCAAACATACAAAACCGAGCTGGGATTATATATTTGTTTTGGTTTGGCATTGTGATGCCCAGACCGCCATTGAAATTCATGGAACATGTTTGGACGTACATTTTTTCATGATAGATCAACTTAATTTGTATCCTTGAGCCACGTTTAATTGTAACAATATTTTGTTACTTTTAAGTTACATTTGAGTTGGTGTAAATTTTAATATTTGTACTTAATTTTTATTTACTATATTTGCCTTTCTGATTGGATGAATAGAAAAGAGTTTAAGGATAATTGTTAAAATATAATACAAAATTTGCGCCTCCTTTTGCAATTAAATATTCAAATGTGAATTTTATCAATATCACCCATGCCATATTCATTTTGGCATAAGTAATTTTGGAACAAAAACTTCTAAACATAAATCATGCCGATACCAACTCAATTATGATTAAAACCAATTTTGAAAAATCAAGTTAATAAAATAAAAATGGGAACTCATTTTAAATTTTTAACCATCTATAATTTTCATCAAATACTGCCAAGTAATTTCAAGGAATTCCTATTTTATTTATTTTTTTGAAGATTTTCGCTCTTATTTTTGTTACATGATTTTTCTTCTTGAGTTATTTGATATATTTAAAATAAAATTGATATAAATTATAATACTTATGGTAAAATATTAAATTCATATCTTTTTTTTTTGTAATTATACATTTGAAAGTGGTTTTGGATTTGATAATCTAAAAAATATTTATTTTATCAAAATTAATTTTAAAATAAAAGTATCTAATCATAAATTACGTTAACATCAACTCACTATAACCAAAATCAATTCTCTATAATCAAATTCATCCAAAATTAGTTTATGACACCAAGCAATTGAGTGCTCTTTGGATAAAAGAGGTGGCTAGATATGGAGGTGGTAGTGATGACGAGAAAGTGGGATGGGAGGAGGGTGAGAATATTGGTGGTGAATGGAGGGAGGTGAGGTTGTGGAGGGAGAAGGAGTGGTGGGTGGGTTGGTTGGGATTGGAGGAGGAAGAAAGAGATATGTGGTTATGATGTTCCCTAAGGTAGCGTTTGTTTATAATACAATACAGTACAAGACAAAAATACAGATACAAAAAATACACATACACAAAATTTGTGTATTTGTGTATTGTGTTTGTTATCTTGTACAAGACAAATTTTTATTTCTGTCTTGTACTCATGTATTATGTTTGTTACATGAAACAATACACACAATTATATTAAATTGTCCAAAATACCCTTAATAAAAATAAAATAAAATAACACTTCTAACCCTAACCTGACCCATTATCCCAAATCCCTAACCTTCTTCTCCATACCTTCCTCCCATTCTCTTTGCGCTGCAAATTAATGAAGGCAGCAAGCCATCAACAACAAAACAAATCATTCTTCCTTTAATTATCTCTTTTATTATTTTATTTTTCTTATATTCTTCAAAAGTCATGAACATTAATCTTCTTCTTCGCCGTCTTTCTCTCTCTGGTTCTTAGCCGTAGAAGGTGGTGGCTGCAGCAGCGGAGCCCAGGACTGGAGGAGGAGGAAGGTGGTGATCTTGTGGTGGTGGTGGGGTGCTTCATCTTCTTTTTCTTTGTCTCTCTAATTTTTAGCCATGGAAGGTGGTGGTTTCAATGGCGGAACTCGGGATTGGAGGTGGAGGATGTGGTGGTCTTGTGGTGGTGGGGGTACTTCATCTTCTTCTTCATTTTTTCTTTGATTCTTAGCCATGGGGGAATCTGGTGGCTGCAACAGCAGAGCCAGGCGGCTAGTGGTGGCTGCGACGACGGAGCGCGAGACCAGAGCCGGAGGAAGGTGTCAAGGTGGTGATGTGGTGTTGATGTTGAGGGTACATTTGAATTGTTGATGTATTTTGTGTACCTACTTTTTAGGAGGACAGAAAATACAGAATTTTTCTGTACAGATACACAAATTTTTGTATCTGTCTCAGCAAACAAACACTTCAAATCCTGTATCTGTATTTGTATCCTGTATCACTAAACAAACACTACCTAAGTGAATAGGTATATAATGTATTATATAGATATCTCATTGGTTCCTTCATCATGAAGACAAATTATTCTAGAACTCACCAATTTTAAGATGAGTAAAGGTATGATTGGGTAAACTGAAAAATTAAATTTATTTCAGTAATCATATATTTATACAATTACTTTTTTATATAATCGTTTATTTAAGGATAAATTTATGTTTAGATAATTTAGCTTAAAAGTAACTTTAAGTTAATCTATGATGTTTGAATTGTTAAAAAATAACCGTTTTTTAATAGTTAATTACTAAAATGGGTATAAAATGATTTATTAGTTATAAAGAAATTTAATAACTATTAGCGGTAGGTTGAATATTTCCTATTAGACATGTATAGAAAATTGTTTTTTTGAAAAATAATGTTCAAATACTAGCTTAACTTATTTTGCATCTTAACATATATTTTCATCAAATACAACAACTTAAATTTATTATGTAATTTTATACAAACTTAATCGATTATTTTCTAACATTTTAAAAAAAAAAAGGTGTTTAGAGATGTTCCTAAACATGCACTAATATTACATGTGTTTCGTACCTTTAACCGAGGTAGAAATGTCGCCGGTCTCTGACTCCTCGCACAGCTCCATCCAAGGCGCAATGGGTGTTTTCCCTTAAAGGACTCTGAAAATTAAGTTAGTAATTACTCAATACTTGAGAACTCAACTGAGAGTGTACCTGTTACACTGATAAGACACCCTATTTATAGGGTGAGATGTGAGCTGCTTTCGCCTTCCACTTCTGAGTGACTCGGGATAACCCTTGTCTAGTTATCTACGGCGTGCTGGGTTGATCTGCGTAGTGCCATTGTGACCCGAATTTCTTGGCGCCATCATTTGCTTTGTGGTTGAGTTCCCGCCCTTCGTGGGGGGTCGCGCTTATCCTCTCTCGGGTCGGGTCGTGGATCCCGAGCCTGGGTCTAACTCTTGGTCCTCGAGTCGGGTCGTGTGCTCGTACCCGAGTCTGACTCTTGGTCCCTCATAATTGGATCATTTACCTATTATGATATTGGGCCTTGATTTGGACTCGTCTCATAAGGGGATTCGAGGACCGACCTTAGGCCCTAAATGAGTTCATTTGCTGCCTTCGACTTGGGCCGTAGTTGGAGTCCCAAAACGGGCCACTATATTTGGGTCGTAGTCCGAGGTGTGAACGACACGTATACTACAAAATCAAATAACATATTTAACTCTAAAATTAATGCATTATATTAGTGGCAAAATATAATTCTCCCTCCGTCCATAAATAATTATCTTTCTAGAAAATTCTCTTGTCCAATATTATTTGTCATTTTAGAATTTTAAGAAAACATTTATTATTCTTTTTCCAATTTTATTCTCACATGTATTCTCTCTCATATCTCTTATAATAATTATTACACAAAAACTAAAAGGATAATTTAGTTATTATATATCATTTTTACATATAAAGTTGTGTGCTTTAATTACATTCTTAATAACCATGAAATGTCTAAAACGTCATTTATTTATTGATGGATGAAGGAGTACTTTATTAGAAACAAAAAATAAAAAGGAAAGAAAGTCGCGGTCGTAGTCAGAGAGAGTCATCAATCAGGCGACACAGTCACGGACAGAGAGTGATTAATTGCTGAAGCAGCACTAGCTTATTGAGTGAGTGAGTGAGTGAGGGAGTGATAATATTGATGGATAAGGAGTAAGGAGTTAAAAGAAGAGTAGAGTAATTCGGAAGATTTGGATGGATGAAGAGAGAAGAGGAAGAAGGGGTTGAGTAGTGCTAGTGCAGTTGGATCTAGACTGACTGAGGCTGTGGATGCGGTAGCAGAAGAAGGAAAAAGGCATTGGACAGATGGTGCTGGAGAGGAAAGGAAGCGAGAGCCCGGTTTCTATCCGGAAATGGAGCAGTGGCAGTGAATCTGGGAATGGGAACGGGATCTCGTCACTTCCTTCACGTAATGGTGGCCATACTCGTTCCTCCTCCCTCACCCTCTCTGGAAATGGAAATGGACTTTCAACCATCAGGAGAACTCAGAATGTCGCTGCCAAGGCAGCCGCTCACCGCCTCGCCCAAGTCATGGCTTCCCAGACTGCCGACGATGACGATGACGACGACCACCACGATCTAGGATTTCGCTACACTGCTCCTCCGCCCCTCTCTCTCTCCAGGAATGCCGCTAAATCCACCTCCACCACTACCACTCACAGATCTCCATCTCCTTCGGTGCGCTCCTCTTTTCTTTCCCTCCTCTTTTTCACTTCACATTCTCATTTACTTACTAACTAACGCGGATCCTTGAATGTTGTTGATCCCTCTTTCTGCCTCCCAACTTAATTAGTTTGCTCGGAACCTTGTAGAAGAAGCACCACCCCTGTATCTTCGTCCAGCTCCGGCACCACCTATTACTAACAGACCACCGCTCAGCCTCAGGACTCCGCCTCCTCCTCAAGCTCCAGCTCCTCCCATTCATACGAATAAGCCCAAAGATACAAGGTAAATTAACTGTTGCTCTCTCTTCTGCCACCCTAATCGTCCACTTTTCGCTTTGGCTTTTGTTTCTATTGCTCCCGCACTGCATTTATCAAATCATGTATCCTCAACTTTACAAGGCTCTTTGCTATCTTTAGTAAAATGAACATGATTTACTTACATGGGTTCGGATATGTGAATTCGATAGAGTAAGAATACAATTACACTCACACTCACAGTCACAATTTTGGATTTCATTTGCAGATTTCCTTTTGACTCCGGACTTGTTCAACCAGAAGATTCAGGAGACCACCGTCAGGCTTCTGCACTTCGTGATGAGGTTAGTTGCTTCTCGCATTACATCTTGTAAGCATGTTTCTATAAAAGCCAACTGAATATATTAATAATTACTGTTGAAACAAATCTCTGCTATGTCTGCAGGTTGATATGATACAGGAAGAGAATGAAAGCATTGTAGACAAGGTAATATGATCTTGTTTGTTCTCTCCTGATGGTGAAAGTACTAACTACTAACCTAAGTTAAAACTGAAACATACAGCTCAGATTTGAGGAAGAGAGATGCAAGGAAGCAGAGGCCAGAGTTAGGGAGCTTGAGAAGCAGGTACTTTCTTTCTTTCTTGGCATATAGATTTGTATTTTCCACTAGTTGACTGGCTTTCTAAACGATTGTCTGCTTGTTCTCTATTGACACAAGAACAGGATCTGTTATTTACAGGCTTACTACTGCACTATCTGTGATTCGTAATATTATCTTTCTTTTTTAAAAAAAAATTTCAAGTTTGTCCAATTTATTTTCTATCTCTCTAAATTAGGCTCTAGCATGACATTCCAGTCCATGGACTAACTGCGGGCACGTAGGAAAATAAAGAGAACCCCACCTTTTTTTAGGCTTACTTTTTATCATAGCCGTGACCAGTTTTTTTATTAAACTTGGTATCTATGTTCTTCACTTCTTCTAAACTTCTTAATTAAAGTGAGCATAAAGCTTAACTCTAGCAGCAATTCTTACAACATGTAATATAAGAACTGAATTTGGAGTGAGCATAAAGCCTCATCTCATTTGGCCTTTTTTGGTATTGACCTTCCAACTGAATTTTCTTACGTGGCTTTTTAGGAATTAGTTTTGGAGTCAGATTATATTTTCCCATCCATAAAATGGCAGTCTCAAAATACTCTGTATTTATGATGTGCTAATCATAAATAGAAAAAGTGACATGACTAATATTGTTTGCAAAATAACAACCTACAAGCTATTGATATCCACCGATGGCACATAATATTCCTGTATGGGTCTCCTTTGCCTAATCCCACAAATAATTTGAGTAATATCATACCCTATACTCATACATTCACTCTCATAGCAAAACATGGATAAATTATACACACGTGTAAGTGAGAACAAAGGCACAAATCAACATGATTGTCGGAGCAGTGTGGTCGACATGTGAGAGTGGGAAGGAACTTTGTTTAAGGGTTTGATAATGGATAGGGTAGTAATTATAAATAATTACATGCGATAGTTGTGGTCCTTGCCCTTCCACACTCTCTCTCCCGCGATTTCTTCAATCGCAGCCTTCCTAACCTCCGCCGACACTTCTCCGTGTAGCAGCATGCATAGCAGATAGGGAAAATCCACCACCCCCCTTAAAGCCCAATCGCCACTTGCCCTCGGACCAAGCACTTGCCGGTCGCCGCACCTCCATGGGTTCTCGAGGGTCACGGTCGGAGCTTTGTCGGTACCTCGCATTGCTGGCGTGGCCGCGTTGCTCTCTTTCTTCTTCCTCGCGATACCGGTCACCTCGCAAGGTTTTACTAGCATGAACCCTTCCTTGTCCATCGACAATAACTCTAGTGATTCTGACAGCATCACTGTTCCGGCGTCGTCTATTTCCGCTGATGCTTCTTCCTCTGCCGTGTCTGCAACTTCATGGTCAGGTGGTTTCGGTGGCGGCCACTCCCTCATCATCACCGCGCTGCCAACACCACGCTCCTCTTCTCCCTCGATTCTGCTGTCCAACGCCAACTCTCCAAGCCCTTCAGTTACCCACCGGAAATCCCCTTTGCCTTCGTGCATCGTCGGAGCTTCCTCACGGTCTCGGGAAATTGTCGTTGCCGTGGTTGCCTTATACTTGTAGCTGTTCACGCCGATGGTTGTCGCTAAGAAAATGCCAAACACTGCTGTTGATACAAGCAGAGTTGTCGTTCTCCCCTCGTCGCTGCTTCTGAGTACTTCGTTGTTGCCATCAACATCCATTAAAGCTTCCCCACAGATTAGATCTGAATTTTCCCGATTCAATTGCGGTTGCAGGTTTGAGATTTCCAGATCTGGAATTTTCTCAGCAGTTTCTTGTAGATCCATATTTCTTTCTCCTTCTCCATCTTGATATGAATCTGGATTTGAACCTCGATTTGTGATCTTGCTCCTTAATTCTGATGATTCTGGATTTGTAGATATTGATTTGTTGTTGCTGAAATGATCTTCTTCTTCCTCTTTTTTTTCTTGAATTTCTAGTGATGATGTTGCGATTTCTTGCTCTGTTGATGACTCAGATTTGGTTGTTTTATGATCAATTTGTGATGACTGTTGTTGTAGTAGTCTAGCTTTCATCTCTTCCCATTCAATTTCCCATTCTTCTACTTCGTTCCAGCAAATTTCTAGTAAAATTGGGCGCATATCTGGCAGGAATTGATGAAGAAAAGCCAGGTCGAATGAATCCCAATCTGCAAGTGGATTTCGTTGACGCCATAGTCGAAACCATATTGAAGAACGGCCAGAGAAAGCACTTGGAACCTCTTCCAATCTTTGCCCCTCCGGAGTGCCTCTCGCATCCCAAAATCGGCAGGCTAAAATGGACCACCAGTAACCATTAATTCCGTCGAACATGGGGAGTTCATCCCCGACGAATTAAGTTCCTTCCGCCATGGAAGGCTCTCAATGAAAGCACCAATGTTGCATACCCATAAATGGAAGAACAATAAAGAACAGTAAATAACAAAGAATTGACTATATTGTGAACAAAGAGATCGATTAAGAAAGATTAATGGAAAATAGTGTATAATATTCAAAGATCACAAAATATATCAAGAACAACCCCTTCCTTCTAGTCAAGGGAGAAAACTCCTAATGAACCAAGTTCATTCAACAAAATATCTATTTCCTACCAAATACAATAGACTAGTCCCTTATTTATACCTTTTACTAATCTAATGGGCCTAACTACTAATTAATAGCCCAACTACTAATAACCCAATTGTATCAAATAACTTTATGAAAAGTCACTTCTGTTTCTGCTTTTTTATTGAAGGTAGATATCACTAGCTTAAAAAATAAGTGTAAAATTGTTTTTTAATTACAGATGTGTTTTTTTTAAATAAACAAAACCAATCCGAACACCTGAAAAGCATGCTTTTTTTTTTTTTTCTTAAAAAAGGTTAATCCAAATGCACTCTTGGTTTTTGATGTATGCCTGTGTGCTTATGAGTCAATCTGCATATGCTGTGTTTAATCTTTCTTTTCATGTCGAACTGTGCAGGTTGCTTCCCTTGGAGAAGGTGTTTCTTTGGAAGCTAAACTCTTGAGCAGGTGTGTGAATTGAAATTTAAACAGTTGCAAATTTGGTTTTCCTTCATTCGGTAATATGTATGATGCCCCCTGATTGACACCCCCTGATTGCTGTATTGCAGAAAGGAAGCAGCATTGCGTCAAAGAGAGGTAATGTGGAAATAGCTTGAACTGTAGATCTGTATATTTTACAAGCTAAGGACACAATTTATACTATATTGACAACCGACCTATTGTTCACCAAAATAGTTCCATGTACCATTTCTTGTTTGATCCCTTTGTGAAAAGAGCCTTCAAGAAATCTTTATATATTTCATAATTCATAGGCTTCACTTAAAAATGCCAAAGGCTCAAAGGATGGAGTTGATAAAGAAATCACATCTCTACAGGCTGCAGTTGAGGTGCTCATGAAATTTCTTTTGTTGTCAACATGGATTTCTTTCTAAGAACTATTACTCTCTTGCTGCCATATGTTTTCAAATTGTTTCTTGTCATATAGAATGCAAAAGTTGAGACTGAAGCCGCAGTGAGACAGTTAAATGGAGCCGAATCTGAAGTGAAAGCTCTTCGATCAATGACACAAAGAATGGTATTAACTCAGAAAGAAATGGTATGTACTTCCCCAGTTTCTGGAGTCCATTGGTATATGTTGGTTACTTGGAAAAGTCATCAATCAATTTTCATCTTTTCAGGAGGAGGTTGTTCTCAAGAGATGTTGGCTTGCTCGATATTGGGGCTTAGCTGCAAAATATGGTAAGCACTGTCTGGTTTAGCTTTATTTTTCTTTTCTTTCGGTGGTGGCTTATTTTCCTTTTCCTTTTCCTTTTGCTTTTGCTTTTTTGGGGTGGGTTAAAGGTATCTCTTGGCAGAACTAAAGTGTCCTGTTTGTATTTGACTGGTTTTCACAAGTGAATAATATTTGCCGTGAATTGCAGGCATCTGTGCAGATGTTGCAGTTTCAAAGTATGAACTTTGGTCATCGTTAGCCCCTCTGCCATTTGAGGTTGTTGTTTCTGCAGGACAAAAGGCAAAGGAGGAATGCTGGGAAAAAGGCATGAAATACAAATTCAGACTCTTCAGTTCATATTAGTTTGCCTGCATTGTAGGACAAATCTGTGCTTTCTGTTATGACGTTTCTTATAGTGATGACTTTCACAATTCTTTACATGGACCTGTGATTATTCAAACAAAATTGTAATATTTCCTAAGCAGGTGATGATGCACCAGAGAAGAGGAGCAAACTTGTTCCAGACTTGAATGATCTTACTGGAGAAGGAAATATTGAAAGTATGCTTTCGGTTGAAATGGGACTGAAGGAGCTCGCTTCTTTAAAGGTTTTCTTTCAAGTGCATTGCTTTTCTCGTTTTCCTAATGTTCCTCTGCTCCATACTTTCATAATTAATTGATATTTACCCCAGGTTGAGTAAGGTAAAGAGTAGTTAGAGGCTGAAGGCCTCCTCTATACCCAGGACTTATTTTTTCACCTTTGTCATTTTTATGCTTTGTTCTTGTTGAGTTTTTCCAGCAATATACAAACCTAGGCTACGTTTTAGGCTTTAGTCTAAGGCTCTTCAGTTTTCTATTTTCTCTAGTTAACATCAGGGCTCTATCATTAATCCATTAAGTATTTTTGCGATTTTCTTTTAATGTCATTGTATTTGCTGCTTAGGATTCTCACTAAATATTGCCATACTTAACCAACGACAATCTTTATTTTTATCTTTTTTGGTCATTTACTAAGGTGGAGGACGCTATTGTGCAAGCATTAGCCCAACAGCGCCGTCCAAGTTCTGCTAGACAATCTGTCTCAGGTATGCATTCCTGCATTCATTGCTACTAGTTATTGTTCCTAGTTTGAGTGGTACTGTCTACCCAGATTAATTACTTTGTTAGGATCCACAAAATCCTGTCCGGATATTATACTTTTCTCACTTTTTGGATATACACAAATCATTTCATGCTTTCAGCAAAGATTTGAGCCTAAGCCTTGCAACCAAGGTGATTTGGTCCTCACCAACAGAACCTGTCCCTGTTAGTGTCTTTTTAGGCTGCGTTTGTTTTTTTCTGACTCTGGGTCAGAGTCTAGTGAAAAATTGACTATGTCAAGTGTTTGGTGTGAGAGTTACAGTGACTCAATGAACAGAGTCACAGTGACTCAGAGAACAAAATTGTCAATTTTTTGTTAACTCTAATTTTGGAGTCACTGTGTGCTGGAAGGGCACAAATATGTGAGGGTGTGTTCGGAGTCAATTTTGGAGTCACTATGACTCTGACTCCTGTGACACTGACTCCATGACTCCCTTGACTATTGACTCCAGAATCACTGAAAACAAACACTACCTTGTACGCTATCTTCCTCGAAATATAGTTTCAATGAATCATACCCAGTCATATACATATTTAAAGGACACTGCATGGAAATATATTGTTAGGGACTTGGGTATAATAGGATGTCCAAAGTCCCACTTCGAGTAGTATGACAATGTTTGTTTGATCTGTACAAGACAGAAAATACAATACAAGTCCCTTTGTCACATGTTTGTTTGAGTTGTACACATACAATACAGTCTGTAATCATACAGATTTTTTGTGTATTTTGTGTCCTCACTCAAGGTATGTACACAAAATACAGATACAAATACAAGAAATTCAATGAAAATTTCCTACCAAGTGTACCCCTGCAAAGTGCAAACACAAACTAATTCCATCCAATGTCATTTCATTTAAACCAAAGCTTATCATGTGCCACCTTGTCCTCTGCCTACCGCCGTTGCTGGAAGGCCGTCGTTGTTGTAGATGACGCTTCTCCTCTGCCACCGCCTCTGTAGGAAGGCCGCAACTGGAAGGTCGCCGTTGCTGCGGATGCCGTGACTAGAAGGCCATTGTGACTGGAAGGTCATTGTTGTTACAGTCGTCGCGACTGGAAGGCCGCCGCGACTGGAAGGCCGCCGCGTATGGAAGGTTGCCGCCACTGGAGGTCATCGTTGCTGCAGATGCGATGGAGATGAAGATTGTGACTGGTTATTTGGGGGTGATTGATTTAGGTTTTTAATTTGGGAATGATTGCTAGTGTTTAACTTGGGTAAATTAGACTTTTAGTACAAATTAAATGTCATGTCCATTGAAACACACATAAAATAATAAAGAAAATACAAGTACAAATTAGTTTTTACTATAGTGTATTGTACCTGTATTTGTGTATTGTATTGTACTAATCTCGAATCAAACGCTACCTATGGGATGTTTGATGTTGTATTTAAGGAGAGTGGTTTTTCCCCCGGTATGGAACCGTTCCACACCTTAAAAACTAGCTATTAAGGGGGAAGAACCACTCTCCTTAAATACAACATTAAACATCTCATACTACTCAATGTGGGACTTTGGGTATCCCATAATACCCAAGTCCCTCTAACAATATATGACCATGAAAGCACACCTGACTTCTATATATGGGCCTATTTTCTTTTACAGATTAAAACTTGCCTTTAATGTGCATTAATAAGTAATAACTTTTTGTACACTTTTGGACATTGTATGTAGACATTAAATCACCAGGGGACCCTAAGTTCATGGAAGCCTTTGGTAAGTTTTCCCCCATCTATTTGCTGAATATATTATCTGTCTCTTTCTTGTGTGCAAATAATAAGTTAAACCTATGCTAAATCTCATTTTATCGTTGTTTCCATGTAGAATTGAGTCCAGAAGAGTCTGAGGATGTTCTGTTCAAGGAGGTATTTAAGACTCAATTATGAATTATTCATGCTTTTTAGTATTGATAGCTTCTTCTTGGGATGTCTGTCTAGTGCATTATATTCCAATTGTATCGTATGAAAAGTCACACTTTTCTACATTCTAGATTACATGGTTGTTTGAATTTGATTTTGTAGTACGTACTTTATCATGATATATGCCACCCTTTTAACCCATCAAAATTTTCATTTGATATATCGGCTGCTTGCAACTAGTAGGGATTTATGAGCAATGTTGTTTATTATTAGTATCACTGTTCTCTATTTGTTTGACAAGCTAAGCACGGATACACCGATACTAAGGCGTGTCCACGTGTCTAATACGCAGTGGACACGTGTTGGTCACTGTCTGACACCTATTAGACACGTCGTCACACATCATGGACACATACCGAACACATCATTGACATGACGGTTTTTTTTTTCTTTTTTTGATTTTTTCATTTTTAATTAAGAAGCTTAAGCCCAAACTCAACCCAAGTTTATATTGGACCAAAAAACCAAATTAAATATGTATTCTTGACTTAAAATAAGATGAATTTTATTAAGAAGTATTAATTATATATACATATATATGTCGTGTTTGTGTCCTGTAATTTTTTAACTTGGTATGTCTCTGTGTCCGTATCATGTCCTATGTCCGTCAATGTCCGTGCTTCTTAGCTGACAAGAAATATGTGGTTTGTAGAGCTGAAACATGCCTTCTGAATGAATTTTCTCTACTTGGATAGGCTTGGCTTACATATTTTTGGAGAAGAGCCAAGGCTCATGGTATAGAGGAGGACATTGCCAGAGAACGTCTTCAGTTTTGGATTGGTAGAAGTGGGCATTCACCTACCTCACATGATGCTGTCGATGGTAGTGTCTAACATTTTTATTTTAATTAATTTCTTTGTACTCGTAGTTGTACTCCGGTACACATGGGTATATCAACCCAGTATCTTGTTAATTGGTTAGGAAGAATGTTTAACAATGGTGTCATTGTGTCACCATTAACATATATCTTCAGTGTATTTCTTGATAGTGATCCTCTTTAAACATGGAAAACATAGTTGAATAACCCTCCTTATGTGCAAGGAGTTTCAATTGGTAGGCCTAGAGTCTAACTTGGGCAAGGACAATAAAGGGAAGAGTCTTCCTATGACGCATAGACACTAAAGGAACTTTTTATTGTTTGACTTGTATTGGCTATCTGTTTCAGCACTTGAACATGAATGTGTTTTGCCCAGTGCATCATTTGTGTTCGTGCTTCTTAACAAAAAGCCTCATCACCTACCGAAAACATAGAAAGCATTTCCTTCTCCCTGCCTTCTATTTTCTTTACCCATCTAGTTCAGTGGTGCTAAATTGGTTCACTTATCTGAATTTGTGAAATAGGCTGGTATAAAGCCATGCAAAGGTTATGCTTTATTTTCGCTTCCATTGTAGTAATGACTCTAAGGAGGCAGGCTTAGTCGCTTAGGCTGCATGGGCCAGAGTCACAGAGTCAGAGAAAAAGTGACTCCGTAGACTATTTGATTTTGGGGTTACAATCAGAGAGACACGGAGTCACACCCAGTGAACAAATTTTTCTAATTTTTGTCCACTCCAAAAGTGGAGTCATTGGATGGTGGACACGGAATCAAGTGATGGTTTAATGAATTTTCGTTCTAATTATGTCATTATTCATTTATCAAAATTTCAGTCTCATCCTTTCCAACCCTAATCATCATTTGTCTTGTCAAGATAAATATGATACAAGACACTAATGAAGTCATCATGATATTGTGTCAATGACTCCAGTGACACTGATCCTGGTGACTCCATTGACTCTGCTACTAGAGTCAGTAAAAATAAATGCAGTCATAGAGACGTATTTTTGTTATAATTCTCGTGAGAACTTCCATTTACTAAGTGAATTTTTAAATTTCAGTTGAGCAAGGACTTTTGGAGCTGAGGAAAATGGGGATTGAACTTCGACTTTGGGAAGCATCCAGGAAAGAAGTTGATCAGGACTTTGCTATTGCAAGAAAATGAACTGTTGACCTGAAATTGATGCTTGATTCCCAGCCTTGATCGGTTTGCTGACTTATGAAATTTGATGTCATCTTCCTTTTAGAGCTTAATCTTCCACATTGTGTTCAAGTAAGATTACTCCTGATGCTAGTTCTAAATATGGTAACAATATTATGATAGAGAACTTCTAATGCTGTAACTCACTTTGTTTTTCCGGTTTGGACTTTGGATGCACCAATGGGGCAAATAACAATTATAATTAGAATAATAATTTAGAAAATCTCACCATTAAGATAGGATGCTCATCAAACCAATAAGTTCAGCAATATGAGATAATATATGCTGCAATATTTGAACCAAAATATATCCTATAGTTTTGTGTTCGTTTAGGATGCATTTATGAATTTGATTTTAGAGGGGGAAAAGGAACAGCCAAACAATATTGTAAATTAGCAAGTCCAGTGGCCAATTACTCTAATTTGAATGTAATTTAGGTTGTTTAGTAGGGTATATATATGATAAAAATATAGAGATAGAAATAAATTTTAAGATATTTGGTGGTAAGGATAAGAGAGATAATGTATAAACTTTTGAATATAGAGGACTGGAAATTGTCGGTTAAACTAAAGTTATTGTATTTACCTGATATAAATTTGCACAAATACTGTGTATACCAAAATTGCATACTAATTAGTTATCAATATATTATATGTATTATTATATATTTTTTATGAAATACATGATATATTTGGCCCCACTGTCCGCCCATTTTTCATCCGTTTAAAAGTATCCTTCACTTCAAATCCTCTATTTCTTCGGTAGAGGGTGAAAATAAAAAATTAAATGAAAAGTAAATGCAAGGGAGTAGAAGGGAAATAAAAAGTGGAAAAAGAGCATGTAAGTGTGGAACGTACAAGTTACGTAATGTATTTGATTAAAAATTTATAAAAATATGTATTATGTATTAGTGACTTATTAGTGTAAAATTTAAATGTACACAAAGCATTTATATTTTGATTTTTATGTCCTAATGTCTCTGCGATTTTATTCTATATTGTCCTATATAACTCACTAAAAATGAACTTAAAAAGAACAAGACTCTAAAATCCAAAATAATAATAATAATAATAATAATTACTTGATAAAACCTAGCATTAACTTGTTAATCGTTTGACACCGACCAAGAAGATAGGTCAAGACATCTGACCTGGTTCTACAATGCTGTCAACTTACATAATCAAAATCAAAATGTGGTAAATAAATTGTACTTAGAAGTTGCAATCAAAATATAGGAAAAGCGCAAAGTAATGGATATGATCGAGTGTGCCGGAGAAACAACCAAAATAAATGAGTAAATAATGAAGTGAACTAACTACTAATGAAAGTGCACCGTCATATGTACAACATCCATTATCGACCGGGGAAGATTCTTATGAGTTCATGTATATGGCAGTAAAAAAGAGAATAATTAAGTGCAGTACTTTCCAGATGTGTACATGAAATCCTAAAATGGAAGCAAGAAATCACAACAATATGAACAGGAAAACAGTCATCTGGAAGAGCTACTGAGAAAAATGACTGAAACGAATATTATATACACTCTACAGGACTCCAACTGTCATGTACTCTTCTGGTTCTGTATTGCTATAATTTATCAGCAATTCTCCCCAGAGCTTCTGCAAGTTTATCAAGTACAGCAACCAAGTTACTTGTATAGTGTTTCCGCTGCTCCCGATCCAAATGGAAATTTATATTATGCGCTTCAAGTTGAGCGCTTAGCATCTTGCCATTTCTATCCAAGACATCAACTAACTGATATTGCAAGCTTTCCTCATCTCCATCTGATGCTAATCGTTTCCTTTTCCGTTCTCCTTGGGATGTAGAACCCATTGCTGGATTTGAAGTTGGTGGTTTCTCGTTGGTCGCACCTAAGGAATAAAGAAAAAAAACATGTATGAACAAGTTAAATGCATGTAATCATGCATCAGTTGACTCCTTAATATTGTATTTGCTGAACCAGCACCATTGTTCATCAAGGCTGCAGAGGGAATTCACAGTCACAGTCTAATGTAAAAAATTTTAAATGGCATCATCAAAGCTCTTATGCAATTACATGGAGATCTAAAAAAGATTTTAATTTTTGTTTTCATCTAAAACCTTGTCATCTCATTTTATGCATAACATGTTTGGAAACAATAATAATCATAAAGATTCGACAAGAGTTTCTATGTTGGCTCTATCAACCACCTAATACAACCCTTCTCTTTTACCAAGGCTTCGGACCAACTATGCATAAATATTTCCGGTAAAGCACAACATATGCATAGTAAAAAGACGGTTATGTACAAAATATGGACCATGCAGAAAGATGTTATGGAAGGATTTAATATCCAATGACTTGTGGAGAAGTAGCATAAGTGTGAAAGCATAAAAGTAGCATTCCATTACTAGTTTGAATATACCAGTTGACATCATTGAAATTGCTAAAGAACTTGGATCTAATAAATAATCTACAGATGCAGGACCTTTCATAATGATCTGAACGGGTCTTCCATATTAAATAAAGACCATAAAATTCATAATTGGGAACAATGACCATATGCTAAACGTCCCATGTAAATGCTTACATCCGCCTGTTTTTACATGGGAAAGGACTCAGAATTTGGATCCACTATAAAAGCCCGTAGCTAAGGGAAGAGAAGGGCAGATAAATAAAACACATCCCAAGCAAGTGATAATATAGAAATAGGATTAGAAAATTACTATTACATATTGGCATATATATATTATTGAAATTCCAAATGCAATAGCAGATAAATAACAAACTGACTTGAAAGCAAACAATCAACTTTATTCGCAAGCGCTTTGTTACATCCACCCATTATCGACTATGAATGAAGTCAGAAAATCAGAAAGGAATTCGCATTACCTTGACCTTGACAGCCGCTGTGGAGTGGTTGATATTGCTTCTCTGTAAATGGGAAGAAAACATGAAGGAAGGATAGAATTCAAATTCCACGGCATTATTGATGGTTAATCCAGAAACAGGGGTGCAACAAACAAAGAAGAAAGATCACGAGAAATAAGTATATGAAAGCTCTTCTTCCTATACTAAACAGAATAAGGAAGGGTAAACAAAGAAAATCCAAATCTGCAGCCAGGGAGGAGAGCAATGAACCTGAGATAGGAATAGGGTTGGTGGTGGTGGTGGTGGGCTGCAAGACATCCTTCTTCTCGGGACTGGCAGTGAGATTGAGACCCACTTCTTCTTGTTCGAAATCTGAGAATAAGCCATCCTCACCAGCGGCGCTCCGATTACTATCGTAGAGGTGTGGCTCGGCTTCAGCATATTCCTCCGCCTTACCCTTGGCCACTGGCGGTGACAGAGCTAAAGCTAAAGCCGGTGTCTGCGCTGGCGACCCAGAAGAATCTAGAATATCATAGACCTCCTTGTCGAAAAAGCCGGGCAATTTCCTCTCTCTCCTTAAATCATTCCTCATGACCCAAAACGATTCCGTCTCCTCCCTTATGTGAGACTCCCATTCCTTGATCTTCTTGTAGTCTCCAGCCAAATTGCTCCATCTTTTACGGCACTGAACCGGACCCCTGTTCACCCCATGCTTTCTGCAGTACGAGGACACCGATGCCCATTTAGGCTCCACCTGACCCGACCCGAATGGCAAGCCTGCGGTTCTACCCCTCCGAAACTTGTTCTCTGCATCTCTCTTTCCCTGTATCAGAACCAGAATCTCCTGTCTTGTCCACCGGGGCAGTCTCGGCGTTTTGACTCCATCATCCCCGCCGTCGGTTGATGCGGGTCGGGCATCCACGCTGTCTGCTTCGCCGTCAACGGGGTTCGGATTCTGACCCAGGGATAGTTGCTGCTCTAAAGCCATCTTATGTATCGAGTTAAGTTGGCTTTTTGAAGGGCGCGTCACGTGACTCGAAGGATGTGGTCGTGACTGAGAAGGTGGGTCAGCTCATCTTTCTCTCTCTGTAAGCAGCAAGAGGGAGGGAGAGAGAGGAGGGGCACTGAAATGGAGGAGGAGGAGAAGAGAGAAATAAGGGGCTTTTCTGTGTGCAATTATAATTATAATTATAATTATAATTATGGTGATTTCTAATTTCTATAGAACAAAATTAAAAAATAGGGTAATTTGCCTATACACATATGACATATTTGTATTGGATTATTTTTAAGGATTTTGCTAACAAGTGCCCTTTAAGTTAGTAAAAAAAGAAAGATTCACCTTGAAAACATGCATTTTGATATCTTCTATGTAATGGACCCACCATAACTTTTTTAATTATTCAAAAACTTACCTATTTTAGTATCCTTAACAAGTGCCCTAAGAGCACTAAGGGCACTTGTTAGCAAAACCCTATTTTTAATAATAAAGTCCACATATAAAGTAACTTATATGAATATTTTATTTTATACGTTAAGTTCAAATATTTTATATATTTGCAAGTAAATCTTCATCTTTAACTCATAACTAACCTAAAGAGTTACTCCCTCTGTTTTTTTTTTTTTTTAATTGTGCAATTTAGAGATGCGTGCATTTTTTTTAATTGTCCATTTCAAATTTTAAGACAACATTTATTATTTTTTTTCACTCTTACCCTTATTTAATACTCACTATCTCTATTAATTGAGGAGAGATAATAACAAAGAACCAAAGGGTAATTTAGTAAAACATATATACATTTTGTTAACATTAATACTCTATCAATCATTACATAAATTCTCGCGCGCATTTAAAAGTGGACAATTAAAAAAAAACGGAGGGAGTAACATTTTTCTGTCATTAATTTTTCATTTTATATTTCTTTTTAATTAAGTCTTTCTGTTTTATTTTTTTCTCCCTCCATTACAAAAATTATTTCATCTTCTCAACAACATCCTTCACCATAGCCACCTAACATTTTTCATTCACTCACTTTCACACCCACAATTCCAAAAGAGCACAGAGTTCTGTTTTACTTTTGCGTTTAATCTCTTAGCTCTATTTTGGTTGCCGAGCAGAAAGAAGGGTTTTGAAGCTAATTTGGCGCTCAACGCCATTCTTTGAACCCAGCGCAGATGTAAGCAAAGTATTCTAAGTTCATTCAATGGCCATTGGAGGACGTAAACAAAATGCTCAGAAAAGGCGCTTCCCACATATTAATAGAGACAAAATATACTAAAATTTGTAGAAGTAAAATGCATAAGTTGGGCTCAGAAAATAGTGCTTAATTCAAAGATGTTTAAACAACTAAAATATAAAATCTGGGCTCAGAAATTGGGGTTTGATGTAAAGATGAATGCAACTTCGCTACAGGGATGGTGGCAAGGTTAAAAAGTATTTGTTGATATGAGGTGGTGGAGTGGAAGTGGAAGAGATGTTCATCGGGTGAAATGAGAAGATGAAGAAGTTGAAGAGTTGTGTTCTAATTAAAACGTATGTATTGAGTTAATGAGTTGAGTTAATGAGGGTCTTAGATTAATGAGTTGAGTTAACGATGGTGTTATTTTCAAATACATAAAATATATAGGGGTATAAGTATAAAATAGAAAAAATATATAATTTATTTTATAGATGGACCCCATTGTCAGGAACAACTCAATAGAAATGTGACGGTTATGTTTATGCTTAGGCAACTTACCCCAGTTTTTGTTTTTGTTCCATAGAAACTACCTTAAATTAGTGGGTAGTAGTAGCAATAATGCTTTATATATAATGAAAATACGTCTAATTTATATTCAATATGTGCTATCTATGTTACAGGACATATGATATAATTTACGTATAGCTCACATTCTGTAATATAGATAGCACTGAATAAAAGTTTAACGTATTTCCATTGTATGTATAATAATAGTACTAGTAATTAAATTCATACAGGAATAGCATATTTTATAAATGAACGGTTAGATGAAAAAACATGTGCAATCCAACGGTCTTTGACCAATAAAGCATACAGGCGCAAGGATGGAACCATACTTCACAGGCGCAACTAATCCTTGCCCATCTTTTTTTATGTTTTGCACATACCCCCATTTTTTGTAAGCTTCTCACCGCCGCCGCCACCTCCGACCGACATTCTCGTCAAGCTGTGCACATTAGTGCTAGCTCCGTCCTCCCATCGTCAAAATGAAAAGGCAGTGCATAAGTTCAGGTTTTTAAGATGTGATAATGTAATAAATTTGCTTTCCTCCACTGAATGGTTGTTGAGGAAGTCTCTTAGATGATGATGAGAAAAGAAAATTTGTCTTATTCATATTCCCTCTGTTTACTTTAAAAAAATTGGAATTTTAGTTGACATGAGAAATGAAAATTGTCTTATTCATATTCCCTAATGTCGCCGCCGTGAGGTTTTGTGGTACTGGTAAGGATGCCATCACCAACTTCAAGCCACTCGCCGCCAACGACGGTGAAGACTCCGATGACGGCAAGACAATGAAGACTCCGGCGACAGTAAAGCTAAGTTCCTGTCCGGCTGTCCCAGTTGGAGATCATCATTTTGAGGGATATCTTTTGTAATAATCTGCAATAATGAGAGAATCGGTCGACACACTGTAGAAGCATGATTATGGACATACCAACCTTCGAAGCACAAGATGCCGACACTTTGGAACTACGCTTCACAGCACTCGTGGTGGGTATGTTGGATACGAGAGATACCGTCTAGATCTGACCTCAAAGAACGGAGAACAGAACTTATACCCAAGTTAAGTAAAGAATGTGAGTTAGTGTCTTTCTGCAAATACCAACAGTTAAAAAGACTTTTTACTTACAAAATACACGGAAGAGTATATTTTAAGTATACAGACGCAACTTTAACGCCAAACACAAGGGCGCAGGTAATCCTTAGCCTCATTTCAGACCTATCAATAATTGCTACAATTCACCGACACATTTTTTTTTTTCTAGAATATATGTGTGTGTATATATATGTATATATTATATAATGATAATGATGAGATGAGATGAGGGTGGAATAATGGAAGGGGAGGAGAGGATGTTGATGACTGTACTGCACGGTGCGGTCATCATAACGATGGACTCGAAAAATCGAGTGTTCGTAGACGGTGGCATCGTTATCGAACAAGATAGGATCAAAGCCATCGGCCAATCGTCGCAGATTCTTGCCCAGTTCGGTGATGCAGCCCACCACGTTGTCGATGTGGGCGGTCACATCTTGCTCCCTGGTTGGTTGGTTCTAGCTCTAATTAACTCGTCGCAGCATCTGATTTAATCTAATAATCGAATTGTTCCTAAGACAGAGTAATCAATTCTATTGAAATTGATGTATGTATGAATATGCAGGATTGATCAACACCCACGTTCACAGCTCCCAACAGCTGGGGAGAGGCATAGCCGATGACGTTGACTTAATGACCTGGTTGCATGCCCGCATTTGGCCTTACGAATCCAACATGACTGAACACGATTCTTACATTTCTACTCTGCTTTGTGGGATCGAACTCATTCACTCCGGAGTAAGTCCAGTGCTGTGCTGTGTAGTCTTGTTCTGTTTTCGTAATGAAAGTAATAGTGATAGCAATCTCAATCCCAATTCCCGCCCGCAGGTGACCTGTTTTGCTGAAGCTGGCGGCCAGCACGTTTCCGGGATGGCCAGAGCAGTCCGCTTGCTGGGTATGCGCGCTTGCTTGACCCAGTCAACCATGGATTCTGGCCACGGCTTGCCTTCCTCTTGGGCCTCTCGAACTACTCAGGATTGCATCCAGGTGAGTCTGTTCTGTTCTTTTCTGCTCTGCCCTGCCTTTCTCCCAATCCCAATTGAATACTATATATTTAATTTTGGTCTTGCCAGTCTCAAAAGGACAATTTTGAGAATCACCACAACACCGCAGATGGACGCATCCGAGTGTGGTTTGGAATTAGGCAAATCATGAACGCTACCCATCGCTTACTTCTCGAGACAAGAGATGCTGCAACACAACTCAAAACAGGAATCCACATGGTAGGTACTTTTCTCTTCGCTTCCTCCTTAATTATTTTTCATACATTTTCAAGTTTAATATATCATCATTGTCTCAACGTTTACTAGCTAGAATATAGTCTAGTTTACTTGTAACCTTTCTGTTGATATTTGAAACATATTGAGTTGGATTTTCAATTTGAAGCACGTTGCAGAGATACCATACGAGAATCAACTAGTCATGGATGTTCACAAAGTAAATCATGGAACTGTTACATATTTGGAGAAGATTGATTTCCTTCAAGACAACCTGTTAGCAGCTCACTCAGTTTGGGTTGATAATGATGAGGTACAACTTTGTCTCTATATATAACCGCGTTTATTCCACTCAATAATGTTGAAATGGTAATTAATCCTTTGGTTAGTGTGATGACCAGCAGTACATATGATTGATTGCACACGCAGATATCTCTTCTTTCAAGGGCAGGGGTCAAAGTGTCTCACTGTCCTGCTGCTGCAATGCGAATGCTTGGATTTGCACCTGTAAGGGAGATGCTTGATGCTGGCATCTGTGTCTCATTGGGAACTGACGGGGCCCCATCAAACAACCGCATGAGCATTGGTTCGATTCTCAATCATACTATATAATTCCCTACAATAATTCCATCATTCATTATATATATATATATATATATAATGACTCATTTTATGTGACTCATTTTAGTCTCAATTAAATTGATCACTTAAATAATGATATATAAATGTTAAGAAATACCTTCAAAAACTTGTTTCATCGAGAAATTTATAGGACACTCTTAACTCATCATCTGTAGGACAGTGCACTCTTTTAAAAGTTCAGGTACAATAATTTACTGGATGGACAATTATTTTCATGCATAATATTTGCAGTTGATGAGATGTATCTGGCCTCTCTTATTAACAAAGGACGGGAAGTTTATGGGAATGCTGGAACGACAGATCCAACAGCATTGCCTGCCGAAACTATTCTTAGGATGGCTACAGTTAATGGTGCTAAGTCGGTTCTATGGGATGATGAACTAGGTTCTCTTGAAGTTGGGAAAAAGGTTGGTATTGGTTCAGAGTTCAGACTATTTTTTTTAATGAAATTGTTGACATATTTCATTTTGTGTCTGATGACCCTATATATAGATATATATATGATGGATATTGGATAGCGAACAACTACATTTTTTCTCTATTCATGCTCTTAGCCCAAGCTGACAGAGCGTGTCTGTCTGTACTTGTCATTTGGTAGGCTGATATTGTTGTTGTCAACCCTTGTTCTTGGCCTATGGTTCCTGTTCATGACTGGTACGTGTTCATTACCTTCATTTTTTTTAACTAAAGAAAAAATTGTATAGATACTATTCATATCATAACTTTACCCCTTTTGAATACAAAAAGCATTTGGTGCTCTTTTTATTTAGCTATTAAGATAAAATAATATTGGATGTACGATGAAATTATCAAATATTCATTCAATATTTATTCTCACCATTCATTTTTTTTAAGATATATTTGATGGGTAGGGTATCCTATTGGTAGGAGTATGAAGTTCTATGGTGCATGATTAGAGTACTTATCTCGATCATGCATTCAGCTTTAATTTTCCATCATTCTATTCCATGCCATCCCAAATTTCTTTAATTTCAACTTATTATGATAATAAACACCCAATTAGCAGTGTTTCCAGCATAGTGTATTGCATGCGGACAGAAAATGTGGTTTCTGTGATGTGCAATGGCCTATGGATAATGAAGAACAAGAAGATTATGAATGTGGACGAGGTATATATGCATTATGTATACTTTTCTTCTATGCGCATGCAGAGAGAGAATTGAAGGAAAATATTTTTCAACCTGATTTTAATTTCCTTGCAAATTAAAATTAAAGCATGCATAGTTTTTAATAGTATAATTATTAGTTTGTATGAAAGTATGTATGTGCTTGACAGGATGAAGTTATTTTAAAGGCAAAACAGGCTTCTGCTGAGCTTCTGAAGAGGGCAGGCATAACACTACCAACTAGAATGAACTTCATCTAATTGCTCATGCTTCAGATCTGTTCTCTCTGCATTAAGCAAAGCATAATTAATTTGATGTTAATACGTGTTAACAGTGTATGTGTGTTAGCCAATATCCAATGAATTAAATATTTAAATTGTCTCCGAGAGGTATCACCTGTTCGATCATCCATGAATGCTGAACCTAGACACACGTTCACATTGTGGTGCGTGGACGAGCTACTAGACTTGAAGCTCGAGGTTCCATTTTCTATAATATTGCGTGAGATATATATATGATAGTTGTGATTCAATGAAAGTAGGAAATTTTGGGAATAGTTTAACTCTAGCTAATACTTCCTCCGTCATCAATGACATTTTAGACTTTTCACGATTATTAATAATGTAATTAAAGTACATAACTTTATATATAAAAATAATATATAATGACTAAATTGTCTTTTTAATTAGTTTTTTGAGTAATAATTATTATAAGATATATGAGAGAGAATACATATGAGGATAAAATTGGAAAAAGAATAATAAATTCTTTCTTAAAATTCTAGAGTGACAAATAATATTGGACAAGAGTATTTTCTAGAAAGATAATTATTTGTGGACGGAGGGAGTATATGATAGTGTTTATAAATTTGTTTGGACCACAAAATTTTATTTGCGTGTTTCATAAATATCATTCTCTTCATATCCTTCTATAAAAGACTGAAGTGACACAAAAATCGATGTGCATACTTTTAATGTAAAAATATTATTTATTACGCACTTTTGTAGTTTTTTGGTGTGTGCATTTCTATATAATTTAGTGTGTGTAATTGTGAATATTTAGTGTGGGCATTTTGTATGTTTTGGTGCGTGCAATTGTATATATTTGGTGTGTTCATTTCTTTATGTTTAGTGTGTACAAAACTATAATTTTTTTAATTAAATATATAACTTCTTGTTAATCTTCTAAATCATTTTTCTTTTAATTTTGAAGTATTTAATATCACAAATATAGAATGTATTGAAAATATATAATGAAATCAAATTAAATAGGAAAAAAATGGTGAGTTACATTAAAAAGTTTATGAAGAAGAAGAAAATAATGTTGTTTATGTTTTAGAACTAGGGATTGATCTGTCCCTTTTTAATTTTTCACTGATGACGTGGCACATAACGACAACGTGTCAAATTTAACTGTCCATGTGGGACTATTCGGTTAGTGACTAATGGAGGGACTGATTTGTCTCACGGAATGTGAGTTCAGGGACTGTGGGACTAATTAAATTTTTTCAGGGACATATGTGGGCTCTTAAAAAAATTCAAGGACGAATTTGAATATTTCCTCAATTATATATCATTGTAAAAACTTATATTATAATTATGAATTTAATTTTTATTCATTAACCGTGTATAACTTTTTTATACAGTTATTTAATTATATGATGTCACGTCAGACATGATTGTATTTTCTTTCTCCCACTACTTGAAAAATCATACAAACAAAGTATTTTGATTGGACGACGATGTAAAAATATTTTACACGGTGAATAAAAATTAAACTCTATAAAAATTGGGGAGTACTATTGATACATAGCACAATATCCCTCCACTCATTCAAATGTTTGCTAACATTTAAATGAATCGAAAAATAGATGTAGAGTACTGTACTACGTACATTAAGTATTTTTAATAAAATTTTATAGAGTTAACCATCATTTTAGTCCCTCACATTGCACTTTTGTTTCATTTTGATCTGTCACTTTACTTTTTGTTCAATTTAGTCCCTCACATTGCATTTCGTGAGTCACTTTAATCTTCCGCGACAATGTTCTGTCCTTAACTCCGTTACTCCTTGCTGGCGTGTACCGTTATGTGCCAAGTTGGCAGATGACGTGTACAAGCAATATGAGGAGTTCGATTTGGTCATTCACATTACACAAATTGTATCAAATTAGTCATTCGTTCTCATTATTCAATTTTGCAACATTTTTATTTCCTCCTCCTCTCTTCCTTTTCTTCATTATTATTATTATTATTATTCTTTGTATGGTTGTGTACTTATTCTTCTAAAATTTAAATTTATCATAATAGGTAGTGGTCATAGAGTTTCTAACTCCTCATTCTCATCAAGATCAGATGGGAGCACTACAAGGAGTCACAATCACACAAGATTTAAGGGTGGAGAAATTGTTCTTTGTGGCTGTGGATTAAAGACAGTGGTTAGAAAGTCCAAAGCACAACTTAATTCTGGAAAATTATTTTATGGGTGTATTAATTATAGAAGAAATTCTCATCATGACTAAAGTGGTGGTTAACTCAATTTTATAAGGAGAAAGCTAGGCATATTATATATTTAGTTAGTTATTAACAAGAGATAACGCAGTAAGAAATGTCTGGCAGGGATCCTGAGGATCGCAAAAAAGTTTGAAAGCAAGTTTCGGATCGGATCCAAGTTGGGTGTTTGGACCGTGGAAAGGTAAGGTAATCCACGTGTGGCGCGGACTGGAGTGGAGAGAGAAGACGGACAAGGTGTGCCCAAAAATCCCAATCTGTTCATTCATTCATGAATACTCACTCACCATGATTCTCATTCATAATAATGATACTCTCCGCCCTATCTCTCTCTCTCTCTCTCTCTCTCTCTCTCTATATATATATATATACATATATTTCATTATCACACCAATCTAATCTAAAATACTGAGTTGAGTTGCAGCGCAACAATTAAGGGATATGGATTGTGTGCGTGGGTTGCAGTGCCAATGTGCTACTTCTCCCCACTTAACGAGGCAGACGCAGTTCACATTCAGATCCAGATTCCAATCGCTCTTCATCCGCCCTCATCCTCATCCTCGCCGTCTCCGATTCCGATTCCCTTCCAATCACACTCTTCCGCCTCTTTCAGTCTCTGCTGTCTCCTCCACTCAAACTAGGTCCCCACTCTCTCCCTCCTTCTTTGCATCCTCACTTCACATAGCCATAGGAACAGCTAGCATCTATTGTCAATTATATTTATTACATTCATTCATTTAATTGTATGCTTTTCATTTCATGTCAGGGAAAAAGGCAAGAACAAAACTGATGACAACGTTCGGCTGCATGTTCGATTGGATCACCAAGTTGAATTTGGCGATCACGTGGTGATTCTAGGATCCACCAAAGAACTCGGGTCCTGGAAGAAGAACGTTCCTATGAACTGGACGCAAAATGGATGGGTATGCGACTTGGAGCTGAAAGCGGGAGGAGGAGGAGGAGAAGAAGAAGCCGTCGAGTTCAAATTTGTGATTGTGAAGAAGGACAGGACTTTAGTTTGGGAAGGTGGAGAAAACAGGGTGTTGAAGTTGCCCAGGGCAGGGGGCAACTTTGGGACCGTTGCTACGTGGAATGCTACCAGCGAGAATATGGAGCTGCTGCCTTTGGATCGCGATCACGCTGGGGGCGAAGACGAGGACATATCGGAGGAGTCCGACTCTGAGGGTAGTAGAAACGGTACTCTGTTGGATCTGGAAGTGGATGCGGAGCCTAGTCCTTTTGTTGGACAGTGGCAAGGCAAGGCTGTCTCTTTCATGCGATCCAACGAGCACCGTTCCCATGAGACTGAGAGGAAGTGGGACACCTCTGGTCTTCAAGGCTTGGCTCTCCGTTTGGTTCAGGGCGATCAAAACGCCAGGAATTGGTGGAGAAAGGTATTCTTCATTTTGATTTCATCATTTATTTAATACCTTTGTTCAATCTGACATGCAATGCAGTGCTGAATTAATTAACATATTAACTTCATCCATTTGGCATTTTCACTTTGAAGCTTGACATCGTACGCGACATTCTAGTTGAAAGTCTGCAAGGGGCAGACCGAAGATTGGACGCTCTCATATACTCTGCCATCTATCTCAAGGTTTTGTTCTCTTTCTTTTCCTCTTTCTTGGTTCATTCGTTTCATCTTAGTTTGTTTATGCTCCTCTTACATTATCCATCTTCTGAGCCCTTCTTAGAACATCTTATGCAGTGGATAAACACAGGGCAGATACCTTGTTTTGAAGATGGAGGTCACCACCGCCCCAATAGGCATGCTGAGATTTCAAGGCTTATATTCCGTGAATTGGAGCGGCATACCAGTCGGAAGGATATATCACCACAGGTCTCGTATTTCATCTGCCTATCTGAGGCTATTTCTGTCATACTTACCATTTTACGTTAACCTCTCTCTCTCTCTCTCTCTGCATGTATACTCATACAAATACTAATTCCTTAAAAAGTTGGGTTACGGCTTTTAATAAATTCTTTTGCCCCTTTCCACCAATAATTATGGATTCCGATGAGGAGATACATTGGTAGTCATCAAGTTGGATTGTATTTTGGCTACATTTCAAGTAGGCACTACACCAAAGCTGTATGGTTCAGCATTCAGTCAACGAGTTTCATGTTACCTCAATGTGTTGTTTATCTTTTTTGTAGTAGTTGTTCTGAATTAATCCAAATACCTAACGTATATGTACTTTTAAATGTTTGATCTATATTCCATGCATATTTTCTGAGAATTGGGAATTGTTCCAAAAGTTCTGCAAGTGTGAATCGATCTAATATTTTTTGCTTTGAATTGGAACATTTTATGTCTTGCTGTCTAATAAACTTTGGGCCTTGCTTCTTTCGCTTACCATAATTTCGTTGATGTACAGGAAGTTCTAGTCATTCGCAAGATTCATCCATGTCTGCCATCATTCAAGGCTGAATTTACTGCATCTGTTCCTCTGACTAGAATCAGAGATATTGCTCATCGAAATGACATCCCACACGACCTCAAGGTTGCTTTTTCTAAAGTTCTTGCAAATATGGAATCTCATTGTAGTTCAATGTTAATAATAGGTTGATTTTGTTTTATGCTTTGTTTGTTTTCCAGTTACAAATTAAGCATACAATACAAAACAAGCTTCACCGAAATGCTGGTCCTGAAGATTTGGTTGCCACAGAAGCTATGCTTGCTAGAATCACAAAAAACCCAGGAGAATATAGTGAAGCATTTGTGGAGCAATTCAAGATATTTCATCAAGAACTCAAAGACTTCTTTAATGCTGGCAGGTTTGACATGAATTTCACAAAATTGACCCATTATCACAAGTAAACATGGGTAAATGTAGATCTGTTTTTGTTTCACTGAGGTCTGAATATCCTATTAGGATTTACATTCTGTAATTTATCTCTCGAAAACTTTCTATTTGATAACAGCACTATCATTTGAATATGCAATTAGGCTATAAACCAATAAACTGATTAAAAAAAAACTTCATGCATTTGCTAACTAGAAAATTTGCATTTTGAAATTTGAAAGGACCTACCTAATATTTTCTAAATCAGAAAATGTGATGGTTGAGCCATAGATAGTAATTTCTCCATCTTGGAGGCCCTGCATCAAACTTGTTGAAAGCTGCTTGCTGTGGATGCTCCAATTAAAAGGGCAGCCCAGCGAATGCATCTCCGCCATTGTACGATCATCTGAGTGTAATATACATGCAATCTTGTTGTTACCCTTTTGTGAAGAGGAAGATGATATTTCCAGGACTAGGAATGATAGGCTGTGACTACCAAGGTCACAAGGCATCACACTACAGCTTGTCGTCTCTTGTGAAGTTTCCAGTATTTGGGGAAAAATATCTAACCTTATTCTGTTATGTAACTCTATTGGAGTACATTTTTGAGGGAACAAAAGTAACTAAATCTTAAGGAGATATTCAAATCCTTTTTACATGAAACTAACTTATTTGTGGTTGGAAAATTATAATTTTGATGACATCACTTTATTCATGAATTTGGCATGTTGCAGTCTTGCTGAACAGCTAGATTCTATTCGAGAATCTATGGATGAATATGGCATTTCAGCACTTAATTTGTTCTTGGAGTGCAAAAAGGTGGATTTGTTTTTCTTTTTATGTCTTTGGCACTTCTATTTCTTGATTTGGTCTCTTGGTTTGACACTTAAATATATACTAATCATTGAATGAGATTTAGGATTTGAATGTGATTATTTGCTGAAGTAATATGATCGGACTGTTATGGCACTTCAACTTCAAGGTTGAATTTTATCCGTAATAATCCTCATGATTCATAGAGCCACATAATCCTCATAATCCATTGTCATGATGCTGCTATTTTGCATGGAGCCACATACAAGCTAGTAATGTGCATAGTAAACCATAGAGTTATCTTCATTCATTTTAGTCTGTGTCAGTGGTCTTATTCCCAATAATATTACTAAAACATTACACTGATGGTTTCTTGAGGGCAGGGGGCTCTCTTCTGTATTGTGCAAAGTAATTGGAAGTATTTTTTGGTTTTTTTAGGAGGATGGTCATCTTTTATATACTTCTTTCTTTCACATTTATGTGAAAAGTAAAGGAAGTTTGGATCCTTCACTATCATTTGGTGGTTAGGAAACTGTGCTTTTAAAGTCTATAATATCCTATTGTTGTCTTTTGCTTTCTCAACTAAGCCAAAATTATGAAAAGAATATGTGTCTTTGCTAATTAGAATCCAATTTAGGATGCTAATTTACTATCTCCTTTCCTTTCTATCTGGGAATAGTCATTATTTATCCCTTTCATTTGATTGTTTTGGTAGTCATAGTTTTTATAATTGTATATTTGTATATACTTATACAAGGGACAATGTCGTTTACTTCTACAGAATATGGATGCTGCAACTGAATCTACTGCTGATGCAGAAGAACAAGGAATTAGATGTTTGTTTAAAACCTTGGAGTCTTTGAATGCTTTGAGAGAAATTATTGTAAAGGGTCTTGAAAGTGGCCTCAGGAATGATGCTCCAGACTCTGCAATAGCTATGCGACAAAAGGTGACACTCCTTTTATTGAAATATTAGGTCAAAGCTTGAGTCTCAATAGCTGTTTAATGAATCTTGGAATACCTTCTGATATTTTTATTTTATTTTACCTTTTTGAGAGACAGTGGCGCCTCTGTGAGATTGGGCTTGAGGATTACTCATTTGTTCTCTTGAGCAGGTTCTTGGCACGCCTATTCATAATTTACAGTTTAAACAAATGTCAGATACTTGTATGTTGATGAATTTTTGTGAAATATATCAAGGGCACATCGACATGCAAAGGGCATGGAGTACTTAGCTACTCATACTATACTAGACTTTTCTAGAATATAATGCACACTTTAATTATATGGAGATAAGCGGTTATCAGAACTTGAGTTAATTTAAAGTATACCAATTCTCTACAACTTTTGGAGGGTAAAAGTACATGAAATTTCATTGTGAACTCCACCTTCCTCGATGTAGCTTAAAGGGATGTAGTAAGCTTGACCCAGAACCTGTTTGATGAAGATATAGAACTTCTCCAGCTACTTTTTTCTTGGCAGTGCATTAACTATTAAGTTCATATGAACAGATTTCTCAATGTTCTTGAAGTTCTGGGAGGTGCTCGTTTGCTGGCTGCAAATGTGAAGTCAAAAAATGTAAACTCATGGAATGATCCTCTCGGAGCCCTTACTATTGGAATCCACCAGCTGAAGTTGTCTTGTTGGAAGCCAGAAGAATGTGGTGCTATTGAAAATGAGCTCATTGCCTGGAGTAAAAGAGGCCTTTCTGAAAGGGAAGGTATTAGGTCTTTCCTTGAATTGTTGAGTTTTTGTTGTTAACTTAAATCATTGTAGACAGTTTTGACTGTTGACTGATTTTTCATTTTAAATGTGCTCCTTTTTTGTTTTTTAGGAAATGAAGATGGCAAGACAATTTGGTCGTTGACACTGAAAGCTACTCTTGATAGATCAAGGAGGCTGACTGATGAATATACTGAAGAGCTTCTCAAGATATTCCCTCAAAAAGTCGAGGTTAACTATTATTCTTTTAAAGACCTGACAGCTTGATACCATTGTATAAAATTAATAAAAATGTATACCAAGACTGGCAACTTCAAAAAATTACAGAACTCTCTAAACTGAATATGTATATTAAAAAATGAAACAGTTTACTATTCCTAATAACCCTAAATAACTATGATTTGTGGTCTGCTAGGATCTTAGAAATATTACTCACACAGCTCTATAAATAAAAATAAACCAGAATATTGAGGAAAATTAATTTCAAACTTAGGCAATATTGATACTAGTGCTTCCTTCATTTTGAGCCTAAATAATTTACACTTTGTGACACTGACACTGGTACTGTTTCTTTTTTTAACCCAAAATCCTCTTATGATGTATCATGAAATAAACTAAGTTGTCGCTTTAAATGTTGCAGATGCTTGGAAAAGCTCTAGGAATCCCTGAAAACAGTGTCAGGACATATACAGAGGCTGAAATTCGTGCTGGGTATGGTAGTGCTTTGTTTAACATTTTATTGAGAGAAAATTCACCGGAATCATCATCTTTAGTATTTTCAGAAGTATCTTTCGTGTTTATTCCTAGACTTTGGGTTTCATTACCAGTAACATGAATGGTACATTGTCTAACTTTTGCCTGGTAAACTCTTAGTGTGATTTTCCAGGTTTCTAAACTCTGCAGTCTTCTTCTGAAAGCTGTCAGAAGTACACTTGATTCTCAAGGTTGGGATGTTCTTGTTCCAGGAGTGGTTTCTGGAACATTGGTTCAGGTACTATATATATATATTATATTATACAGTGTGTGTTTGTTTGAAAGCTTTGGTGTGGTAGGGGGAGCTAACACAAACTGAAGTTCAGCAATAATATAAAATGTCTGAGTAGTTGACAGTGTTAGTCTAAGAATAGCCTTTTTCAACTAATCATGTCCATCAAGAGTTAATTTGACCACATAGATCGATTTGCATCCTACAGATATTTTTAAGCAAGTAATGAACCAAATGCCAGGCCTCATAATCTCATATCATACCAGAGCCACTATTTCCCCCGGCCAAATCCTTCACCACATATCTTAGCACTAGCTTTTGATACATTCTTCAAATTTGGGAATGAAGATTGAGTCTGCAGAAGCAGTAAAGTACTAAAAGGAAGGAGACAAACCATATAAGACACAAAATAACAACACACATATGAACAGGTCACAGAATTCTTTATTGTCAATAATCCCTATTTCCCCTAAACCATATCTTATGAGAGCCACTATTTCCCCCTGTATACTCCTTCACCACCTATCTTGGGAATCAAGATAGAGTCTACAGAACCAGTAAAGTACTAATAGGAAGGAGACAAGCAAAATTCTTTATCATCAACGATCCCAAAAAGAGTTCACAAAGAATCAAATAGGTAAACTAGGACTGGGATATCGTTTTTGTTAGAAAACACACTACCATGCCACTACTACATATACTTATCATCATCACCTTCACCCACACCACTAAACCTAACACACACTACACTTTGTCTCTTTTCTTGTTATAAATATAGGTGTATGATGTGCAATGTAATACAATTAATACAATCAAGTTCATCAATAAATTCAGATTGTTATTCTCCTAGTTACTCTTTTTGAGTTACTATCATGATTCTTAACAGCTATCAAAATTCAAACAACAAAAAATATAAATGCTACCCCCATTCTGGTCAGTCCACTCTGACTATCATTTTTTTTGGTTTGTTTGACCTAGGTTGAAAGGATTGTTCCTGGATCACTACCATCACCAATTGAAGGGCCTATCATCCTTCTTGTTAACAAAGCTGATGGTGATGAAGAGGTATATTTGTACTTTTGAGAGTATACATAAGTATTAAATACATCAATATTTAATAATTTTTTATTATGCTGCCAGGTTACTGCTGCTGGGAAGAACATAGTGGGAGTTATACTTCAGCAAGAGTTACCTCACTTATCTCATCTTGGAGTTAGGGCCCGACAGGCAAGTCTTCCTTCTACATATCCACTTAATGGTTTTGAGGGGTGAAATGTATGACAATGACATCCATTCATCTATATTGTTTGTTACAGGAAAAGGTAGTCTTTGTAACTTGTGAAGATGATGAAAAAGTTGCCGATATTCAAAGACTTATTGGGTCACGCATGAGGTTATATTATTAACATAACTTTCCTATCAATGATTACTCTTTTTTAAAACTGGGACTTATTTTTATTTTCAAATTATTTGTCAATATTATGAATAGAACCTATGCTATAATGTTCTCCATATTCTCTTTTCATTCAAATTTTCAGGTTGGAAGCATCCATTGCCGGTGTTAATCTGAAGCTGTCCTCTTCTGTTGATACTGATGACAATTCTTCAGTTATAACGGCTTCTGACGGCAGATTCTCTAGAATTGGTGCTCTTTCTTTCTCTGCTGGTAGAATCTCCAATATTAGTCAGGTAGAGTGATAAAACTTTTCACTCTGATCTTTATAGATTTTAAATTTTTGGTTAAGTTGACTATTGTATTTGTACTGTATCTGTATTGCATTTAGAAATGAACTTTCAGCACGGTGAAAATAGTTAGGTTTAGAGCTAAAAAGATTGACTAATGTTTGATGATGTTGATTTATGGGTTCTGCATGGTATAGCATAATATCCTTTTATCATGGAGATGACAAAAAGAAATGAGTGAGTTGAGAGGAATTATGTAATGGAAATGTAATTCAGGTAGACAGTCCTGAATGGCACTGATTTGTATGATCGCATTTTGGTTGCATAAGTAAATACATGCTAAATTCCATCACAATTTCCTAATACCAAATATTTTATTAAATCCTTTTCTCCGGTCTTCCTGTTTCACATAACAGTTTTAGCTTTTAGGTTGATTGGTTCTCCTTACTAACTTCCATACATCTTGCTCAATTCACCAACAATTTAGAATTTAGATTGATTAGTTCTTTGTAATGGCATCAAAATGCATGGCCTCCATATACAAAAAAAATAAAAAATAAATCTTGAGATCAATCCCTTATGGCTCCATTATCGTAATTAATTAGAACAAGGTAGGGCCTTCATGTGAGGGAGCTTGTTGAGACAACAGACAATTCTAAACCATAAACCGTGAACTATATACAACTAAATAAATCTAGAGGTCAATCCCTTCTGGCTCCATCATCATAATTGAATTAAATTTAGAACAAGGCAGGGCCTTCATGAGAGGGAGCCTGTTGAAACAGCAGGCAGTTCTAACTTCTAATCCTTCACCTAATAACATAAGCTTAGGTTGAGTATTTCTCTAAGATTGCAGACATGTAATTAACCTATTGATGTGCTTGTCAAACCCATGATCTTGTAAGGTTAGTAGTCTTATTAGCTAGGCTTGTACTGGTAGGACTATAATAGTCAACCTAATTATGAGTATAAATCAGAGTAGCGTGTTATATTATTACACACTTCATATCATTCTAATCTGGTACTATTCAGAGTGATGATCCTTATATATAGAAAATATATTCAATTTCTTTTCTTTTAACTATATAAAAAGGGATTCAAACTAATAGTTACTAGATTCATATCCAGGGTGCTTCTTCTGGAGGAGTTATCTTGCTTCCTGATGCAGAGACGCATACTTCGGGTGCGAAGGCTGCTGCATGTGGTCGTTTGGCATCGTTGTCTTCAGTTTCTGATAAAGGTAAACTTCAATGAAAGCAATATTATTGTCACGTTCCATTACTATCTCAGACCATCAATGATGCAGCCACTAATCTCAAGTCCTATTCTTTATATTTCTAGTTATATATTTATGTATATATGGATTTGATACAATCTACTATTTTTTTTATTTTTTCTTTTCAAAATTCTGGAAATAATCACAATTTGTGTCTAGGTACATTAGTTTTCTAATGTACCCACCCAAAAAGTCAAAGTGATTATTATGGTGGAATGGATGGAGTATCTCAAACCACATTATCCATAGGTTCCTCAACATAGTGTGTATAAGTTTCTGAAAATCTGATTTTGAATTACAGTTCACAGTGATCAGGGTGTGCCAGCTTCTTTTCGAGTTCCTGCTGGGGCAATTTTACCATTTGGTTCGATGGAATTGGAACTAGAAAATACCAATTCCACTGAAACATTCAAGTCTTTATTGGAAAAGATAGAAAGTGCAAAACTGGAGGGTGGTGAGCTTGATGACCTATGCCATCAACTGCAGGAATTGATTTC
The DNA here is from genome assembly GCA_013621005.1 of Aeschynomene evenia. Classification (NCBI taxonomy): domain Eukaryota; kingdom Viridiplantae; phylum Streptophyta; class Magnoliopsida; order Fabales; family Fabaceae; genus Aeschynomene; species Aeschynomene evenia. The sequence goes on along the minus strand of CM024271.1, from coordinate 28,781,286 downwards.
TTCCCTGAAGCCATCAAAAGACGTGATTGAGAGCATTGAGAGAATATTTCCAAGCGATGCACGTCTGATAGTCCGTTCCAGTGCCAACGTTGAAGACTTGGCCGGAATGTCAGCGGCTGGACTTTACGACTCAATACCAAATGTTAGTCCTTTCAATCCAACAATTTTTGGAAGCGCAGTTAGCCGGGTATGGGCTTCACTGTACACACGGAGGGCAGTTTTGAGCCGGCGAGCGGCTGGTGTGCCCCAGAAGGAAGCATCCATGGCAGTCCTTATCCAGGAAATGCTTTCACCAGATTTGTCATTTGTACTGCATACATTTAGCCCAACAAAGGAGGATAATAACTCTGTGGAGGCTGAGATTGCTCCTGGCCTTGGTGAAACCCTGGCTTCTGGTACCAGAGGAACACCATGGCGTATATCCATGGGTAAATTTGACGGGCTTGTGCAGACATTGGCATTTGCGAACTTCAGCGAGGAATTGCTGGTGCGTGGTGCAGGACCTGCTGATGGGGAGGTTTTCCGTTTGACTGTGGATTACAGCAAGAAACCGCTGACCATTGACCCAGTTTTCCGTAGACAGCTTGGTCAACGCCTCTGTTCGGTTGGGTTTTTCCTTGAGAGGAAATTTGGTTGCCCGCAGGATGTGGAAGGATGTCTTGTTGGGAAAGACATGTTCATTGTACAGACACGGCCGCAACCCCAATAGAGAGAGATGTAATTAAATTTTTATTTGTAATTAGCGTAAAGATGATATGATATGATATGCCACATGCTGGTTTATAGATGTATATATATGTGTATGTGTATGCCCTGATGGAATTACAAGTCAATAATCTGGATAAATAGCAGGCTGGCTAAGTCTATCTGGAGTTGCTCCTTTCCTTTCCTTTCAGTCATGGTGTTGTAAAAGCTTAAAAGTAAAATTTCAGTTTACAAAGAGTTATTCAATGATATTGGGTCTCCACGATGTCATGGCTCATGGGTCAACCACCACAAACGATAATAACAAGGGTAGTCTCTTTGGAAGTCGAAATGGGAATTATATGTAGAACTTAAATGTCAATTCTAAACTTTAATAACCTTAGCTTTTAATATATCTTTTTCCCATATATTTATAAAAGACAATAAATTTTGAAATAAAATATCACACAATCTTATAAGAGTTTAATTATGTAAATAATTTTAAACTGTCAGTCAATCATATCTATCTATTGATTTGTGTGATTTTTTAGTTAGTTGGTGGTTGAGTTAGTGAATTTCAATCCACAATTGTGTAAAATTACTTTACACTGACAGTGGATTGAAATTAAACTCGTCTTTTAATAAAAGGAAAACTAAATACAATATATTTTAAGAGTTTAGTTTTGATGCACTCACAGTGTAAAGGTATTTTACATTGTCGTCCAATCAAAATGTTCCGTTTGTATGACTTTTCAGATAGTGGGAGAGAGAAAACACAATTATGACTGACGTGACATGATTGAATGACTGTGTAAAAAAAATGAGATTCAATATTTTAAAATAGAAGGATAATGTCATGTGATTCAATATTTTAAAGGATATAGTCTTTATTTTATAAAATAACCAAAAAATTGTGAAATCTCACATTTTAAAGTATACAACCTTCAATTTTTAAAATATTTGAAAAATTCATATGATTCTATTTTTTAAAGGCTATAGTCTTTATTTTAAGAAACAACCAAAAAATATGAAATCTCACATTTTAAAGTATATACCCTTTAATTTCTATTATATGTGAAAAATTCATGTGATTCAATATTTTAAAGCCTATAGATTTTTATTTTATAATGCATCCAAAAAAGTGTAAAATCTCACATTTTGAAGTATATAGCCTTCAATTTATGCTATATGTGAAAAATTAATGTGATTCAATAATCTAAAGACTAGAGTCTTTATTTTATAATGCAACCCAAAAATTGTGAAATCTCACATTTTGAAGTATATAGCCTTCAATTTTTAAAATATGTGAAAAATTCATATGATTATATTTTTTAAAGGCTATAATCTTTATTTTATAAAACAACCAAAATATTGTGAAATCGCTCATTTTAAAGTATATAGCCTTCAATTTCTAAAATATGTGAAAAATTCATATGATTCTATTTTTTAAAGGCTATAGTCTTCATTTTATAATACAACTTAAAAAAATGTGTAATCTCACATTTTAAAGTATATAGCCATCAATATCTACTATATGTTAAAAATTCATGTGATTCAATATTTTAAAGGTCATAGTCTTTATTTTAAGAAACAACCAAAAATTTGTGAAATCTAACATTTTAAAGTACATATATAATTCTACTATATGTGAAAAATTCATGTGATTCAATATTTTAAAGGCTATAGTCTTTATTTTATGAAACAACCAAAAAATTATGAAATATCAGGTACATTTTAAAGTATATAGCATTCAATCTCTATTATATGTGAAAAATTCACGTGATTCAATTTTTTAAAGGCTATAGTCTTTATTTTATATTACAACAAAAAAAATTTGAAATCTCACATTTTAAAATACATAACCTTCAATTTCTACTATATATGAAAAATTCATGTGATTCAATATTTTAAAGGTTATAGTATTTATTTTATGAACCGACCAAAAAATTGTGAAATCTCACATTTTCAAGTATATAACCTTCAATTTCTATTTAATGTGAAAAATTCATGTGATTCAATATATTAAAGTATATAGTCTACATTTTATAATATAACAAAAAAATTGCAAAATCTCACATTTTAAATTATATATCCTTCAATTTCTAGTATATGTGAAAAATTCATGTGATTCAATATTTTAAAGGCTATATAGTCTTCATTTTATGAAACAAAAAAAATTGTGAAATCTCACATTTTAAAGTATATACCCTTCAATTTTTAAAATATGTGAAAAATTCATGATTCTATTTTTTAAAGACTACAGTCTTCATTTTATAATACAACAAAAAAATGTGAAATCTCACATTCTAAAGTATATATAGCCTTCAATTTCTACTATATGTGAAAAATTCATGTGATTCAATATTTTAAAGGTTATAGTCTTTATTTTAAGAAACAACCAAAAAACTGTGGAATCTCACATTTTTAAAGTACGTTTATAGCCTTAAATTTCTACTATATGTGAAAAATTCATGTGATTCAATATTTTAAAAGCTATTGTCTTTATTTAATGAAACAACCAAAAAATTGGGAAATCTCACATTTTAAAGTATATACCCTTAAATTTCTATTATATGTGAAAAATTCATGTGATTCCATTTTTAAAAGTCTATAGACTTTATTTTATAATGCAATCAAAAAATTGTGAAATCTCAATTTTGAAGTATATAGCTTTCAATTTCTGTTATATGTGAAAAATTAATGTGATTCAATAATTTAAAGTCTATAGTCTTTATTTTATAATGTAACCCAAATATTATGAAATCTCATATTTTAAAGTATATAGCCTTCAATTTTTAAAATATGTGAAAAATTCATATGATTCTATTTTTTAAAGGCTATAGTATTTATTTTATAAAACAACAAAAAATTGTGAAATCTCACATTTTAAAGTATATAGCCTTCAATTTATAAAATATGTGAAAAAGTCATATGATTCTATTTTTAAAAGGTCGTTTTATAATATAACCAAAAAATATGTGAAATCTCAAATTTTAAAGTATATAGCCTTCAATTTTTGCTATATGTGAAAAATTAATGTATATGTAGCATATTTTTATGATATAATGTATATATAACGTATTTTTATGATATGTGAGGCCCAAATGGGGACCAAAATTGCTCCCACATTGAAGTTGCCTGAAACTTATAATAGAAAAGATTATTTTTGTGCTTTCCAAATTAGCCAGCCAGCCAGCTTGCTATGTGTTTTTTCCAAACGAAAAAAAAGAAAAGGAAAAGATCAGATAGGTAGGTTTGAATTGAATCCAACTGAAGAAGAAAATGAAGGAGAGAATTCAATATAATGAAGAAGGGATTTAAGCGTTATTGTGTTTGAATTGCAATTTGCAAATATCAACACATAGGTTAGTTACAGACACTAGATAATACGTCGCAATTATATTGGTACGTTACGTACTACGTGATGTTTTTCATTTTTATGAGCATCGATCGATCAACATGATGAACGAGATTCGTGTGTGATGATTGCAGATGAATAATGTATGTGCGAGTGGGCTAGCTTGGAAGGGAAGAATGATGATTAATTAAATTGAATCGGCCGGCGATGGGATCATGCGTGTCGGTGTCTGTGACAGTGGAGGGGGGGCCCTGTCTCCCGGCATCTGAATCCAACAACGCAAATGGCAGTGCGAAAGGGAGGAGGAGGAGGAGAGGGGAGGCGGTTGCGCATGCGGATGCACATGCAGCGCTGCTGCCCTCTCCTTCTTCCTCGTTGTTTGATAACAAGAGCAGGATGGTGGAGGAGGAAGAAGTGTGGTTGCAGAGTGTTCCTGGGAGAATGTTCCTCGATGGATCCACCCATTTTGCTTCCATGTTTTCTAGGCAAGGCAGAAAAGGGGTCAACCAGGATGCTATGCTTCTTTGGGAGGTACGTATACATACATACATACATACGCAAGTGCTCCTTAATTAATTAGCTAGCAGCTTCAGTTCATTCACCCATTCATTGTTAACTAATTAGTTTCTTCATTCTTGCGAGATCCTCTCCTCTCCTCTACTCTCCCTGTACAGAAGTTCTGTTCAGAGGAGGACAGAGTGTTTTGTGGTGTGTTCGATGGGCATGGACCTCATGGGCACAGGGTTGCAAAGAAAGTCAGGGATTATTTCCCTCTGAGGCTCATGGCCGAATGGGATTTGCATTCTAACAGCAAACATGCTCAAGCTCATGCTGATGATCAAGATTTTGCCGCAGTCAGAGAATCTTTCGTGAAGGCTTGTAAGGTCATGGACAAAGAACTCAAGCTGCAGCACGATATTAACTGCTATTGCAGTGGTACTACAGCAGTTACCGTGGTCAAGCAGGTAACATTTTATTTATTTATTTATTGCTTAATTAATTAATTCATCATTTCTCTCGCTATGATACACATGCATACATACATACATACATACATGTACATATATTGTAGGGGCAGCATCTCGTCATTGGAAATGTTGGGGACTCGAGAGCAGTATTGTGTACCCGAGATCCCGATGACTCTCTCACTGCTGTTCAGTTGACCACTGATTTAAAGCCAAATCTTCCAAGTAATTTAATTTAACTGATTGTATCTAATTTGCTTGCTTGATTAAATTTAAGTATTTAATTATTACTTGGTTGCTACACGTGGCGTGATGAGGTGAGCGTAGGGGAGGCAGAGAGGATCAGGCTGTGTAAAGGAAGGGTGTTTGCACTAGAGAATGAGCCAGAGGTGGCTCGAGTGTGGCTGCCAAACGTTGACTCTCCAGGGCTGGCAATGGCGCGAGCATTTGGGGATTTCTGCCTCAAGGACTTTGGAGTCATATCTGTTCCTGACGTCTCGTATCATCGCATCACAGAAAGGGACGAATTTGTTGTATTGGCCACTGATGGGGTTTGGGATGTCTTATCAAACCAGCAAGTGGTGGCCATTGTGGCATCTGCCCCGACGCCTTCTTGTGCAGCTCGATTGGTGGTCGACATAGCTGTCCAAGCATGGAGGACCAACCACCCCGCCTCTAACACTGACGATTGCTCTGTCGTTTGCCTCTTCTTCCATTCTCGCTACTTTATGCCTCCTACCCAACCAGAACCAGAACCAGATCATTCTCACTCTGACTCTGACCTTGCCTCTAGCTTATCTGTCGCTAACACTCTAGTTGACCACGCTCCTCAGCACTCACCAACCCACCACTACTAGTTAGTATACAACAACCTACATGACCCCATTATTAATAGCCTCTTCCCTCATTTTATTCACAAGCTTGCATTCGTTGGCTGCTGTCATCCTTTTCCTTCGACGCCATTTTCAAAATAAAGGAAAAACAAAGGGGCTATTTTATTTGTTCAAAATATTTGGAGGAAAATGGCATGTCAATTTTCTCCCATGTACATACGCTTGTACATTTGCAACTATTTTTTTATTATTATTTACCTGTAAAGTCTTAGACGCCATCTTATGGAGTTCGCAGTTTTTCTTTTTCATTCTTTCTAACACATACATGTATAGAATGAGAACTACAAATGGAACATTTTGATAAACCTGGAAATAGAAATAGAAGATAAAGAATCAAGTTAAAAAACAGGAGTTGTAAATAAGTATTTCCGACTATTTGCAAAATGAAATACGTACATGTTTTAGGGGTTTGTTGGTATGCAACACGACGGCAAAATCAGTCTTAGAAAACAAAATGGGGCTTCTCAAATAAAGTGCCCACAATTAGTGAAAATAACATAGTAACATACATATAAATTGGACTTGGGGATGAACCATTCTAGTCATCAATACCCACCTTGCTGCTCATTTTCCTAGATGAGTTAATATTCGGCTAATTAAAGCCTCTTTCTTCCCAGAAACAGGAAGATTATGTGCTGTAAGATAATATTTCAACTCCACCACTGTCAAATCCTTCAACTGCAAAAAATAGGATAAATAATGATTTTACATCAACCACCTTATTAAAAGAACGGCGCTAGCAAGCTCGGTACTGATATTGAAACACTTTTCAAGGTTTACCTTTCCAGTATCAGCAAGCTCACCCCAGTCATAGTTTTCACACTCTTTTGTCGCAAATTCAGCCTGTGCTTTCCGTTTCTTGGAGGCTTCAGTTGGCTTCGCAATTGATTCACTTTGCTCATCATAATTTTCACCATACACTGAGGTCTTGAATTCTTCTAATGCCCTCACCACTCCTGGTCTGCAGGTGATCACAGACAAGCATATCATTTATACACAGCCATTGAATTCTTTCATTCGGCATGTTTTTGTTTTGGTTGGTAGAATAACAATGGAGACAAAAATTCCATGGATGAGTGCTATGAGTAATTTATACATGAAACCCATCTACAGAAATTATTACTCATCCAAACACATACTTTCATTTTACCTACATAAATCAGATGCGTTTTAAACTATTCAATATATCATGAAAACCTTGCCACTACCTGGCCAAACCTTCCTCATCAGGCCATGTTTCATCTTTCATTTCTGGGATCTCATCTTCTTCCAGAGCTAATGCCTGCAATACCGCATAGTGCCTCTGCAAGGCTGAAGACTCTGGTTACCAACTCAAGAAATCATAATAACTTTTTGGTTTTGGCAAAAAGTGCCCTTAAGATGCTAGGGTCCTATAACGCTCAGAAGAGAGGCGTCAAAAGTCGCACGCCTCACTATAGAAAGGCATAAGATGAAGTAAAATATATAACTGCTATGCATCAATTTATCCCATAATATAAACACTTCATAGTAACAATTAAATCCTAAAATCAATAATAAAGGATGATAATAAGCTATCAAAGATTAGGATTTAGAACCTAAAATGTTCAAATGGCATGCCTAAAGCTCATAAATCAGTGAAAAAACTGAAGTTAATCAGGAGTGTTTTTATAGTGCCTATGCCTATGCTACAGTACTTCTAAATAAACTCTAATATTTTAATGGGCTTTGGCCCCACTTTCACCTTCACCTTAAAATAAGGCTGTTTTGACTTTTTTTTAAAAAAGAATAACACGAGGATTAGAGAGGCACACGACTCTTCACCTCTGCTGAAGGGAAAAAGGCGCCTAAAAGCATATTAAGCGCTCCCCCTACTTACCCTGCCGCACTTCAGTATGTGACAGGTCCTTTGACTACATTGAGATGAGGGTCCAAAAAAATATATAAGATAAATAGAGAATGTAGTGGCAAAAATGTTTGAGCAGTACTTATCAAGGAAAAGATGACAAAATCTCCCTTAAAATGTTTAGTTCGTGTGAAGAGAAGACCAATAGAATACAAATCAGTAAGAAAAGTTGATAAAATATCAAATGGCCCTAATAAACAGAGTTAAGGAAGACCAACGAAAGCTCTACAAGAAACCATTAAAAAAGAACTTGAAATGGCCTTTCAGAAAATTTGGTTTTTAACATAGCACAACTGAATCACCAAGTGCAAAAAGGCTTTTGCGATTTCAGTTACTTGAATGAACTCGTCAATATAAATGTACTTTAATTTCTGCTGAAAAATAAAACAACTATAACCAACAAAATTGTTCTTCAAACAAATCAATATTCTGAAGATTTTGGCAAATCTTGAACAAAACTACTTCCAATTAGCAGGATAAATTTTTTAAAACCATTTTCATCTCCAGTATCTTGAAGTTTCAAGTCAACAGTTTACAATTCATCTGAGGATGGGAGAGGACCTTGAGGGAGGTTTGCATGATGACAACACCAACAAGAAATCAAATGACACCATTTTAACATTACAACTAATAAAGGAATTTGAACTCAAGCTGTGTACCTGGGTTGGCAATTTGGCAAACAGAAAAATCTTTTAAGTCAATACGCTTAATTAAATCTGCTGCCTTTTTTATTTGATCATTACTTGCTTTAGTCACCATCCGGCTTTTATCTGAGTGACGCTGCATAAAAACCATAAACTTCACATATAAAAACTTCATACTTAATTCTCACTTTTTATTTGGTAGAAAAATAAATTTTATTACCACAGAATAATTGAGTACAAAAGAGGCAAATGCGTACCACATAACCCAAAAATAGATAAGTAAAACCTATAGATATAAACAAAGCATGCCAATTCCTTTAAAATTTAAACATAAACCCAACAATTACAGATCTCTACCTCTTCAACAAGTCTGATGTCATCAGAATATGGAAGATAAATCATGTGCATTCCCGGTGGCTCAACCTGACCACCTGACAGGATAACCTCCTCCTACAATCATAGTCTTAAGTTGAGGATAAGATACCAAGCAAATTTACTGAAAAAATATCAGAGATCCAAACTGTCAATTTAACATGATTGACTTACAATTCAAAGTTCAAACAGACTGATAGGAAGGGAAAGGGAAATAATTAGTTAGAATTTGGTGTGCTGACCTGGCATTTAGTTAGACAATTAGTAGTATAAATACTTGTTGTAGAGTTAGTTTGGAGAGGCATTGATTCATTTGTATTCTTCATTACATTTTAGCAGAGAGCATTCTCTCTCACCAGGAGGTAGTTCCTCCCTTGTACTCTCTCCTTGAGGGATAGGGTCTTCCTTCCCTGCGGCAATAAAATTGGGGGTTTACTCTACCTAGGGTTCACCCTATCAATTGGTATCAGTTGCTCAGGGATTCTGGAGCCTGTGGACGGTGCAATCCAGAGGACAGAAAATGGATTCGATAGAAGCGGCGTTAACTCAGATCAAGAACCGATCTTACTTGATGGAAACAAAGATGGAAGAGAATCGTGCGGCCATGGAATCTCACATGGAGGAGAATCGGGCAGCGATGGAACAAATGTTTGTGTCCATGAGAGAAACGATGAGAGCGATCGGCTCACGGCTGGACTCGGTGAAAAATCGTCGTGAAAGGAGTCTGCCCAAAGAATCGCGTGGTAGTAACAGTTCACATGGTTCTCATCGGAATCCTTAACAATCGGAACAGTGGAGGAAGATCGACTTGCCGATTTTCAAAGGTGATGATGCTTTGCGATGGTTGGATCGCATGGAACAATTCTTTGAATTGAGAGCAGTGGAGGAAGCAGAGTGGATCCACGCGGCGGCGTTCGCGTTAGAGGGCTGCACGCTCACGTGATATAGGTGGTGGGAAGCGACAACACAATTCCATTAGTGGGAGCACTTCAAAGACGATGTGCTTCGGAGGTTTCAGCCGGCGGCGCTGCAAAACCCGTACAAGCTTCTCATGTATCAAACGACGACGGTTCGGGAGTATCGTGACTTTTTCGAAGTATACGCGAGCCTAGTGAGAGTGACAGATCGTCAGGTACTTGTGGGGATGTTCTTGAATGGATTGAAGCCGGAGATTAGCGCCGAATGCGAACTTTTTCAATATCACACGGTGGAGGATTTGATGGAGTTGGCCGAGAAGATTGAATCGAAGAACTCGGTCGTGGGCAAGGCGCTACTGCGTGAAGGAACGAAGACTCGCCATCCTTCCACATGGTTCACAACAAAACAGTGGGTTAAGCAAGAAAGTTCTATTGGGTCTGGCCCAATTCCAGTCCCTAACGAGAAAGAATTGGGCTCGGAGCAACAAACAAGACATGGCCCACGACACTTGAGTAATGAGGAATATCATGAAAGAAGGGCTAAGGGTTTTTTTTTTCTGTGATGAATCATGTGGGCCGACCCACAGCTGCAAAAATAAGCAGTTAAAGCTTTTAATGTGGATGAGCTTTCTCCTCCCTTAGAAACCATTACGAGAGAACACGTGCAGAATGGGGGTGAACCCACCACCGTGCTAGTAAGCAGTCCTGAGTTTAAATTCATGAGTCTTCATGGTCAACACCGATGCATCAAGGCGTGGGAAGAGGTACGTGGCCGCAGTGTGCGAGTGTTGGTGGATTGTGGCGCCTCCCATAACTTTGTTAATCTCGAGGTCGCTAAGGAGTTGGGGCTTGAAGTGGATGACTCGCCACGGTTTCTGGTGAATGTGGCTTATCGCGAGAAGGTGGGTGGTCACGGGAGTTGCAAAGGTATTTGGCTGGGTTTTCCAGAGCTCTCCGTCTCTGAATATTTCCTCCTCTTTCCGGTGGATAAAGCTGAGTTTGTCTTGGGATTGGCTTGGCTTGAGAAATTAGGGGATGTGCGCGCCAACTTCAGGAATTCTTGCCTCCACATTCGGATGGATGGTGTCTGGGTGAAGCTCGAAGGAGACCCAGACTTGTGTTACGGAAGTATAGATTTTCTGACTTGGGTCTCTAGCGATCGTCCTGCTGTTGCAGTGAAGAGAGGATTTACACCAAGTGTTGGGGTTTTATCTCACCAGTCGGTCATCAAGCAGCTACCGATAAAGCCGCTAATGACTCGCCCCTTGGGTGCTCACTACAGGGATGGGTTTTTAGCAATTAATGGGAATTTGGCATTCTTTGCCTCAAAGCAAGGAGATCGGATGGCAACGGTACTCCGGCGGAAGGCATTTCCAGGAAACTATGCTTCTGGACTCGACTGTGAGTGGGACCCTGGTGGTCATTCTTGGACAACAATCATGTCTTCCCCCTCATATTTCAGGGATCGGGATGGGGTGAAGCTAAGGGAAAAGGGGGAAGTCCCTCTTGATCTCCACCTTGAGGACAAGGTGGATTTCCAAGGGGAGAGTATTGATGGGAAGGGAAAGGGAAGTAATTAGTTAGAATTTGCACACCAGGCATTTAGTTAGACAATTAATAGTATAAATACTTGGTGTAGAGTTAGTTTGGAGAGGCATTGATTCATTTGTATTCTTCATTACATTTTAGCAGAGAGCATTCTCTCTCACCATGAGGTAGTTCCTCCCTTGTACTCTCTCCTTGAGGGATAGGGTTTTCCTTCCCTGTTGTGGCAATAAAATTGGGGATTTACTCTACCTAGGGTTCATCCTATCACAGACTTTATAACTAAAAAATTTTAAACAAGCTGACAAACCATAAAAAATATAGCAGGGTATTTTAACAGTATACCAATATATTACACACTGAAGATTTAGGATTGCAGAATTTTACATCGTATAATTTAACTCACAACTACTAAATCACTTTTCTAGAGTAAGAAACCATAAAAGCCAAACCACAGTCTGCCCACCAGTGAGAAATGATCCAAATAGATATATAAGCTACCATTGGCAGTATAAAGAATGCATACAGCTATATGAATCCTACTAATGACCTTATTTAAAGCCACTGACATGTAGTGAAGCTGATATCATACAAAGCATTGTGAGAAGTTTATAATAAAGTTTGAGCAAGACCAAAAGTACCAGTAACAGGAGGATAAGAATAGCAAGGGTATGCAAGGCAGGCATGACAGTATGATAGCATAATAAAAATATTCAAACGTTTAGAGTGAGCAGTCGAATTAAAGCATCACATGAAGGTTCTTGAATTCAAGAAATCAATTATTGATTATGTAAAAAACATTCCAACAGTCAACATATTGTACCTGTGCAATAAGGGCAACCAATTGAGGTCTAGATGAACTGCCAGAAAATGCAACAGCATAACTGAAAGGCACTCCAGGGCATTATTTTGATCAGCAATTATTGCCACGAATTATGTTAACAAGTCATTTAACATCAGCTATGCCACAATCACAACTTTAATACTAAATGTGTTATTACTTAGTAGCATTAGTAAGAAGACTTGTTTCATTCTATAATAACTCTGTCGCTCTTATGCATGTGTATACATATACACTGTCAAAGTTGAATTATTTAACAGCTTTCACAACTCAAGCACTACTTTTTTCTCTTTTTGTTTATACATAATGTATACCTATCAAGAAATAAGATTTCTAGATTTCTTGATAAGAAAGGGGCAGAGAGCCCAATTGTTTCAAATTCTAATTCGATAAACAAATTAATTTTATAAGGCAAAAAAGAACATAGATATCAAATTAAAAAGTAGGTGGTCAGACTACCTTCTTAAATATGAAATTTTCATTATGCTCCAAAAAGAAAAGAAATTTTTTATGTATGCCGAAAAAAGGGTGTGGCACCACAATTAAACACTACACTCTTTACTCAATCCAATGGGTATCTAATCCTCCATAATTTCTGTTTTTTCCATCTTGGACACATACAACTTCAATAAATATGTAAAGCCTTAGTTGCAATGGATACCGATTTAGCTGTATCATGGACCTATGAAGAGCAATAAAGATACAGATGCTACCATCCATAGCCTGCCAAAAAAAAAAAGGTATCACAAGGAAAATAATATAAAATAGACAGGCATAGAAGATCAACATGAGTGCAACTACTGTACTGCTCAAAGAATTGAGAGTACTGACAGACCACTTGCTAAGAATGTTCATGTTCTCTACCAGAACCCAAGATATATAAGATCAATGCTTTCCTCTACTTGTTTAGTTCAAGCATCTAACAGAGTAAGTTGCTTAAAATCTCTACAGGTAGGAATGATATTTATGTTTTAAAACAATGGCAGGCCAAACAGCTAAAAAATATATGGTACAAAGGCCAAAGGGAAAAAAAGTAAGAATACAAACAAGAATAAGAGCACCCTAGGCCCTAAGGATTAATGTCCTGCCTTGTTGTCTGATACCTGAGTTTTGTAAAGTTCATGGCCTAAGCACCCATTTGATGAATTGAAGGTATATAAATATCTTTAAAGAGTAAACAAAATGCCAGAGAAACTTAAGAGTCACTCAATTCTTTTCGCACAAAACAAGTCGCCCAAAATCTCAAATATGATCAGCTAGAAAAGCTGTCAAAATAACTTGCATCGAAACAAAATTCCTGGAGGCAGATGGAAGTGAAAAAATGTCATAAGGGCTAATGAAAAGATTACCAGTATGCAAGTTTCAACAAAATTAAACAATGTTAAAATAACTGGATAAGAAATCAGCTCCAAGCAGACAAGTTACAATAAAACCAAAGTTTACTGATGACTGAAGATGCAATTAACAGTTAATTGATGACCAGAAGAACAGTAACCTCATCACTTGGGTAAAGGAAGGTTGATGGCTTCAAGTTGTGATAATCTCTCAAGCAACTTAGTGGCTTGAACCCTAAAAGATATAGGTGTCCGGTAGAAACTCTTTTTATCTCAGATAGCTCTTTCACTGAAAATATAATATTCTGACTGAAAAAGAAATTAAATAACAATTATAAAATAATTATAAACAAAAGGAAACAACACATCTTCAAAAATTGTAAGAGCATAAGAAGCATTTATCCAGGAATGCAGTCAGCACTTAGAAAACTTATGTCAGTATCCAATAATGCACCCAACTTGAAGAAAAAAAAAAGGTTTTATTGTTAGGATAGATACCCCACACTTGGCTATGGTTGGTCAGTCTTCTTGCCTTATAAATCCACATTCATTTTAAACCAGAAAGCTTTTCCACCCTTTCTAAAATATTATCTCAACTCTCAACCAAAATAATTTCCCCCAGACTGAGGTGTCACTTCAACTAGAATCTGGAAAAGGGAAAGGGAATAATAGGTACTGCTGGACAAAGAAGAATAAATTTAGAACATCCAAAAGAGAATAGAACCCTTCCAAATTATCCTAGTTCTTAGAGATCATTTCAGGCGCTGAATCCTAAAATGAAATAGCCCAAAGATTTCTGCAAGCAAATAATGCACTGTCAAATAAAGCCATCTCACTGCTTCCTTTAATGAAAGAACACTCCCAGAACAAAAACTGGTTATGATCCAGAATCTAGAAACCCCTATTCTCACTAAGATTGACATCCTATATAGTAAGGTGCATTTATCTGTCAAATCCAACAACCTAACTAGGAAAAACACACTGAAGAAAATACATACAAACAATTGATACCTTCAAATAAGATAGAGTTCGAAGTATGAAGAACATACTTTTTATAAGGATGAAACTGTCTAGTTGGTTCTTCTACCACTGCACCAGTATCAGCACAAATGAAAGTTCTTTCAATCTGAGTCATCAAACCAGTTGAACCATTTTTTATGCATTTCAGAGAGCAATGAACATTAAGGTATGGTCCAAGAAAAAGATTGTAATCAGAGGGAGTTCAAGAGCATTATGATCAGTAGAAAATCACAATAGGAAATTCATAGAATCGTTAAGAATCTAGAACCACTTCTATAATCATGTTCATTGAGTATCTAACTATCTACGTAAAATGAGTTTGGGTACAAGGATCGTATCAAGTTTCGTCCAAGAAATAGGATGCCCATGGCATGGAAACAATATAAAAAGACCATGATGAGTTAATCATAATTTATACTGTAGCATGGGAAATAGACAATTTTCAAATTAAGATATAATAGCATTCTCCACCTTCAAAGGCCGATTTGTAATGGAATCAAGCCATGTGATTGCCCCTACAAATCAAAAGAAAACACTGTCATTCACAATAAAAGCTAAAATGGAGAAGCTATTTTTTTTCTAAGTGAAACACCTAATTTGGACGAAGTAGAAACTTTGCAAAGGGCATTGCAGCAAAAGAAAAAGCCAGAAAATGAAGTTCTGCTAACTAAAAACTGCTTTTAGCTAGAAAATGAAATGAAATGCTTACCTGGAACAGTGGGACGAATTAATGCATATGAATTCAGTTCTATAGATAGCCCATTCACTATAGTGAATTTAAGTTTTTTGACAATGCGTTTCTTAAAAATCCGCTTTCTTAGCTGATCTTTCATGACGTCCAATCTGAAATTAAAACATACAATTAGAAGGCTAAGATTTTAAAAATCGAATGCAGCAAACATAACAAAACTTATAATTTTATCCAAAATCAATTCCTAGTCCTGGTTTTGACCTCTTTATCCGTTACAACATCACAATACCCATGTAACAGAAATTTAAAACAAAAAAACAACAACAATGAAGCCATGCCCACAAGTAAAATATATAAAACAATGTTACAAAATCATGTACTAGGTTTCATGAAATGGTTCTTTATCACAAAAATTGAAGTAATGATATCAAGCAACAATACAATTGACTCCTTATAATGATTCTGAGACAAAAAATGGAGGACCAGTTACAGTAACATTGGTTCACGTGTTGCAACTTTGAACTCTTTAATTGGGAAAGTAAAGGAAGTATTATCAGAGTATTTGAAACCACAATATTGCAGTTTTGATGGTATCTGTGACTGCAATAGCAAGTTAAACCAAGGCCAGAATCATGTTAACCCACAAAATTTTAAACCATGACCTTAAATTGTCTTGGGAAGAATATTGCCAAGTTTTTCAACTACCGGCTAGAAACAAAACAAGTGTCTAGGAACAGTACCTAACCTTCATGCTTTTATTTTCTCCCTCCACTATGTCTGAAATTAAAGGATAATTTGCTGTTTTATTTTCCATTTTATTAAGCATTAATTTCTAAAACTACCTAAGACAAACATGTTGAAACCAACTGAATTATGAATGCATTAATTCAAGATAATAATTAGGTGACACAAACAGAACCATATCAGTGCAAATGCTTTGGACAAGTAACACTGGATTGCTAACACATAAAATTCAAGAAAAGAATAATTAGATGACACAACAGAACCTTATTATTGCAAATGATTTGGACAATTTACTGGCCTCTACACATTATAAACTCACCCTTATCAAAAGAAGAAAAAAACTAAATAAATGAAAATTGTTTTTTTTCCTTAATTTGAATCCACATTGACACTTCTCAATTTACAGTAGTATATACTGAAATCCAAAAGCTTACATAGTAATACAAGAAGTCAAGAACAAATTTAGGCTTGCTAGCATGCCAAAATACAACTAGTAACGGCATGTCAGTAAATAATATGTCGACAACCTTAAAAAACAATAAATAAGCAAGAGAGAACCATAGAGAAATTCCATACTTGTTTCCGACAGATGGCAAAAAGTCAACAAGATCATCTCCTTCCAGCCTGATCAAATCCTGAGAGGCAAAGTTGATCAAGTGAGCACGACAAATTTATCCCAATTCCCATCATCACCAGTTAAAAGGGGAACGTAACAAATATAGGTCAAAGATGTTCACATACAGCATAAAATTGAGATACATTGAATACTTCATCCGGGCGACTCAGGGGAAGAAGTTCAATAGAGATGCCAAGATCTTGTGCATCCTTTGCAAACAAAAGGAAAAATGTATTATGAATCACTAGAATCCTTCAACTTTATGCAAACCATCAATGCTTAAACAGATGGGTACTTTAGCTCTCTGCAATGTCATTCGTGTCATATCTGATTTAATAGCCCCTTTAATACTCCCAAAAGGGTCATCTTCATTCGTGAACAAAAGCAGGCGTTTATCAACAGTCTTTGCTGACCTGATATAAATGTTTCCCAATTATCACACACCAATAATCATGTAGATACTAGATAGAACTGTAATATGGGTATATTGGCTAAGCATGTATTACCCTTTACGAAGAAGTGCCTGCGCCACCCAAATAGCATTGTAGAGAGAATTTTCTCGAGTTCCAGGCACAATACCATGCTGGCTTCCAATGTTTTTGGAAAAAGATTCTAAAAAAATTAAGAGCAGATGGCTTCTAGCATCAGAATCAGAAAGTAAGATGATGTATACAGATCTTTGTCAAAGATATTAATCTTATTGAGTAGTACTGTTCTGAAATAATAGACCTCAATTTGAACGAGGGACTCTGAAAAATATAACATAATTTGGAAAGTGAAAATGGATTAAGCAAGAGGTGCCATGAACTATGTACAGAATGTGTCTTCCAAGTACTTATAGTTTACTCATAGTATTAATATAAACAGAGGTTTAGGAACCAGTGTAGCATACACTACATTAAAGCCTTTCAATCAATAAAATCTTGTTCCTTAAATTATTTTTCCTACATTTGTACTTGCTTTCATACTTTCTCTATCAAGTATCAGAATTCAGAACCATACCTTTATACAAAACCATTCAAAACCTATATTTTTCTGGGTACCGAATCAAAATCCAAAATAAAAACAACTTCAAAGGTACCAATAGTTCAAAGAAAAAAGTACAAGCCATGTCTATAAGATCTTCCACATGATCATAAAATATCTTGTAGCAAATTCAAGCAATGTAAGGCAGTGATCTTGTCAGCTGTGGAAACAGCTAATAAATTACAGGTCTAAAAAGCAACTGGCCAATTTAAATAGCTTGTCATGCTAAATCGTAAATAGGCAATGACAGGTCCATGCAAATCAGAAAGTTTTACCCTCAATGTGATCAAATTCCTTGATGAGCATGGCGGTAGGCCTGTCTAGATATTCTCTTTCAGGAACATTAAATACAAAAACACCACTTAAGTCTTGTATGTTGTTCTTCTCTCTCTGCAGATATGGAGAGGGAGAGAGATTATAATTGAAGAGAGCAAAGTATGCTTGAAAGAAAACATACACAAAATGGGAGGCAAGTCTGTGTCTGTGTATGGCATGGCATATTATTGTATATGGTGTATGAAAGAAAGAGCTTACAGTGTTATAGAAGCAAATGGCAAGTTCGTCATAGGACCTGCTGATGATCTGAGTCTTGAGACAGTCGGAGATACAGCTGAGGGCAATGTCGAAGTGACTTTCCTCCGTTGGCGCATCATCATCGTCCCGCGAAGGGCAAGTAGTGGTGAACATTTTAGGTGAAGCATCCACCAGGTAAACCACATACTCTTTGGTTGACTCTTTTTCCTGAGCAGTCAATTCTTCAAACATTTAGTTTACATAATAAAATAACAATAATAATGATAAGAGAACAAGCGAGGGTTGTGCTAACCACAGAGAAAGGAGCATCAGGGTCATCTTCATCGTCTCTGAAGGGATCATCACCCTCATAATCCATTCCCTGCCTTGCCCTTGCTTCACCCACACCGTCACACCACGCACACACACAGCGAAAGAAAGAAAGAGAGAGAGAGAGAGAGAGAAGAAACTTTCAGAAGAAAAATGGAAGACAAACTTTCTTTTTTGTTTTCGATGCAAACATAAGATGACTCATTGAGACAGAAGAGGCCGAAGGCCCGATTCTTTTAGAGGGTATTTTTGAAAAAAAAATTTAGAAAATACAGAAAGGCCTCAAAATAAAATAGAAAACATTCAGAGCTCTGCAAATACGATATAGGTACATTCACCAAAAAAAAAATATGATATAGGAATTAACTATTAATATTTGTTGTATATAAAAATACATTCATTAAATATTTAATGTGTGATATATGTCATACATAATGTGTGCTATAAGTGTAACATATTATGTATGATATATAGCACACGTTGCATAGTATTTTCGATTTACAACAAGCATTACCGGGTATTAATCAATTGGGGATGGCCCTGATATGTGGCATGTTGTTCTTAAGTAAGATTTTATGTTTGAGTTGTGTGAATGAAAAAAAAAATCTCATTGAAAGATTCACTTGTCATTTTCACGTACGCAATTTTGGTCGACGGATTAGTCTAAACTAAGCTCAAAATACCGTGAGGAACAAAATAAATATATGATATAGGTACCAACGGGATTAGCATAAAATGGTAAGCGGTTTGTTGTCCCCTAAGGAAGTTTTTGGATTCGAGATTTGTAAATGGAAAAACTTATCGCTAGAAGTCTCACTTATTATTCTCATATGAGCGACCTGAAATGACGGATTAATCAGAACGAAACTTCTAATTCTGGGGACAAACAAAAAAAAAATACATTATAGGTGGTCTGAGGTCCAATTTGTGGTTATTCTTTGATGTCTTTTATTCAATTCTTCTTCTTATTAATTCCCTACTCACATATTTTTGCAGATTTTTTCAATAAAACATACATAAAGTCGAGTTCTTTTTTATAACAAGTTGTAGACTAATGTTAATTACAGGCACTAATTTCCTTGAATTTTCTAAATATATATTATTTCTTAATAACTATTTATTTTATATTACAAAGTCTTAATTAATGTACTATTAATATATTTTGTAATTTTTTATTAATATTTATTGGATTTCTGAACACTTTATTTATGTGTTATTAATGATATTGTATTGCCTTACCGGTTAGGAATCAGAGTTAAGGAATAAAGTAACACAACTAAAATTTGGAGATGAGAAATGTGGAGTTGAACAAAAATATATTGACAATATTGAGAATATATTGACAAAGTGAAAATATTACAATCTCTCAAAATATAAAGAGAGAACAACAACACTCTCTTTTATATATGGAAATTACAAACACACTAGGATATATACTAGGAGAGACCTAATATTTTTCTCTCTCTAAAAAACACTTCAAACAAACTCTCTCAGGAGGCGTTAAGCAAATTATCGTGGAAGATTACCGATAATCTAGATTACCTTGTAGATAGATTACCTCCAATTAAATTACCGGTAATCCACATTACCTTGTTTGGTATACACAAATAAGATTACCGGTAATCCACATTACCTTGTTTGGTATATTATCTACATTACAAGGTAATCTATATATATTACTATAATACCCTCTAAATAATTATAAAATGAATTAATCAAATATAAATATATTACATATATTATTAAAATACCTAAAATACACATAAAATGAATTAATCAAATATAATTATATTTTGAATTTAATATCAATATTTTTCAGTTTTGACATTAATATAATTATTTACTAAAAATTAAAATCCATTAAAATAATTATAATATCCTTGCAAAAAATGAAACATAGAAAAAATAAATATAACTTAATAACTAAACAAAAAACTCTACTCTTAATTTAGTGGCAATACTTCACACTATCATTTCAAATAGATCAAAACACATTCTGCAACTCTACTCTCAATCTTTCATAGTTCTATTCCAATGTTAACAATTATTTAATTTCATGTTACATACAATGACTAAAAACCAAAGGTAAATAAAGGAACAACAACCATGTGGGTTAGCACAAGTGCTAGATACTTGGGCTGCTTAAGCATCATGTCCCGGGTTCGATCCTTGGGACGGTGTGTATGCAGAAAACCTTGTGGCCAGCTCCCTACCCACCGAAAGGTGATCTCCGCAAGAGCTAGGGATTAGTCGTCAGCTATCGGTCGGTGGATACCCGAGGGGAAAACCCATAAAAAAAATAAAGGAACAACAACCAAAATGCATACACATATAACCAAAACGCGGTGCCATGGACGAGCAGCAGGGCGCGGTGCTCCGTGCGATGGAGCAGCAGCAGCGCGAGCACAAAGGCTATGTGAGTGATTGAGATAGATTAGGATTTGTGTTAGAAAATTATAAAATTAGGAATAGTAGTGTATTTTGTTAGAGGGGTAATAATGTAATAAAATAAATAAGAACATTAACTAGAGGTGGTAATCCATATTGCCACCTAATACAGGGGTAATTCACATTACCAATTTTTTTGTCAAAACAAACGAATCAATCTGAATTACCAGGTAATTTAATTGCAAGATTACCGGTAATCTATGCAGATTACCTCGTACCAAACACTCTCTCAATGAATTCTCTCTAATTTGTGATTATTAACTTGATTCTGAAGTGTTTATGAACACTCATATTTATAGCATGAAGAAAGCGGTGTTTAACTTAGTGCAAATATCAATATCAGCTTTTAGCTAACATACAACTGTCTTTAACTTGTTACACTTAGTTCAAACCCTACTTTTTACATGAAACTCACTCGCTCACTCATTCCAACATATATGGTACACATACATATCATGCAATGCAGCCTTGTCTTCTATAAGGATCATCGACCATACAACAACTTCTTTATGCTAATGCCAAGTGCAAGCATCTTCCTCACTCACCTACCATTATTATTATTATTATTATTGACTTTGTTATTATAATATTATTGTACAACTTAGGGTATCTATCTTCAATTTCCAAACCATTGTGTGTAATTATTTAATTAATTAAACTGCATTGAAATGAAATGATGATCATCATCAAGTTTATGTCATTTAATTCGCCAAGTTGCGTGGATCCTATCATCGATCACATAGTTAAGCTTCGGAAGACGCTTTTGGTGAAGATAAATATGCATCATAATTCCAAAGGCTCTTCAACTCTCGTCTTACAGTTCCCAATATGACAGTGAGACCTGTTCAATTGGTTAATTCACTACTTTACTTTTAGTTATATAATAAGAATAACGAAAAAGACAAGCTAAGAACAAGTAGTTGTTATTACTATAACAAACAAGCATCATAATTAGTTAGTTTACAAACCTAGTGTACATGGAACAAGGTAGAGGAGAGCTGGTTGTCCATGACCATTCATTAGATACAATCCCAAATATGTAAAGAAAAGACCTGAGAATAATAATGAAAAATAGAAAAAGGCATTTATCCATCTATATTTATGCTATTACATAACAATGAAGTTTAAATACCAACCAGAAGAAATATGTTACTACTTACCAGTGCCATAGCCAACTACCAACCAAAGAAAATATCCTCTGAATAGCCCCTTCTTATTATCTTTGTCGAATCTATGAGATGAGACAATCATAACAAACACATTGACTATAATAATAATATAATATGGAACTCAACTGCTCAGTACTACATACTACATACCTATGAGTAAAGGAAACAAGCAAACCAGGAAAGAGAATATCTCCAAATCCAATCATATCATAACCACCCCAAGGATCGGAAGGACGGGGACATCTCAATAGCATAGGAATTGTTTCCCCACCAGCCTTGTCACCTTTGGCAACCTAGAAGAATTTAAACAAACACAACTCTTAACATCAAATATAACTACTATAGACACCTTAATTAATTGATTTGCTTTTTTGTTTATTTTTTATTAAATAGAAAATCAATTCCCATTATAACTTGTTGAAAAATCCTCAATGCATGGTTGTGCAGCCTCAATCTCTACGTCCTCCTCATCGGCCACCTCCGTCAATGACTTAAAATGACCGACAATGTAGGAGTATGAGTTCCCTCGCTGATTCAACTCCAACAAACAAGATTGCCACAAAGGCAACGACGATGACTATGCTCGTCAGGGTGGTGCTAGCTTTGGGGCGGGGAAAAAACATGGATCGACTGTGAGGGTGAGAGATCGACTAAGAAACCAAAGATCACTACTAGAAAAATGAGTATTTTTAACATTAAATATGTCAATAAAAACAATATTGACAATTAGTACCGTCACAAATCCTTAAAACTAGTTTATAAGTATTTTCAATTGACATTAATTGTCAAAGAATAGTTTATAATTAACTATATTCAACAACCAATAAATGCCAATATATTTTTTTTCACAATTACTTTTATCAACAATTTGTTGAAAATAATCATTGTTGTTGTAGTGAAAGGTGAGATAAGGGAGGGGAAACGAGCTAGAGTGGTAGCAATGGTGCGAGTCTCGTGAGGACAATTTTGACTGTAGACAATCGAAATGTATAATGATGGGCTACAATATGAGCTATAGTGACGCTCGTGCTACATTTGTGGATAACAAACAACACTTAACATGCATATTGGCATGTGAAGTGAATGCATATATTACTTATTAAAAAAATGAATATAAGAAATCAATGCATATAACATTCTATTTAGAAATGCAATATAACATTCCTTATATCCAAAATATCACACAAAGGATATCATAAAGCAAAGTTATAAATACACACCTCTTACTTTTACTATTCTAAAGAGTTGATTTTATTTTTAAATTAATAAATTAAAATATCAAATTTTGTTATTTAAAATATTTTTAGTATAAATATAAAAATTCAAAATACAATGATGACAAATAGAGAAAAATTTAACATAATTCTTAACTAAGATTAGTTTTAAAATATTAAAATTAAAGCACTAGAAGAGGAGTGATAATAAATAAAAAAAAAAACTATATGTATACATTCAAATATTCAATTAGTGGAGAAAGAATGAGTTGAAATAAAGATTAAGTAATTAAAACAGTGAGATTCAACTATTTGATAAGTATGATATTTGGATATTTAAAATGTGTATATATAAAAATAATATTACTCATAAATAAATAGGAATGATAATAACCACTAGCTTTAAATTATGAAAAATGATATTTTGACATTCATATTAGAGGTCTAAATAAACACCCATCAAATCAAAGGTTGAGATAATGTAATGTATGAAATTTATTGAAGACCACTTTATTATTAAATGGTTGATTCTATGGATGTTTATTTGGAAATCATTTCTCTTAAATTATTTACCTACACATACAATGAGGATTTATACTTACCGTAATCATTACACTCTTATGGAATATCACCGGAGATATAAACACCCAGAAGATGTCGTACACAAATGCACAACAAAGGAGTACAGTAGCAACCTGTCACGTAAGATAGATAAGCAAATTGGCATTATGAAACAATTGAGTGACTAATGAATGAAACATTTATTACAGACACAAGCAATTGATACCTTAATATTAGGTAATCGAGCTAATTGTAAGATTGTAATCATCAAACAGATGCCCTATCAAGAACAAATTAAAGTCACATTTCAAGGCAATTGTTTAAAGTAGTAAGTAAATGAATATCAATTAAACAATTAGGCAAATTAAAGTTTGTGTTCAATGAGATTGAGAACTCTACAAAAAGAAGAATGAAATTTTGAGTAGTAAGGGTCATCAGTAGTTTTTAATGTTTGCCTCACTATCCTAAGTTTTGAATTTAGAAATTATAATGATAGTAGTAGGAGGACTTATTGAGCATATACCATAGTCTGAAACTTACAAGTACATCTTGGCCGAACCATGAAAATCGTTCCCGCCGGGTAATGATCCAAAATATCGCAAATAATATGCATAGTAGTAACACTACCAATGAAAAAACAGAAACCTCCCCAAACAAAGGTAAATTCATACTCTTTCGACCAAAACAGGGGCAAAATCTGCTTGCATATATAATTAAAGAACATATGTAAGAAAAAAATAGAACGCAGAGAAGATACTAATTTTGTTTCTTTTGTTTGAAGGAAATAGATCATAGTTTACCTTGAAGTGAGACTTACAATACAATTATGCATCCCCTAAAAATGAAATCAAACTTTGATTAATTGAAAGAGCAATTTCTTCTCAACATTTAATATGCAGCATGGTTTCAAATAGATCATCATATCAATTAATAGAAAATTCTAAGTACTCTTTGATCAACCTTTTTTTTTCTAAATATAAATTAAATTTCATTAGAGATAATTGGGAAAAAGGAAAATATAAGAAGAAATACATGAAGGCTCGAGAATCTAAAACTTTGCAAAGTTGCCAACCTCTTTGAATATGTGAGAAATAAACACATTTATACAACAAAGGTAAACCTTGATCTTTCTGTTGCATGGTTGAAAGTCTGGTTAGTTTCCAAGGGCTGTGACCAAAATTATGAAGACTACTCGAAGGTTTTTTCACTTTTTATATATTATTAATCATCATGTCTTTGTAAGTTTGCATTGTTCAGCTTATGTTTGGATGTCACTCACTATTTGCCTCCTCATCTATCTAATATGGAAAGTGTCTTTTATGCATGTTGATTTATTGGAGGTGTTTAATTTATGAAGAATTTGTTATGCATTTATCCCTTGCTTTGCTTCTGAAGTAGAGTTTGGAAGTTATAAATACAATGGCAAAGCTACATTGCAGATTATCAGGCGAATTCTAACCCTAAACCCAGATAAGCATTTTAATTTGCAGTCATGTAGTTACAAGGGTGTGGTTAATATCATCTACTGATTTCTATAAGAGATCAAGCAGGGTATCTTCATGATATAGTGATTGTATGAGTATTTGTCCTTTTTAAATCCATTTTAATATTTAAATACAAGCATAACTTTTCAAATATTACTTATACTCTCTCACCTTCTTTTCTTACATTTCTATAACTTCTTTATGGAATCCAACAATACAAATATAGTATAATTTGACTGGTGTTTGTTTAAAAAGAAACAAAAATTATACATTTCAATTTGCATATAGACGATAATTTAATCACGAACAATAATAAGGAATCAACACACACACTTTTTTTCATGCACACAATAAAAAATGCTAGTTTATGAATTAGCAACATGAGGAATAAAATCAAAGGGAATGAGCTACATTACTTCAATACCACCAATGCAGAAAAGAATAATCAACACCCAGATAAACCAAGATGACATGAAGAAAAACAGTAGCACGAGAAAAGTAGACGCTGAAATGACAAAGATGATAGCACCCTTTATATCTATGTTGACAATTTCATCATCAGAATCATTTTTCCTTGTTTCATCATTAGAAGATCCCTAGCAAAAAGAAAAGAAAATCATATGTACAATGTTATTTAAACTTATATGCATGCAGGGTTGTGATATGGAAAAACCTTGGGAGATAATTCATTGTAGCGATCACTATGCTGATAAGGAACTGTTATATCTGACCATATTGAAGCGAAAATTACTGTTCCGACAGCCATCAACCATAAAACCCCAACTGAATAGTCTATGATTGGGCGAACTGGAGCATATAACAAAACTTCCACTGCAATATATATATGGACAATAAGTCAAAATTAACTAACTGTAAATCATGAGAATTAATAAGGAAGTATATGTATGTATGTATGTATGTATCAAGAAGCAGATCGATATACAAAGATCGAGAATATATAATAGAAGGGCTATCTATCTGACATGTTTTTCCAGAGGTCAACAATTGGGTAAGGTCATCTCCTTGTGACTTGGATATCATCACAGCTGGGATTGAAATATCTACTTTAGAACCATTGGAGCAATCCATATCAAAGAGGTCTGAGAGACAGACAAACAAATTAAAATTAACAAATATATAGAACCAGGAAATAAGGTAGTGATGAGCGGGTGAGAGAATACTATTAGTATGTATGTATGTACGTATACCGTCAGAGTCGGTTATCATCAACATGGCAGTTGCACTTGCAGACTGTACAGATGCGGCTTTAGTTGTGAAGTCACAACCACCACGCAGACACACAGCAACTGATCCAGATAACTGCAAATGAGCTAATAATTAAGATCGTCAATATATTGCAAGCACATGGACATGTAATTATTGTTGCAATTATATTGCAAGCTAGCTAATAAAGTATTAACTACAAAATGCTTAATTATTAATTACCTTAGAAGTAGACGCGGAACAACAATTTTTAGGATCAGAAAAAATAGTAAGAGCTCTGGCATTTCGATTGGCTTTTTCTGGCAAAATAGAACCAAATTTTGCACTCAACCCACTGTACCCGCCCTCTGCCTTCCCATTAACCCACTCATCCAACTTCACCTGCATGCATACATCATGCATTATGCATCATCCAACAACTATCTTTTCTTATACATATGAATGCACGATGATGATATGCAAATATGTTAATAACATATACATACACCCCACCAGGTGTGTGTTCATCATGATGGAACTCAAGATAATAAAATATAAAATGAGAAACTAGGATCATAATTCAATTTCATATACCAATTGGGTGTCATGGTTGCAGGAGGGATCTGTTGTATCATCGGCGGTGACAATAGCCAAGACCAAGAATATAAGGACGAGACCCACCGTAATTGCACGGGGACCATAAGAGGAAGAGGAGGACAAAGAGACCATTGCACTAATTAATTAAGCAATTAACGCCACTAATTGATATTGTTGTCTTATCTTTCTATCTATATATATATCGCTTAATTTGCCTGCCACCTCTGAATGAATGAATTAGTTCGATCAGGTGGATTTGGATAGATACAATACAGATACATAAACAAAAGAAAGAAACGAAAAGGAGACAAAATTTGCTCCTCTGCTTCTATTGTTCTTTCTTCTCCTTTCTCTTTTCCTTAATTCTTCTCTCTCTCTTTCTCTCAACTCTGATAATACCATTCATTTATTTGGTCCCTCTCTTTTCCTTCCTTCGTGGCGCGAACAAACAGGGATTTTGTCATTTTATTGTCTTCTTTTCAAAACACCAAATTAACCACCTCACCCTTTCTTTATCTATTTTCATTCTTTTCTCCGTACTTGCATCCTAATTTTTACAAGCCTTTCAATACTTTCCTAGTCTTTTATCTATATTTTTTTTTTCAAATGCCACATATTTGAATAAAATGCTAATTTAACTACCCATTGTATATAATTCGGTACTAGCAGAGCACGGTGACCGCAGTCGTAGCCTTTCCGGACATATCTCATTTTCGACCGCACCTCATCTTCCTCTCTTCTTCGGGTAGTGCTCTCTCTCTATCGACATGTTGTGGATTGAGTTTTTTTTTCTCCATAAATTGATAAAGTTATAGAATATCGATATAAATTAAATTAATTTTTGAAGATTCTCTGCCTGACAGATTACCAATTATCTACATTTAAAAAATTTAAATTAATTTTATCTATAAATAAATTTGTGATAGTCATTGGGAAATGAGATGACATGGTTTATAACGACCCATGGGCTTCGAACATGAGGGCTTTAGGGGTACATATTAAGAAGTTGATTGTGATCAACTTATCTTGCTTGTTTTACCGATTGAATTTTTTGTCTACCCATGTCACTTTGATTTTGATTTCTTTCACAAATGTATATATTTTAGTTTTCTTCTGGTCCTTGATTCATACATTAGTTGGATATTGATATTTTACAGTCTGTTTGAAATGTCTATGATTTCAATTCTCATGAGAATTGAATTCTTTTCTTGAGTTTGGAATGCAATAAAATGTATAAATTCAATTCTCATAGGAATTCCAATTCTCATTTTAAATTCATCCACAAATCAGATCAAAATAGGTCTGATTTCCAAATCCATTCTCACTAAAAAGTATATTGACAAAAATATCCTTATCTAAATTAGAATATTTAATCTCTCCAGCCACTGTATCTTCTTGTCTCTCATCTGTCCATTCTTCTCCACCGAATACCATCAAGCACCATTGCCCCTCCTCTCGCTCTCATCCCTGGTTCTTGGTTCTTCCTACGCTTTCCTCCCAAACTGAGGTTCTGGCAACAAAGAAAGAAAATGCTTCCAGCCTAGCTGTCTCCCTAACTTGGATGTGAAAATCACTTTTTAACAATCATACATACTTTCATTGCTGAGCAGATTGACTAATTTTATAGGTGTCGTGACAGCATTTTGTTAGTGGCACATATGCTCACCTTTTTCTTGTGTGCATTTTAGTTTGATCCTTTGTTATATTATTATTATTATTCTATTAAATTATATAATTAGATATTAATGATTTCATTAAAAAAGATTAGCTAAATACTAATATAAAAGATTATTTTATATTATTATTGTATTAAAATTATAAAATGTGAAAAGAAACAATTTAATTCATTAAAAATTTATTGAAGGATCAAATTCTGTTAAATATGATATTATATTAATAAAGGATAAATTTGTCCATTATAATAATTCAATTCATTTTATAAACACTAGAATTCAATTCAATTCTATAATTTTATTAATGCATTTCAAACTCTTGAATTAAATTCAATTCTAGTAGAAATTCAATTCATAATGGATTCAATTCTAATTCTATCATTTTAAAGTTTCCAAACAGGCTGATATATTTTTTTTTTACCGAATAAAAGGCCTTATAATTGAGAAGAATTTCCCTTTGAACAATGAAAAAAGGGGAGGCCCGGAGGGTGTCCAAAGAAGGCCCAGGCCCATCTTAAAAAATGAAGGTGACAAGAACGACTTGAGCGGAATGAAGTCAACAGTGTCGAAAAATAAAGAAAGAAAGAAGGGGCGTTGAGAGAGCGGTTTGGTCGGGTTGGGTTGGGTTTAACAAGAATTTGAGGGTCGAGCGAGGTGGAGGGAGTGGATTCTGATCTGACTCAATTTGAGACTGACTCCCTTGCCCCTTCTTCTTCTTCTTCTTTTCTTTTCAATCCATGGCGTCCTCCATGAGGATCGTCTTCGGACTTCTCACCTTTGTCACCGTCGGAATGATTATAGGTATGTATGTCGTCCCTATCTGATCATCACATATATAATAATAATAACTAGAATAAACAATGAAAGAAAGAAAATCGATCATACCAATACGATTCTTCACGTCCATTTCAAACTACGTTTTTTCTTTCCATGCTACGCCTTATGATGGTAAATTGGTAGTGCTCCCTCGCTCGCAATTTCATTTTCCAACTCATAGATTGGACGCTCTTGTTTGTTCGCGTAGAGTGATGAACGATGATATTTTGTTAATAATATGCCATTACTTTAAATTATTAACGAGAAGCAGCATCCAAAGAGCTTTTCATGATGAATTTTTTTGGCGTTCGTTCTGGGATTACAGGTGCTCTCTCTCAATTGGCATTCATACGAAAATTGGAGGACTCATATGGTATAATCTTTTACTCTTTTCTGTGAAGCCTAATAGGGCTTATGATTCGGGGGATATTTGGTCTAGACCTTCATACATTTGATTGTTATTCTTCTGCACTTTTGGCCTGACTTGTTGGCTTTAGGCTCTCAGTCTGCATCATCATACAGAAAATTGAGTGGACTTCAGAGTAATGGTTACCTTCAGTTGCCCAAAGGTACTTCTAATTTAATGTATTGTTTAGGGTACACGTGTTATTTCGTTCGTTTATGAAATTTTACAAAGTGCGAGTATATATTGTTTATCTCAGTTTGTGCCTAATCTGTTTTTCTCAACTCTTTTAAAATGTAATGTAAGTTCCTGCTAGATTGTTAGTTCCATGACTGCCAATGGTATTTACACATAAACAATATACATAAGTCTATATGGTTTTCACCAAATAGGCTGTTTTGCCTAAAATAATCAAATGTGCTGTTGTGCTACCGTATGGATATTTTTCTTTTTAATCTATGATTGAATTTCAAAACTTTTAATTACTGTTCCTTCTAGGTATTGCATTTATTTCAATATTTTGTATCCAAAAATTATTATTTTTGTTGTCAGTATGCATGAATTACTTTTTGTTTGGAAAAAAGTAACATAAATTTTGTTAGTAAAATGCAGTTTCCTTTTATTGGTACTCACCCTCATTTCTTTTCAATTATTTCTTTTAATTTTCAGGTATTCCTTATTGGAGTAACGACAGGGAAGCAGAAATCTTACGACTTGGATATGTATGTCTGTTTCCCTCCCGTTTTCCTGCTAGACTTTCATCTTTAAAAGTGCTCTTTCACCATCTATGATCACAGACCTATGCATGTGATGGGCAAAAGTATGGAAGTTTGAGACTTCAAGTGTTTGATCAAAAAGAAACAAAGGGTGTGTTTGGTTGTGCTTCTAGCATTGAAAGAAGTACTTACATTTCAAAACAAAGTACTTCTAGGAGCTTTCAATGTTGTTTGTTTATACTTCTTGGGAAAAAAACGAAGCAGACAATAATCAATTTTATTTTTTTTTAGAAGCAGATAAGGAACAACTTCTCCTAGAAGCAGTGGAAGAAAGTGAATTTGGTTTCTTGAATTTTGGAACCATTTTACCTTCTCATTCTGTTGCAAATTTATCCTTACAAGTTGTAAAACGTCCTTATCTTTTCTCTATCATAAGTCTCATTCTGTCAACAACCTATAATTTTGAGAAAAAATTACTTATACAATCATTTCCAAATGCAAAATAATTTTCTTGTTTTTGCTTCTTCTTCTTCTTCTACTTAAGGATTACTTTATTTGCCTAAAGCATATTAATGTCTTATTGCCTACAACTAAATGTGACTGCACTTTGAGTGCCTGTTAGTACTTTTATGCTGCATGATATCTTTCTTCAGCATATTTCTGTTTTGTGTATTTCGGCTTGTAATAGACTCAATTATTTGATAATTGTCTCTGTTTACTTAGCTTTTAACTGCTTTATTCCACTTTCTAGTGAATTACTCTTTACTATTTTGAATCTTGCTCTTGGTTGAGAGAGCAGTGTTCATTTGCCTGCTTATTGATGATGATTATTTTTATATGATCTCTATCCTTAATGTAGGTCAAACCTGAAGTGCTTAGCTGGTCTCCAAGAATTATTTTACTGCACAACTTCCTGAGCATGGAGGTATGATATTCATAAGAAATTTGAATGAAAAAGAATCTGATAAAGATGTTATTTTTTACCCCAGTTTGCTATTACCATATTCATATTATTGAGAAGTATTATTAGGATGTTAGACAGATTAGACGGAGGAGTCAAATGAAATTTTCATACATCAGTTTGATGGCTAAAGTTTCATCATGAGATGCCAGGCTGCTTGCATGAAGTAAGATTTGCTTGTTGGCCACACATAAGATCTTCCTATCCAATGAAAAAGGATCAAATACATCTTGGGAATTGATAGTACTTCAAAAAAAAAATCTAGCTGCTGAATAAAGCACTTTGCCAATGATGTTTACATGTGTGTGTATTAAAAACATCTTATCTTTACAGGAATGCGATTATCTCAGGGCTGTAGCCCTGCCTCGTCTGCAAATTTCAACAGTCGTGGACACAAAAACGGGAAAGGTACATTAACAGTTTTCTTTTCTTTTGAATTTTCATTTTTGTCTGTCATAGCCATCAATTCATCAATAGACCTTAGGTGATGAGGTAGGGTTTAAGTTTCACGTGTTCAGGTGAAGTATTGTCACATTCACCTTTGAAACTCTTAATTTTGTGTGCCTGCTGCCACATAAAAATACACAAAGAATTTGGTAAAACACCTTCAAGATTCAAAAGAAATGCTGTTTTTAAGGAAAAGGGGGGGGGGGGGGGGTAAAGAACCTTTTGTTCATTCGCAGCATGGCTAAATAGGTTCATGCATATGACCCTACATCATCATCCAAGTACGATGGGATAGGCAAAAGTTTTTTCACTGTTGTGTTAAAAACAGTGAAACAACTATGCTCAGATACTTGTTTTACTACATAAATAGACTTAAAGGAGGAAACCCGTAGCAGAACAAATTTAGGCATGCAGTACGTCGATCATTTTATCAGATTGAATATAGTTGTTATGTGAAATTTGGAGTACATATATTTCCTCATGAAACATGATGAATTTCATTCACAGGGAATCAAGAGTGATGTCAGGACAAGCTCTGGTATGTTTTTGAGCCATGAAGAGAGAAAATATCCCATGATACATGTAAGTTATCAGGTTTACTTTCCCTCAGGTCTTTTAAGCCTCTCATCAATCCAATGCAACCTGCTGATTCAATCATAAAATTTGACAGTCTTCGAGGTCTTGTAGTTGTGTTACTTGTATGCATTTGCATAGAACCAGCGATGATTCACTAAGAACTCTTGTTGGATGGTTATTAGTGACTTGTTCAATTTTTCAGACATTGTGTAGGACCACAAAACCAGTAAATGTTGAAGTTACTAAAATATACGTAGGGTTGAAGTCAAAGCTTAAATGAAGTAATAGCTTGCTAGGGCTAATAACCCTAAATAATAATGATATGGTAAGTGGTAACCTAGTGGAAAATGCTATCAGCCCCAAAATATTACTAAACCAAAGTACTTAGATGATATGATATTTAAGATGTGCTTTCTCCCACATCAGTTAGGGCCTGTTTGATTAAAGAGCTTAATTAAGTCCTTATATTTAAAGAACCTCTTAATAAGAACTTTAATAATACATAACTTTTAAAAAAGTTATTTTGCGTTTGGAAGTAGAATAATATAAATGCTTATTTTAATTTATAGTGCTAGTTTTTAGAAAGTTGTGCAAAAGTTTTTTTTGGAGAAGTTAAATATTTTAACTTTCGAAGAAGCACTTAAAATAATTTTATAAAAAGTTAAAACTTAAAAGTTACACAAAAAATTAATCCAAATATGTATTCAATAACTTTTAAACTTATGAAAAGTTAAAAAATAGTCATAAGTGATGTTAACCAAACTCACCCTTAGTCGTATTAAATTTGACTTCTGTATATGTATAATATTTTTCTACCCTTTTTTCCCATCTTTATATAAGTTATAGTTTCCTTGAAAACATTTAATTTTAAATGTGGAACTGGAGAAAAGGTAGAATCCATGTTTTATTGCCGAGTATTGAGTACACGCCTTGCTAAAACAAGCTCACCTTGCTTAACCAGGCAATTGAAAAAAGAATTTCTGTCTATTCTCAAGTACCGATTGAAAATGGAGAACTTATTCAAGTCCTGAGGTAAGGATATGGCCCTTTTTTTAAAAAAAAAAACATTATTTGTGAACAAGGAAGATGGGTTTTGCTAGTATAAGGCTAACATCTGCAGCAGCACAGGTATGAGAAGAATCAATTTTACAGACCTCATCATGACTATTTTTCTGATACTGTAAGTTGTATTTCTCTCTTCCCTTTTTTATCTATTATAGCAAGCCTAAGAGTCACCTTGAAGTGGCTTCAATGAAACCATTTGCATCCCTTTGCTTGAGACAGTTCAACTTGAAGCGTGGCGGGCAGAGAATAGCTACAGTGCTTATGTATTTAAGTGACAACGTTGAGGGAGGAGAAACATATTTCCCAATGGTAAGCTTCTTGTTTTCTGAATTTGCCATTGAATATATTCCATTGGTTGCTGTAGATGTAACTCTGAAGCATATGGATAGTCTGAATCTGATGAAAGGATTGTGGGGCAGGCTGGTGTCGCAACTTTATCTGGACCTTAATTAGGTTCTGAGTGAGTAAAGAATGTGTTTTATTTTGCTGACTAACAAATACATGTAGCTTTTGCTTTTGAATTTCGTTGGTGGAAAAAGTTTTGTGGTATGCTCCAGTTCCACAGCTTCAATCAAAATCTTGTTCCAAATTCTTATCTTTGATGGTCAGATAAATGTTGATTCATGTGAATTTTGATAGGTGCTAAGAAATGAATGCTCAAGAACTGTCAAGCCATTTACATTGTCTTCCCCTTCTATTTGGATTTTTACGATTAACATGAGGAGTGTGTTCAGTTTGTAATGTTCTAGCATTGGCTATGCTATATTTTCTTTTTCTTTGCTAAAAAGTGTGCTAGTGTTTTATCAGGCTGGTTCAGGTGAATGTAACTGTGGTGGGAAAACTGTCAAAGGGCTATCTGTGAAAGCAATTAAAGGAAATGCGGTTCTTTTCTGGAGTATGGTTAGTATATTGGATTTAATTTGATTTGATTTTTGAAGTCGTCATTTTTGTTAATGTGTGCTTGGTTGGGTTATTATTGTCATGTCAGGGATTGGATGGACAGTCAGATCCGAGTAGTGTGCATGGAGGCTGTGAGGTGCTTGCTGGGGAGAAGTGGTCAGCTACTAAGTGGATGAGGCAGAAAACTCACGTTTGATTTGATTCCATTCCAAATAACGATATTAGATTTCTCCCTTGTCAGAAAAGAGTGTAATTAGTAGAATAAATGTTTCACATCCGTAAGCTCCTATCCAATCAATATAAACTTAACAACGTAGTTGCATATTATTATTAGCTACGGCAGCGATGGTTTTGTGCTTTCTTACATGGATATCAATCATATCATTCTTAGCAAAAGAACGATGTGTAGATAGATAGATAGACAGACAGATCCACCCTAGTGATTCATGCTTCTACACACATTTTGTCCTCGTTATCCTTGCCTCGTCTGGTCATGGTGTAACAACTGATCAACTCTAATTAATATTTCTGGTTGAGTTGAAACCATTCTAGAGGGATGTATATTTGAGTTAAAACTACTTGACTTTTGTAATAATTAATTGAAACTAACTTATACATATGATGGCAGTTAATTAGCAATAATGCTTGACGTATAACAGAAATACGTCCAGCTTATATCCAAGGTATGCTATCCATGTTACAGGATGTGTATTATACGTATATGTGAATGTGATACAAGTTTGACGTATTTCTGTTGTATATCAAACATTACTCGTTAATTAGTTGGTGTAGTTATATTTAGTGTATTAGAACTAATTCTCGATTAAATTGGATGGATCGCAGAAAAAACGTAAATCAAGGTACTTTTAAGTTAAACTACGTACTTTTGTTGTGATAGTAGCACTTGGTAAGTAATTTTTTTTTTCAAAGTGATCATACGTTAATATTAAATTCTTGATATGTGAGCAAATTAAAATTAAGTTTGTACTATCTTAGCAAAGAATAAAAAAAGTTTGTACTATGTATTAGGGAAAAAAATGTGATATGCAGCAAATTTCTTGTTCCATGTATAATTAATATTAGGGAAATGGATTGACCATGCAAGAAGAAAATAAAATATTCAATCTGGTAGGATATTAGATGAGATGAGATTAGGCTGCTGCTATTATTCATGAGGAGGAGGAGGAGGAGGAGGATGCCCTTGTTTGCCTTTTAAACGGACAGCGAGCTGGTATGGGCCATAGAGGCAGATGCGAAGATCACCTTGCATCATCCGTTGATAAAAGTAATTCTTGAACAGCTCCCAGAATTCATCTCTGCAAATGCCAATGGATGGAATCCAACCATGTAAGAAGAAGATGGATAGATAGATGGTGAACATGATGGTGCTTAATAATAATAAATTTCTTTGAAAGGCCAACCTGACTTGTGGAAGGGTAAACAATGAATAACCCTTAACATCGGGATGCATGTCCAGCACCACTACTTGTAGCCTTGAAAGGCCTAATGCCTCACTTTCAATCAGCTTATTTATCCTACAAACAAATGCATAAATATGACTACCAATTTTACAGTCGATGGATGATGATGATTTTATCTCACAAACCTGCTTGGTGTGCCACTAGCAATGTTAACACGGTTTTTTAACAATGAAATCTGCAGTGAACCAACATAAACAAAATCAATGAATGGCCAGAAGAGGGGATGAAATGAAATCATTCTTGCCAAGTGCCAACCGAAGAGGTCTGATGAAAAGAGAATTCTGAAGAAGAGCCCGTTTCTTATTTGATTATTTCTATCAACCAACAGAAAAAAAAAAAAAAAAAAAAAAAAGACAACACTCAAACTCATCTTCCTTTTTATGGTCCAAGGAAAAATGGAATTGGAACTTTATGGATGGAAGCTTAAATATCAGCTCCTGTAGTGTAGTATATATATATATATCATATGTATGTTATGTAGTGTAGCGTCACAGCTCACTATACTATGTACTTTGTAGCATTGCAGCAAGTTTCATGTTATGTGCAGTGCTGCTGTACCACCATATCATACCATTGAGTAGAATAGGTTTTTTTTTATCTTGTCCCCAAGATTTGGAGCTAATTCAATTCAGTGTGTTGTTAGTTTCACGCAGAACACAATCATCACATCTAAAACATTTGTAGTGATAGATAGATAGATAGATAGATAGATAAAAAGGAGGGATGGGACCGACCTGTTGTTCAAGTTTCATGTGCTTAGAGAATAACTTGGCAGCATGACAGTGTTTTGTGAAAGAGCGAAAGCCACTAGAGAAACAAAGAGGATAGAGTGAGAGTGAGGCCTAATGTTAAAGAGAAGAAGAGGGAGAATGAGGGAGGTACCTTAAAAGGTGAATGGATCTCAATGCAGATGAAGCAATGAGCAGAACAGCGGGGCTGCCAGCATCAGCATCAGGAAGGAGGTGGGCATCACAGAGCACCTCCTTCCATGAAGCCCCAAAAGCCCCTTTGATATCTTTGCCCAGCAATTTCACATCCGAATGCGGCCCCACCGACAATATGCATCTATCTGCTGCAGAACAAGAACAGGAAGAAGAAGCAGTGAGTGAGTGAGTGAGGGAATAAGACAAGACAAGAGGGAAAAGAGGCAGCAGCAGCTACCTTTCAGGGTATCCAACTCGAGAGAAGAAAGCTGAAGACCCTTGGCGGACTGGAACTCATCCACCAAGAAACGCAGTTGCTCCGACGCCGACGCCGACTCACTGGCTGTTCCTTTTCCTTTTGCTTGTCGTTTTCGTTTTGGGCGTTGCTTCTCATCAATCTCAATATCCTCTTTCTCGCTTCCCATTCCGCCTCTGCCTCCCTCCTTTCCTCTGCTTTCCTCAGCCCTCCCCTCTCTCTTCCCTTCAAACCTCAAATCAACCACTTCACTCACTGTTCTCTCGGCCCATCTTTCCCCATTCTCCCAAGCCCAATATCGCTCCAAATCTCTCTCTCTATTTCCATTCACCCTAATTTGCCCAATAATCAATTTTTTTTTTCATTTTCAAATAGTATAATATTAAAATTATGAGATATTTTTACATCTAAATTAAACTAACATAACGTTAGACTAAATTTACCTAATTAATCATATCACTCTATGTTAAAATCTGACTATTGTTACTATAAATTAATTAGTTCCTAATATTTTCCAAATTTTACACTTAGGTTTTTATCGAATATTTCATGACTAAACATCCAACTATATGAGTGTTTCTTATAAAATAAAAAAAATTTTCTTTTTATAATTTGATTTTGGTGTCAAATAAGTTTTATATTATCAATCAATTAAGGGATGCCACATGGGTTTGATTTTGTTATTATTGACTTAAAAGCAGGGGCGGAACCTTGTGTTGAGCTAGGGGGCAATGGCGCCCTGAATTTTTTGTTTTCTTTTATAAATTTTTAAAATTTTGTATTTTTACCTCTCCTAAAAAAATTCTTGAAGAATTCTTGTTACTTTTAGTGTAATTAGACATTTAAATATTATAATAAATAATATATGAAATTAATTATA
The DNA here is from genome assembly GCA_013621005.1 of Aeschynomene evenia. Classification (NCBI taxonomy): domain Eukaryota; kingdom Viridiplantae; phylum Streptophyta; class Magnoliopsida; order Fabales; family Fabaceae; genus Aeschynomene; species Aeschynomene evenia. Next base: position 28,743,135 of record CM024271.1, on the reverse strand, counting down.
ATGCACTAACAGTGTAAATATATTTTACATTATCAATTAATTGTATTATGATACATCATCTTTAAAAGACAATTTTTTAGAATTGATGTTATTATTAAAAGAGTACACATGACAATTTTTTATTAGCTGACAGTGGATCATAATTATTCTCATAATATACTATATGTACATTTGTTTAAGTGTGTATTTTTTTGTCTAATTTTAACTTCAAATATATATTTCTTTTATATATGATGATTTTTATTTAAAGAATAATTAAAAATATAATAAAATATGTATTTATTAATTAAAATTAATTATTAAGTATTGGCCCCTCCTAAAATATTGGTCTAGTCCCGCCCTACTTAAAAGTCTCCAAATGCAAGTATATCCACATGAGTGGTTGACAATTTATAAAACTTGTTATATAATATCAATACATTAAACTTGAACACTTAATTTCATTTAAATAACAATGTCATGTTATATATGATGGAAAGTACAGCTTATATAGCGACTCCTTCAAGCAAGCTAAGCTAAGGAAAGAAAGCGTCATAAAATAATAATGATGAAAATGAATTACACATATACATATATAATTAATTAATGGGGAATGGGGATGGGGTGGAGAAGTAGCAGCTTGGTTCTGTTCTCAGCAGTGTGGTCGGGCCTACCAAGTCCATCACCATACTGGTAAGTGCAGTGGGAAACTCGGGCCATGTTGATAGCCATGTCCCTCAGAGCTTTGGGGAGTAGTGCTTGTTCATCTTCTTCCAGTGGACGTCGATGAGCTTCCTGAGGCTCTCACGGGCTTCCTCCTCGGAGCAGCCCTCCTGGCTCATGTACGACGTTATTGCGTTGGTGGTCTCGCCCCTCTCCAGCTCAGCCGCGGAGGTGGCCAGGTCGTTGCAGAGCCTGAAGATGGCGCAGGAGGAGCGCACCAGCCCCGACTGGAGGAGGTTATTGTTATTGTTGTAGTGGTGGTGGTGGAAGAAGAAGAAGAGGCAGGGAGCAAGCAGGGCCCCTCCCGAGGAGGAGACGGATGCATTGTGGAGGTAGTCGCGGAATGCGGGAATGATGCTGTATGTTGTTGGACCACTCTGCTTCAGCTGCTGCTGCTGCTGCTCCCTCTTCATCTCCGACTGCACCATGTTGAAGTCCAGCTTCGCGAGCTCAAGGAGCGCCTCCTCCTCATGCCTCTCGATGAACCACCTGGCCTCCAGCCTGTGCACTCGGCGGTGATAGGGCAGCTCCAGCGCGTGCTGCACCTTTTCAGCCATGTTGGGGTCCAAATCCAATGAGTTGGAGTTGAGGTGGTTGAGGAGATGTGCGTGAGCAAATGCCCTGGCCTCCTCCACCACATGCTCCCGGCCCCTCGAAACCAAGATAGGATGCCTCGTACAGACTCAGCAGACCCTGGACATCCCCCCCAATCTCCGCCTTGAACGACCCTCCTGCATCCTTCTCCTTAAAACTCTCAAACACATCTGCACCACCATAGCATATATAATTAATTAATTAATTAATTGAATAATAATCATCGATCTAATAAATGTATGTATGTAGCGTAGGTAGGTAGGTACCTTGGGAGACTTGGAAGCCGTGTTGGCGGAGGAGGCGGAAGGTGAGAGCGGTACCATGGAGGCCCAAAGATGCATCAACCGCCGCATTCTTATTATTATAAGTATTGTGTAGGGCTGCCTTGATCTCCCAGTCGAACTTGTACCCCAGACCCAACCGCTGCACATTATCGATGAATTCCAATACCCTCACTCCCAGGGGGCGGAGCCTCTTGTACCCGGCTGCGGCCTCCCTTAAATTTCTAATTTTATTTATAAAAATAAGAAAAATTATATATTTGGCCCTTCCTAATTTTTTTTATGTCATATATTATTAAATCTCATCTAATATATAATTTAATTATTGCACACTCACACTATCATCGTAATACTTGATTTAACAATTGTCTCAAATAGACAAAATTTTTATATTGTTATCACGTCTATATATATATATATATTCTTTAAAAATTTGCCCCTTTTCTAAATTTTCTTCTAGCTCCGCCCCTACTCACTCCATCTCCATCTTCTTCTGCCCTCTTCATTATTTCGCCTCTCACCTCCTCTTCCAGCTTTCTTGCTCTCTCTTTCACTCTCTCCACCTGCCACCACCGGCATTAATTAATTAATATTATTATTTTCATAATAGCATCATTACTAATTAATTAATCAATCAATTCCGATAGTTACTCCATGTTACTTACTTTCAATCACGTCATCCATCTTCTTAGATTTACGTGTTGTCGTCGACTACTAGTTACTCCATGTTACTTACTTTCGATCAGGTCATCCATCCTCTTAGATTTACGTGTTGTTGTTGACTACATGTTACTTACTTATAACTTCAATTAGTAATGTGTCATCTTTATTTATATATTTTAATAATAATAGTAATAGCATGCCGCAACATAAACAAACATGCATGCATGCAAGCATGAGATAGATATATTTATTAATTAATTAATTAAGAAATAATAATAACCTCAAGTTCATTTTCTGTGGAGTGCAAGAATTCAAAATTCCAGAGGCTAGGCTGGTAATTGGCAGAACGTCTGTTGTTATTTTGTGTTAATTGGGAATCTTGTGTGCTCACTCTCCACCTGCTGGAGGGTGCAGCTGGCTTGGGAGTGGCAAGGAATAACGGTGATGTTCTACTATTCCTACTAAATAATGGAGGAACACTACTAGTTGTAGCGCTAGCACAAGACAACACAACAACACTTCAGCAGCCATCATATTATATTATATTATATTATATGATGCTGCAGTACGTAGTAGTGCTACGCTACTCGATCGATCGATCTATCTATCTATCTCGATCGATGGATAATTAAGATGATGCTCGCTGTATGTGTAATTAACATTGCCATTGCAATGCCTTTTTATAGTGAAATATAAACATATCATAGTTCCTTCCATCGCTGCGCTGCGGTGGGCCGCTAAATCACCATAAGTTTTGATGAATGGATCATACCTTCCTTACTTGTCAAATTCCATATACATAGAAGATAACAAGCTGCAAGCTGTCCACACAATCTTTTTATTTTTATGCCAGATAATTAAAAACTACCAACTCATATATTACGAACCACCAATAATCTTCTTCTTCTTTTTTTCTGGTAAATATTTCTTCCCGGGTTTCATACTTAATATTTGCCTTTTAGGACATCATATCATTATTAATTAAACAATAGTAAATAAATATTAAACAAAAAAAGTTAAACATTTCCGCGCATAATTGATTCTTCTCATCAAAGTAAAACAAAACCAAAGAAACGGGAATATATACTTATACCACTCCACTCCACGCGAAAATATAAGGTTTAGAGTTATTCATTGAGATGCATTTATTTGCTGATAGGTGTTTAGCTAGGTTACTAAAACAGAAAATTAAGTACAATGACATAATATAAATTATTATCTTTATATCAATTAATCTAAATTTGATATATATATATAATAACAATTATATATATATATATATATACATAATTTTTTTTTGTGCATATGTTTGCACTGTCTTTGTATATAGTTTGGTCTTGTTATATCCTATGCGTCATAATAAACAAATTCTAAAGAGGACAAGATAGGCAGGCTAATTAAACACTTACAATGAGTCTGGTACTGATGTTATTTTTTAAAAATTGTTTATCTTTCTTAATTTTTTAAATTTACTTCTATAAATTTGGTCAAACAAAATAAATATAATTTTACTTTCAATAAATACAAATTACAATACTAGTATCATATTTGATAAAATATATTAATTCTAAAATTTAAAATGTCTATAATCAACATAAATAAATAATTTAAGTATAGTTAAAAAATTTGAAAGTGCGGTATTATTACTATTTAAGATTTTTAATTTTGAAAAGTACAAACTAACTTTTGAGATGATACTTTAAAATTTTCTCTAACAACATATTAAAACTATGTCAATAAACTATATTCATTGGTTTATATTTTAAAAAATCATAATCACATCTTCCATAACATATATCAAACTCAACTTTAATAATCAGAAGAGTACAAAAAATCATCAACGGAGGGATATGCATTCATTCAAGCACCTTCTTAAGAGAAAGAGAAATATATATAATGCACACCGCACATTTTGGTTTTTTCCCAGAGAGAGAGATCCTAGTGCTAAGCTAGGTGGATGTTATTTGATTTCACATGAAAACAACTACTATACCCATTATGCACCAAACAAGAAGGAAAAATAAAAAATAAAAATTAAAAAGATTAAGGAAGAAACTAGATGCATGCATTGGTTACCAGAATTAATTAAACGATCTTCACCCTGTTGATAGTTAGATTCTGCCCGACTTTAATTTTGTCTTTAAAGTTCAAAAATATATATGTTTACTCTATTTTAGAAAGAGCATACGCACAACAAAACAAAAGATCCGCCAAAACAGTCAACAAATAGGAATTTAGGCTGCAATCACTCAGCCCATTAAAAATATACTCATAATTAAAAGTGTTAATTGGGTCATAAAATGTTAAATGGACTTTCTTTGCTGTTTTGACTAGTTTTTTTTGTTGTGCCCCAAACATATTTTAGAAAGGTTTTACAACATAACATTAAAAACCAATAATCTGGGTAAAAATATACAATAAATAATGAATATTATGTTTATAATTTTTTATATTAAAGAATATAATATTCTCAATTGATATACATACAAATTTGATATGTAATATTACCTCTCCAATTAAGATAAGAGATAATATATATTACTGGAAAAGAAATTTAATGCCGTGAGAAAATAAAATTCCTTGTTGTATTGAGTGGCAAAAATAAGTTATAATTTGTACGATTGATCGGACGTTGTTTGCTTGTCAAATTAAAACTCGAGAAACTTCTCCCCCAAAAGTGACCTCTCAACTTCTGATAGCCAACAAAGTGATTTCTTAGCTTCCATCATGTTTTTGTCAATTAGTGCACCACATTTAACTGAAAATAATTGGAAATTCTTAAACGAGGCTGTCAGCCCGTCAAGCAGCGTTTTGGGCTGCTGAGACATGGGCTGACTGACTAAGAAAGCCCCGTAAAATCGATCTCCAACATTCGTCGTCATAAGCTATGCATTAACCCTCCTCATTTGCATCTGCTTCCGTGCCATTTTGCTGTACCAAGTCCAACCCAATGAAGGTCCTCTTCACAAAGTTTAATTTAGCCGCTTTCCACCATTTGATCCATGTTTTATTGAAACTGGATCATTTGAAGCAGATCCCTTTAGACTCTTTTATGGCAGACAGAAAAAAATTCCACATCAACCTATTATCCTAATAAAGTGTCTTAACAGTCCTAGCACAAGCGTGGTAGAGGTTTGGGTTGCTTAAATATCTAGTCTCGGGTTCGATTCCGAGGTGGTGTGTATGCAGAGAGGACATTGACCAGTCGTCCTACCCTTGAGGTGCACGCACAAATCGATGAGGGATTAGTCATCGGAATCGCTCTGATGGATACCTTGAGAAACAAAAAAAAAAGTGTCTTTAGCATTATATTTCTCAACAAGTTATAATATATCATATTTTAAAATATATAGTTTTTAATTTATTTTTTATTTTTTTAATTTTATTTTAACAGTCTAAAAATAAGTAATTTTTGGTAAATTGTCTTTATATGAGTAATAAATAATAGATTATTATCAATTATAGTATATGTATAACAAAAATATCATGCAATAATTATCTAATGTCTGTTGTACGTATTGTATGCCATACGTAATGTGTGTCGTACATGTGTAAAACTGGTTGAGAAAAAATAGAAAATAACACGTAAAATATACGGTTTACATATGTGCCAGCCATTGCTACTGCTGTACTAGAGCTAGACTACTACTACATACCAGTGTTAATTTCTCTTCAGAGCATGTTGAGTGGCATGCATTGATGTTATATCACATTTTGTGCTTGATGATGATAATTTTATATGTGATTGGCTTTATATATAAGGCTGAAGATACGGTGATAAACATAGACTTGACTTTATAAAACAAGTATAGGTACTACTGCTACTACTACATCGAAGAAGAAGTCATGACTCAATTAAGATTAGGGGGCATGATTACCAAAAGTATGTACTTGATGAGGACTTTGAATTCAATTTGTCTTAATAATGCTCATATATATTAGTCCTGTCTAGTCCACAAGATCTTGTAGGAATGATGTGTCTCGATTTCAGCCAAGCATGTTATTTTTATTGTTTGTAGATGAGATTATGTTATGTCCACAGCATGCACGGATCTAATCTAATGCAGTAAATTAAGAAAAACAAATAAAATAAGCAAGTTGTACTTGTATGCATGTATGTGGGTTAATACGAAAGAGCCATCCAGACGGGATGGAGTATTTTAAGTGAGGCCAGAGTGGATGAATGAATTAATTAACTAGAGAAGCTGCATGCCAACCCAATTAGTGAAGGAAAATCATTTTTGTACCATGTGGATGTTTATATTTAAATGAGTGAGAGAGAATGAGTTATAAAAAAAATCAAATTTATATATTTTATGAGTAAAATATTTGAATCTTTAAAATTTGTGAATATAAAAATTGCATTACTCATTAGTGAAGAAAGGAAGGAAGGCGTGGTTTGAGTAGCATAAGTTGTATTATTATTAAATTAAATGAAAGGAGCTAGTGAAGTTATAAAAAATGCTTAAATATCATTTTAGTCCACTAATTTCACATAAATTCTGATTTTGGTTCACTATCTTTAGATTTATCACATTTAGTCCACTAGCTTTCAAATTGTGAGCACTTTTGGTCCACTATTAGTCAATTGGTAAGTCAACGGACACGCCAGCAAAATTCAACAGACACGTCAGCAAAGTCAACCGACACATCAGCAAAGTCGATGCCATGTCAGCTAAGTCAATGTCCACGTCCACGTCAACAAAGTCAGCGACCATGTCAGCAAAGCCAACTGCCACGTCAGCATCGTTAAGTCCACGTCAGCACAGTGAACTAAAATTAACAATTTTTTAAAGCTAGTGGACTAAATGTGACAATTCTAAAGATAGTGTACTAAAACCAGAATTTGTATAAAGCTAGTGGACCAAAATGATATTTAAGCCTATAAAAAATAAAGAACAAAAATAATATTATTTGATATGAACAATAGTAACATATAATCTCTTTACTTGATATACATTGACAATATATTTATTAAAATGATATAAATAAAGAAGATGTATATGATATTAATAACATTGCTGAATAAAGAAATGAGTGGAGAGGGAAAAGATTCGGTTTTGTAAATAGAAATAGAAATGGAAAGAAATAGAAATAAATAAAACAAGAGAAGAGAAGAAATGGAAAATAGGGGAGTTGAAAAAGTTTGGTAGGTATAGATACCATGAATCAGGTCATGTATTGAATTAGAAATGGGATACGAAACAGATGCGGGGAATCTATTCTATTAGATAGATAGATAGTTAGGGTTTGTTTTCAATGAATTATTACTAGTAAATTTTTGAGAGGAAATGTGTGTTGAAAGAGAGAGAAATATATGAGGAAAGAGAAGGGAAGGGAGGGCACGTGAGGTGAGGTGAGGGGTAGGATGGGATGTGACGGGCCACTTGGAATAATGTATCCTAAACTATTCCACAAGTGGCAACCGCATCTAATCTAATCTGCCTTTTCTAAAACCAGCTGCTGCTTTCCTTCCTTCCTTCTTTCTTTCTTTCGTTCCTATTCGCCATTTCCCGTTTCAACCCCTTTTCAGATTCTAATTGTGGAGTGGAGTGAGTGAGTGAGTGAGGAGTCTCAGCTTGGTAGGCGCTGGCAGTGAGTCAGAGACAGAGATGTATCCTTCTTCTACGTCGTCGTCGTCGTGTCAGTCCCACAACTCCACCATCTCAGAAACCGGCTTGACCCGCTTCGGCTCCGCTCCTGGATCTCTCCTCAGGACTGCCGTCGATGCCGTCATAGGCCCTCTCGGCGTGGGGATTGGCGGCCACTACTTCATGGGCGAGTCCTCCGACTCCCCCTGCAAAGTCAACAACTCCGATCCCAAAGACCACCACCACAAGGGAGGCGGAGGAGGAGGAGGAGGACCCCTCCTCCAGAGATCGTACGGACTCCAGGAGGCATTCGGCGAAGGAGGATCTTCCTCCTCCTCCTCTTCGTTGCTCCGCCAGAGGAGCTCCCCCGCCGGCTTCCTCAATCATCTCGCCACCTCTGCACATCTTCATGACGCCACCCATCGTATGTTCTTATTTATTTATTTATTTCCTGTGTGCTGGGCTGGGCTGGGCGCATCCCTACCAAAAGCAGTTGCTTGCCTAATTTATTATTGACTTATTTCTATTTCGATTGACATCTTTCTCTCTCTCTCTGTTTTTGTTTTAATTAAAAAACAAATATATATTTTGGGGGTCATTGTTTGTTCTTCTCTTGGGATAGATAGATATATGTATTCTGTTGCATGATTGGGCCAGAGCAGAGGACTTGGGATTCATTACAATTGGAACATATGAGAGAGAGACTGTGTCTGTGTCTGTGTCTGTGTATATATATATATATATGTCATTAATTAATTAGTTAGTTATGAATGAATGTTTTGATTGGGATTGGAATTGGAATTGGAATTGGAGCAGCTGGGTTCACGATCACGAGGGGGAGCGGAAGCTACGGGTCTAATAATAGTGGGGTAGGAAGGTTGAAGTCGCAATTGAGCTTCACGGGGCATGACTCTCTGACTCAGATATCAGAGGTGAGCGAGAATAATCATAATCATAATCATAATCATGTGGTGGATGCCTCCACTTCTGAGCACAGATCATCCACTCATGCTCATGCTCATGCTCATGCTCATGGCTACGGGTCGTCCTCGTCTTCGTTTTCAATAGACCCTTGGGACACCTCCAACAACTCCATCGTCTTCTCTGCTCCTCCGCCCACCAAGCGCTCCAAAAGCAGCAGCATCGATGGGGACATTCTCAACTGTCTCTCTGCCTTGGACTCTCAGGTAATTAAAGAAACAACGAAACGTGACTCATGAATGGAATGAATCTATATATATATATCTGAAATCATCATTCACTCACTCGATCTCATCTCTGTATGTATGTATGCATATGCATGTGTGTTCAGTTTAGTCTGCCCCAAACAAGTCTGGAAATGGCAACCATGGACAAGCTTATGCATATTCCTGAAGACTCTGTCCCTTGTAAAATCCGTGCTAAGCGAGGCTGTGCCACTCATCCTCGCAGCATTGCTGAACGGGTCATCATCACTCATCCATCCATTTCTCATTCAATAATTCATTAATTAATCTTGTTGATAATTCTTCTTCTTCCTTCTTCAGGAGAGAAGAACTAGAATAAGTGGGAAGCTCAAAAAACTACAGGAGCTTGTGCCCAATATGGATAAGGTATTATTAATTAATATACGGCTTCCTTTATTTGAGCCTAGCCATGCATGATGCTGCATGCTGTTTCATTAATTAATTAATTTGTTCTCATATATCCATCCATCTTTTTTATTTCCTTATCATCATCAGGTGGCTTAATTACTACTTGTTTCTATATGTATATATGTCATTGTATGTAGCAAACCAGCTATGCAGACATGCTTGATTTGGCCGTTCAACATATTAAAGGTCTTCAAACTCAAGTCCAGGTATGTGCGTGCGTGCATGTCTCCTCCTTTTTTAATTTACGCATGCATTATATTAAAGATCTTCAACATCTTCAATAAACATATATATATATGTAGCCTTAATCAGGCTCGCTCTATACATAAACAAGAATATATATGGGAGTGTATTTGCCACTTCCTGATATACCGGGTGTTGATTAAATCATCTTCTTCTCATCCTCTACTTTTCAGAAGCTTCACAAAGAACTTGAGAATTGCACTTGTGGATGCAAACCAAGCACATAGCTAGCTAGCTAGCTAGCTAGCGTATATTGGTTTAGGGTGATTCGATCGATTATATGGTATGGCATGGCATGGCATTGCATAGAAGCCGCCAGTGCAAGGTTTTGATTGATGGCAAATTGAAGAGATTGAAGAAAGCCGATTTTGTACTCATCAACTGAATAATAATAATGCGCAGGCCGGGTTATTATATTAGAAATTAAAGAAACTATAAACAACAAAGATTGTAGATTGTCAATTCTACAATTGTACATAATTAATTAATGCATGTTTGTAATTTGTTAATTGGGTCTAGAGAAAAAGGCTAGGCTATTCTTCCCACCTTTTCCGCTAGAATTGAGAATTGCCTTTGAAGGAAGGAAGGAAGTTGAGGTTGAAATCCTTGTTTGGGCACGCCTGATGATACAATGAATACTTCTTCTTTTTCTTTTTGTTTTTTTAATGGTGCCTGCCTGCCTCCCTCAACTGGATTAATTAGAAGAAATGCGTATGGGATGAATTAATTATGAAGCGACGAGTGACGATCAATCCTGCTATGTGTGTGTGTGTATGTTCTCATCGTATACATACATGACTCGCTTAGCTAGCTAGGATGGAACAATTCTGTTGATTCTTTTTAATGTTTGTTGTATTATTATTGACTTGACTTGTGGAGTTGGGGTGATTGTTGTGAAAAACTAATTCCTGATGTTTGCTGCATCATGATAAATCAGTAGTCAATCAATTTACTTTAGCTTTTTTTTTCCCCCTGATCTCTCTCAAATAGCAACACTCTTACTAGTTACTAGGTACATATATAAACTGAAAAGCAATAATAAGCAATAACAAAAAGAGAGATGCAGGTAAGGGTTCCATATGTAGAATTCTTAAGGCTCGCTCTCTCTCTCTCAAACAGTCCGTGGAAAAGGAACGCATAACATAAGCGACGTGGCGGGCATAGGCAGCAAGAGGCACTCAAACCCTCAGTTTCACAGTATAGGCACTCCACAGTGTTAACCCATATATATTATATGTAATATTTTTTATTTAATATGTATAATTTTTTATAAATAATCTTTTTTATATGATATGTATAATCCTTTATTCATTTTTCCATATTTGTATTTAATATATCATATGTGTAATATTTTGTGTATTGGAAGATTGTGACTTGTGAGAGAAGATTTCTTTTTTTTAATAAGTTAACTGAAAGATTTTTTAGAAAATATGCGTAATATTTCATCAAATCACCGTATTAAAGGTCGTGTATTAAAAGTTATGTATCATTACACATTTATTGAATACAATAACACATGTTTAATACTCCAGTATGAGTAGGCAGATATAGAAGCAAGATAATTGGATATACAAGTGGCAAGTGCATAATCCAACGTGGAGGTCAGGAGAAGAGAGGAGAGGCAGAGGCAGAGGCAGAGGCAGGCTGCATTTGTAGAAATTATTATGAACGATGGAGTCTGACTTCAGGCAAGGCAAGCAGCTCCGTCGACCCTCTCTTGAATTTCAATTTGAATTTGTTTGTTAGAGGCTGATTGTGACGATTCATTCATATTCCATTATTAATTTGTTATTTGCATCTGATTTTGAGGAGATGACGACGACGACTACGACTGCAGGGGTGTCTTCATCGTTGAGACAGGTGAGAGGCGTCATGATGTTGCTGGGAGCGTCCCACCTCTTTGTCCTCTTCCTCGCCGCCTTCCTCATCTCCGAGACCTCCCGCCTCTGCCGCCCCCGCTATCTCCTCCCTTTCCTCGCCGTCTCCCTCTCCGCCCTCCTCCGCCTCTTCCTCATGCTCCAAACCGCCCGAGCCCAGCGCTCCGCTGCCTCCCTCATCCTCCACTCTCCCTCCGACCCCCACCCCTCCTCCTCCGCCAACTCCCTTCTCCGCATCCAGCGACGGGTGCGTTCCCTCCTTCCCCCTCTCTTCTCCATTCCATTCCATTCCATTGATCTGTTTCCCTGTTCTTGCAGGTTAGTTACAAGACGTGGCTCCGCTGGACTCGATGCACACTGGTGGTGGTTCTGCTGCAGTTTCTGTGCGCTGGTTACCTTTTGATCAAGTCTCCTGACTATTTTTCCATTACTACCCAACACGCAGAATCCCATTCCGATGATGATTGTGATTTAGGTAGGTGAGTTTCCATCCTTCTCCTCTACTTGTACACTCAGTTCTGCTGCTCACGTACTATCCCATTGCTGCTTATTACGGTATCACCACCTCCTCAGCAACTTACTCCAAACATGCCCACTAAACATCCCTTCTGCATTCTCAGATCCCTGCTTAAGTTTTTGCTTATTTATCCTCCATAAAAATAAATAAATAATCATTGGCAAGTGTAAGAATAAGAAAGCAAGTGAAACAGGGACAATGGCAACCGAGACACAGAGGAGTCCAAGACCCAAACTCGTTTTATTTAATACATTTTAACTATTCTCGTATGTTGATTAAGTTCAGGATCATTTTCTGTGATTCGTATCTCTGGGAATCTTACAGTCCTGCAATTCTTGTAATGCAGAGTTGAAATGGAACTCTTACTGGTGGAAGCAGAAATTGCTGTCTTTCTTCATGATCTTGGTGTGTTTGGTCGCTGTTGTGCAGTTTTTTGTAGGACTTGATGTTCTAAGATGGAGATCTTTCTATGAAACCCAAGATAGTGCTTGGAAATGCCATTATAGGGAGGTGTTTGATAATGGCATACGCGAAACCTTGTGTTGTCTAGGCCGGGTCAAATACTTGTATACACCTGAGGTTTGATTTACTTATAATACTTCCTACTATGTTTTAATTATAACCTCTGGTCCTTTAATCACATCTGCAGGAGTGCATTGGAAGAAGACGAAGTCTATTCAGTTGCTCGGTTATTAGGTGATCTTGTTGCCTATCGTGCTTCGGGAACTGGGCATATGGAACTCTTGGCAGGTTTGCTCAAATTTTACTCTGTAACATGTTGGCAGTTTCTGGTTGGTATATTCTACCTCTTTGTAGTATATGATATTAGATTTTTGTTGGTTAGGTTTGGCTCTACTTCAAAGTCAAGAAAAATCTTTGGATTACTATGAAGAATCCACTGCAGCACCAGAGATGCGAATTAGGGAGGCTGCAGCTCTGCATAAATTTGCTGAAGCTGCATACACAGTATTGATATTAAAAACTTTTTCCAGACTATTGTTTAATTCTTACAAACCTGGTTTGAGCATTTATCCTGTTCCCAATGATGCAGGGTCCATTGCTTGATTTTGGACGAAATCCTTTCATATTTCCTTGTGCATGGCTCTACAGACAAGGGATTTATTCTCCTTGGTCTCGCAATAGGTAGTATTTTGTTGGATATTCAATTTGATGTTGTATATAACTGAATTCTTAGTAACTTTATAATTAGTGTATTATTTATTGAAAAATTAAACCTTTTCGGTCAAGGTGATCTTGATACTTCATACTTGTTCTTCATAACTTAGAAATGAGCTATGAATTCCAAAAAAGTATACGATGTAACTAAGGTATACAACATCATTGGAGGGCTCTAATGTATTTTTTATATTTTGTGTTTCTCTAGATTGATTGGTCCTCCATTCTTTTCCATTCGAGTTCTTTAGAAAGATTCTTTTATAAGTTTTTGTCATGTTGTAGTGCACTATAGATTAGTTCAATGAAATTTGTATTTCTTTCTCATCCATTTTCAACAATGTGAATTCATGTTCCTATTCATCTTATTAGACGGCCTGTATTGGATGGTGATAACTGGTGGCGAGGTCATGCAGCAGCGTTTTTAAAGTATGTTAATTTGCCTCCCGAAGTGCTCAGACATGGGCGAGTCAGCCAGGTTAGAGAATTAAACTATCCAAGTGTTCTCTACATGAGATGCGTTGGTCATAAGAGTCACAGGCAAAAGAATGATATTTAGTCGGGAAGCTCGCTAGGTTTTTCAAGAATGAAAAGGGGTGTGGATATTAGTAATGACAGATAACATAATGCTGAAAAGGTGCTTCCATCTTCTTGTTTGAAATATATTTTTCTAAGGAAGTCTCTCATCAATAGTCACACACACTCCCAAAAAGAAAATCTTTCACTAGCTGACAAATTGACGATAGTATGGTTTCTTTTGTTTAGCTTCAGGCGCTTTGTTATAAGGAAGGGATGGCATTACAGCATTTAGCAAATTATAGATTTATTATTATGTTAGGCCCTAGCCCAATTTAGGTTGTCTCCTTCATAGATATTCAAAGGGTTGGATGGCTTGTGTATTTTTCGCTAACAAGGATATATTCTATTTCGTTTTTATTTTGTGATTCATCTAACTTCCATCTGTACATTTAACAACAGTTTTCATGAATAAATTGCTGTTTATATAATCTCTTAAGTTTTTAAATATAAATCTAATCAAGAGTGGATTTACGAATACAAACATGATCATTTTTTTGCTGCCTTATTTTAAGATAGCTTGCTTGTTAGGCTAATTACACATCTCATTTCTAGGTTCCGCTGAATCTTTGAAAATTGGATGTTTTTTTCTTTTTATATTCTAATTTGATAAATATGAACAAAATAGTTGAACTGATCAGTTTAGAGTTATGCTGGAACTTGCACAAGTTTTTCTGTACTCATGATGCTGATTTTCTGTGTACTGCAAAGTGCAAACTGACTGTCACTTTTTCTCGTTTTGAGTAATCATCGCACATGTCAAATGATTGCAAGTCTTCTAATTTAAATGTGGGGAACTCAGAGCTATCCAACTTAAGATGAAAACGTAATTTGTATAATTTGTTGTGAGTTGTTCTGTACTTCTGTTTATACTTGCTGAGGCTATATTCATTGATGTTTTGTTTATTTTTTGGTCTGATGTTCATGCCAGATCAAGTGTGAAGCTGCATACTTTATTGTGGTTCTGCATCATCTGCGATCTGTAGTAATTGCTATACGTGGAACTGAAACCCCTGAGGACTTAATAACCGATGGGTTATGCAAGGAATGCACCCTTTCTGCGAAAGACTTGGCTGGTTTGATAAAGTATATTTAATTCTCCCTATTTCAATAGTGGAAGATAAAATTTACCCAAGAATTCCCAATAAATTCTTCTATAAAGTTCATGTGAGTTGTTGTAACTCATTTTCACACACATCGTAAAAGTATAGTCTGCACATGCATGGGCATAGCCACATAATAATAAATGTATTTCTGTTATTACATCTAAGTTACACACAGGTTTCCACTGAAGAGAGAAAAAGGGGAGGGGGATGCTACAGTCTAATATTTATTGCTCTAGGTTTATTCCAAACCTTACTGGAACTCCTTTGCCTATTAACTGTGGAGCTATTTTCACTTGGAGTTGCAATTGATATTGTCAACAGATAATCACATATCATATTTTTATTGGAATTAGGAATTGTAGAGAACGTTTGAGTGGTAAAAAACCCACAAATCAGAAGTGTGTTTACATAGACACTGTAGCTGTGGTACAATATCTGTGTTTGGTCTCTCAAGTCTTTTCTCTGAAAGTGGTCGAAGATTTTTAGTTGATAGATGCCTTCTTTTTGTCTGCTTTTGATGACAAGATGCTTGACTGTCAAACATGTTTTCTAAGCCTTACAGAATGTTGAAGGGCATCCTCGTTTAGTTCTTTATATCTACAGAAAGTGTCATGGAAAGCTCTGTAGCTTCTCTTCTATTTGGCATAAAGTTTCATTTCAAATGCGTGATTGATTATTTTCCCCAAACTGCACAGTCACTATTTTGGTTCCTCACTACAATATTCATGCTTCTGTTTGCAGCAGCAGCCACATTCATTCTGATATAAAGAAACGTGTGACTTCATCTTTCCCTCATTATGGGCATTCGGGTATAGTGGAGGCTGCAAGGGAGCTTTTTATGCAGATTGAAGGAAATCCTGATAAGCATGGTAAAGAATGCTTTAGCTTTATGAGTAACACTTTGGTTATTGTGAGAGTGAAATTGTCTCCATTGAATGTTTTTGTAATTAAGTAAAACACTATTCCTTTAGTTTAGTATATGAATGATTCAACCCCCAAAGTAAAGGTGGAGTCTTATTTATTTTGAGAACAAAGTTGCTTTTCAAACGGAAATGCAGATTCTGAATCCTATGGGCTTCTTTCTAAATTACTTGGAGCTGATTGTGAATGTCATGGATATGATGTCCGCATAGTTGGACATTCGCTTGGGGGCGCTATAGCAGCATTGCTTGGATTGCAAGTATGCCATTTCTCCCTTTTAAAGGATGTAACCCGTCACTTTATAATTTTGATATTTCTGTAGATATGAACTTCATTATATTAAAATCTAGGTCTAGTTGAGTTGCAATTCTGAGCAAATAGGGTTTTGAATTTTGATAATACGTTCTCTTAATAACCTTTATTAACTTAAGGATGAGAGTTTTAAATTTGTTTCACATCTTCAAAATAATAAATGGACGAAGTTTTCATTTAATAGTATCTAATTTCCCCCCTAAATTTACATGTAAATAAGGGCATACCTCAACAAAACTAATGTAAGTAGTATCCTTTAATATACTTTCAGAACTTAAAATGAAAAAAAAAAAAATCACATAAATTCAGTGTTTTATCACTAAGAACTTTCTGTACTTTTAGTTGAAGGGATCTTCGTCATCATGTTACCGTCTTTTCTTGTTGGTTAATATTTGTCCCGTCGTATTTTTCTTGACATGCTGGATTAACTCTTAATCATTTGATTTCATTTTTAAATAAATTGCTGGGCTTTTCCGCAGCTTTACAATCGCTACCCTAACCTGCATGTTTACTCATATGGGCCACTCCCATGTCTGGATTTGGTTGCGGCAAATGCATGCTCAGAATTTGTAACAAGGTAATTGTAGTTTGTACTGGTGAAGTTAAACCACTAGTTTGACGGCGATTAATTCCCTTTTGGCAACAGTTTCAGTTTCTTTGTTGGGTGATTGCATTCTTGATAATGCAGCATCATATATGGGAATGAATTTTCATCTCGCCTTTCAATTGGGTCTGTTATGAGGCTCAGGGCAGCTGCAATCACATCACTGTCACAAGATCCTACAGCGGATAATGCCATGATTTTCAGACTAGCCCGTCGGTTTCTATATATAAGCAACTATCAGAGAAATAAATCTGAGGCAGCGGATGGATCTGATTATTACTCAGGGGCAGGGACAGGGGCCATTTCTCAGGAAGATGAAGATCTAAACCATCAAGTCTACGGAAGCCATTGTGAGACTGACAAAAAAGGTAAGGTATCTCATCTTTAATAGGAATGTAGGCATGTTGGAGAAGAGAGTGCGTATTGTTGTTATTATCATGAGTGATGGAAATACTGTGCATTACTATCGTATCATGTGATCCGATCAGACTAGGTTGGTTGGTGAAAGGTATTCTTTCTTACAAGATTCCTCTCTTGTCTGTTGTAGCAGGGGGTAGCAAGGAACAGAAGATTCAAGACAGGTCACTCTGGACTGAGACTATTAAAAGGGAGTGTGTTGTTACAGCTGAGCCTGGTGAATACACAAATCCTCTTGGCAGCGAAGGCTGCAAATGAAATGATTTTGTTGTGATCATCATCGTTTAGGTAGCTAACTGGATTATGTTGTTATACATATAACAGGCAAGAATGAGGAGCGTGGAGAATTTTCACTCTGGGCTGACACCACTAGGGAGAGGGACCACATTATTGGGATTGATAATCCTGAACTAACAAATCCTTTTGCTACAGATGTAGGTTCAATAAATGATCCAGTGGCTCAGTTTATAGATACTGTTCCAAATCCTGAAAATCAGTCTGCCAGTGATCCCCCGGAGATGTATCTGCCAGGACTTGTGGTTCATGTTGTTCCAGAACAGACTAGCCCTCAAACTGGTGCTGCTATTAATAAAGCTTGGAGAATGCTGGGGACGGGAAAATGTTATAGAGCTTACGTAGCGAACCGAGAGAACTTCAAAGATATTATTGTTTCACCATCCATGTTCCTTGACCATCTCCCTTGGAGGTATGCCAAAAATTAAAATCGGGTCCATTCATTCCCATACCGATAAGAAGTTCTTAAGGAAGTTTTGACACATGTTTCGACTTTGCAGATGTCATGATGCCTTGCAAAGGATATTGAAAGATCAAGATCGATGATGGGACCTCACATCACATCATATCATATCATATCATCTGATCTGAAATTGGGGGCTCACTCACTCAGGTTAGGTTCTTTGTATACTATACTGATACTGATGCTAACAAGGAAAGGGCGTTCAGTTCTGCCAAGCTGGCTCTCCTCTCATTCTAAGAAAGAAAAGTAAATGTTCTTATTTGCAAAAATACATTCTATGCAGTTAATCCATCCATATATATTATATTATATACACATCTTTGGCAATTTACGTGTTGTGTTTTGCAAACGATGTTCCTCTTGTTTAACAAGAGGATACTCCTTGATTGTATTGTATCATCCTCCTTTTGAGTACTATCTAGGTGATCATCTCAATCCTCATCAAGAATAAGAACCGTACTAGTCCAACCAAAAACATCTCAATTCATTCATTTCTCATATTTATTTTATTTTATTGGCCAAACCAATTATAAACCCAACAGAACAGACTGAGTTACATTGGGGAGAGGAATTACGTTGGAATGCGTGTGTCTCTGCTCTAGGGGCATACACAGTTGGCCCCTCTGCCCCCTATTTTAGGTTAGCCACGTACCGGCCCACTTGCCTTACTCTTACTCTGTCTTGCACATTATTTATTCAACAGGTGTCATGCATGCGTGCGTGTGTGCCTGCCTGCTAACTTTATAATGAAATGAGAATTACTTGGGTCACAATAAAAAACCAGCCAAAACAGCTAATAAATTGTGCACAACATATATAATGTAAAATGCACAACGCATATCATATGTAGTGCACAATGTATATCATCTATTGTGCACAACATATATCATATGTTACAACACCATCTTTCTTTGCAACATGTTATATATGTTGTGTACATTATGTGCTATATGGTGTGCACAATATGTAATATTCGTTGTGCAATTCATGTTATATATGTTGTGCACAATTTGTTGGCTGGTTTTTTGTTGTGCCTCTAGCAATGCTCTTCAATTGGCGGTTGAGAGATATGTGTAAGTTTTTTGGTTTTTATTTAAAATGGTAGACCCAAAATAACATAATATAATTGATGGATGGTTGATGGATTTATATATGGGAAATACTTGGGGCACAACAAAAAATCAGTCAAAACAGCCAACAAATTATGCACAACATATATAATATAAAATGCACAATGTATATCACATGCAATGCACAATATATTTCACATATTGTGTACAACATATATCACATGTTGTAACATCATCTTTCTTTATAACATGTGATATATGTTGTGCACATCATATAATATATGGCGTGCACAATATGTAATATTCGTTGTGCAATTTATATTATACATGTTGTGCATAATTTGTTGGCTGGTTTTTTGTTGTGCCCCTAGCAATACTCCCAATTGAAATAATATTTGATGGATGTTTGATGGATAAAAATCTGATGTACGTGTATCATTTCTCAATTGCTTTATATATTTTTGGGTGATGCTAAATGAACAATACAAAACCAGCCCAATCAGCCAATAAATGAGATTTTGGGTCATAATTACTCAGCCCATTACAATCTCAATGAATATTTTGGTCAAAATCAAAGCCAAAATAGGCCAATTGGCTCTATGGGTTGATTTTTCATTGTCCACTTAGCATTATTGTATATTTTTTGTGTGATCAACCAACAAGCAAACAAATTAACATGAAATTATCCAAATCATCTTGTAGCTAGCTACCAATAAGGGTTGGCACAAGTGGTAAGCGGTTTGTTATCCCTTAAGCAAGGTCTCGGGTTCGAACCTTGTGGATGGAAAAAATCCTAGTTGGACACGAAAAAAAAAAATCTTGTAGCTAGCTATCATCCTTGGGGAAATTGTAGGCATAAGATTAGATTTTTTTGGATCAGTTGATGATTTGGCTGCGCCGGGTAAATTGCTTTTCTTAATTATAAATTTTAATTTGACATGTAAAAAGTAAATATTTTACAAGACATAGTTCATTTTATATCATTAGATAAGTTTCTAGACTTAAGTTGATGGGATGGGAACTACAAATTCATTCAATAGTAGATAGAGGAAAATGAATATATTCACCTTTTAGAAATCAAAATATTTTTTCACTTTCTTTTTATTTGATTTCAATATGCCACGTCTTTCGTCTATTCTATCCTTCCATTCTTAGAATCACATAATGTACTAGAGTCGGACTAAAGCACAACTCTGTTATTCCAATTAAAAACAATAGGTGTTTAAGTGAGTATAATTATTGGATGTGATATGAAGATAAAATATATTAAAATTATCATCATATTCAATAATAATAAAATAAATGTCTCACTTAATCACCTACTTTTTAGTGTTGTAATAACATTTTTAATTTATCGTTATAACCCATTGTACACAAAAAATAGTAATTATTGAAACAGTAATATCTGAATTCGTAACTAATATTCCATTCCAACTAAAATAAATTCTCTAGTTATAATTATGCAAATATTTTAAAAAGATATAATATGAATAATCTTAATTTAAGATGATTATATATAGTTATATTAATTATCACTACATATCATTATGTGTATCAAGACCATAAATAAATGAACATGTAAATTTTAAAAGTTAGACAAGACAAATTTATTTAATTTATTATGACGATTAAGAGAAAAAGTTAGTAATATCTTGTCTTTCACATAAGAATAAATAATGTTTATGCAACTTAATATGGAGGAAAGAAAGAAAAAAAGTAAAAGCAAGTGGTAGAGATCGGATTAGGGGTTTGAAAATGGGAAGCGAAAACTATTTAAAAAGAAATACTTACTTAAAAGTAAAGGGAAGAAGAGACAAGCAAAGCAAATCAAATTAAATAGAAAGTAAGGTACGTTTGAATTTCCTCACATTTCCTAACTAATCTCATAATCATTGCCCCACCACTCCTACTTTTCTCATCCCTCTTGGTCTTGGAGGTTCATTATTGTTATGCGATATATAAATAAATAAATAAATAACTATATGAAATTGAAAGCGATGGATGGGATCGATGACGACGATGAGTCGGTCCTCGCTTTGGCAGCATATGGTTGCTGTATGCTGTGAAGTGAATATGGAAACTGGAAGCTTCTCTTTGTACTGTTTGTTTACTTGAGCATTCCTTCATTCATTCCCCACTCTTCCACTGCTCTTAAATTAATTCATTCATATTATTCATATTTATATCAAACTTAATTATTACTATTTCTGGAATTAATATTTCTTCAGACTTCTCACTAATTTGCTACCCCTGAACTCTACTCTTCTCTTCTCTTAGTAAGTGATAATAATATATATATATATATATATATATAACTGTGTCTGTAGTGTACTTAATTATCTCAATAACCGCAGACATACCTACCTTACCTACATGGCAATAAATTTAAATTATTTTTGCTAATGTATCATGTACGTCTACAATTATTATTAAATATTTAACAACATTATTGATGTGTTAACAATTAATTATTCAATGAAAATTTAATTACAGCTTATCTTTTGAAATGGATCGGATGACCATAATCTACAAAATGAATAAACTGAGATTTTTTATTTTTTATTTCTTTAATTTATCATATATATTCAATAAGAAAGAAAGCTTAATTAAGTTTGATCGTATATATAATCTTGCACCTTTACTTTACTTTTCCACTAAAGTAAAGGAGGCTACGAACTATAGAATGAATCTGCCTACCTTTAGCATGTGTCATTATTTCCTCATTATGCTACTTATATATTGTCATATTCTCAGTATTCCACACAAATAATTAAAATCTCACTACTATGCATATATATTACTCTTGCTATCAACATCATTCACATATATTATAATAATAAAGCTTCGTTGATATATTAATCTGTATGCTCTGATTATTCTCTTTCCTTCAAAAAATATGAGACGGGTGATGATGATGGGATGCCTTTTTCTTGGTTATTGGTCACATGGCATGATGAGTATCCTTTTATTGTATAAATATATAGATATAAGGGTCAAGATATAGATATTTGATTCGTGCATGTGGCCGACACTCCAACGAAAGCTACGCAGAATTAAATCAAAGTAAAGAAAACAAAATGATGAATGGACAAAATGAAAGTAAAAACTTAGCTTCATTTGGGAAAACGCACTGTTCTATATATATTATTTTACAATTAAGTTTTGTTTGTTTGTCTGGATTGTTTTTATTCATTCTTGCAAAACATAGAGAGAGCAAAATGATATATTGATATGATAATAATTTTCTATTGGTACGACAACGAACTGTATGAACCTTTTGATATAAATGAAGGCTTATACATGTATGTTGGTACATTGCATATATTTACATGTATGTGTGTGGTGGGTATTAAAGGAAGAAATAAATTGAAGAGGTAGAGATCACAAAGTGAAGTTAGGACTTTGATTGTATAGAGAGAGAAGAGAGTGATTGAAAAGAACGTAGAGCAAGGTTTGTGGAATATGCTACAAGTGTAAAAGACGATGATGATGAGATGAGGTCAGCTGGTTAAAATAATGCTGATCGTACAATAGAAATACGTCCAACTATTATTCAACGTGTGTTATATGTATACCACACGTATGTATAGCACACATTCCATATCATGAATAGCACACGTTAGATATTAGTTGGACGTATTTCCGTTGTACGACAAACTTTATTGAGCTTACTAGCATGCACTGCTGAATTCATACGTATGAATGTATCCACCCAGGTTTTCAGTTTTTGAGACACACAAACAAACAAACAAAAGTAGGAGGGTACTTTTGTAATTTCCAGTGTGAGCCCCAATGCATGTATGTATGTATATATGTCCTTATCAGCAGGGCTGCGCCTGCCTGCCTGCATGTATCCCTCGCAGTCGCATTTTGATCAATTCAAATTCAAATTCAATATATATATATAGTTATATACACTACTTTTGATTACCACTCATCTCATCATGTAGTATGCTATTAAACATTTTATTCAATTTGCCTCTCTATCTTCCTTTCTAGCTTAGCTATTCATGCCTTTTTTATTTTACTTACAATCACAATAATCTATATCTATGTCTGTCTGCCTCTCTACACATCTAACTAAACTAGCTACTACACCTTAATTTAATCAATACTAGTACTAATTTGTAGTGATCACATCCATCAAGAAATTAATAACACTTCCGCTTTATGCGGTTACATAACATACATACAGTAGGTGATTACACATTAATTAGTAGTAGTATTTAATTTAATTGACCTAGTTTTAGGTACCTGAATAGAGCACATTAATTGATTTTGACTGCTGTCGCAAACACAGTACTCATTAACTCTAGTACGTATAGTGTAGTGTATATTCTTTATAATGAGTCGCTCATTATTAAATACGGCATTTGATTTTGATTTTGAACTAACTCTAATGACAAGTGTCAACGGGTCAATCACGTTTTCAAGCTAATTAAGGATTAGGATCATAAACCTAATTAATTAAGAGGGAAACCAATGTTCACACAAAATTTGAATCATGAGACCGTACCCACACTTACTAATTTAATATATGTAGAAAATTTGACTGAAACAACCTTGATCCGCTACAAAACTTATCAACGTAACTATCGTAGTTCAAACTCAATTAAAAATACGATTATCCAACATAAAAAAAATATGAATTTGAGTGGATTATCGGTCATATAATACACATACACACACGAGTGAGTATATAAATTATTGATGGAAGAAGAGTGGTGAAGGTGAAAGTAGTGAGGGAAATTCAGTCATAATACATTATAAAATATTTGTGAGAGAGTGAATGAGGGGGACCGGGCCATATATATTATTGTGGAAGGTCCAAATAGAGATAAACGAAGGAGCCTAGCACAAGTGGTAGTGGCTTGGGTTGTTTAAGCATCTAGTCCCGGGTTCGATCCCAGGACGGTGTGTATGCAGAGAGGACATTGGCCAGCCGTCCCACCTTTGAGGTGCACGCACAAATCGGCGGGGGTTAGTCATCGGAATCGCTCCGGTGGATACTTTGAAAAACCAAAAAAGAAAAAATATAAGGAAGGCAAGTTGGTGTATGAGCGCGCGGGGTGGAGGGCCCGGCGGCTACCTCTCGCTATAGCAATGCCAATATAGTTTTACTTTTAACACAGACAGACAGACACATGGACATGTCTATGTGTTTGGCTTTGGCGTATAGCATATCATTCATTATGAATGAATGAATATCAGTCAGTATTATTATTATCATGCATCCATATCATCATGTGGTCCTTCCACGCTCCAATTTCAATCATGCCTTCTAAACCATACTAATAATTTTATATTGACCATTATTATTTTTCTGGTCACATTTGGCGTTTCTCTCTCATCCATTCATTCATTTCAATAAAAATACTACTACTTTGTCATCGTGATCGCCTCCTGAGCCTGAGGCCTGTTTCTTAATTAATTTTGTCTCTTTTGCTTTGAAAAACAATTCAAACAGAGAGAAAGAGAGAGCGAGACACGCAATGATTCATAGTAGCGTGCCTTTACACGGCAGTTATAATCACACCTATCTATCTAGCTGTATGCAATAATATTATATATCTAATCTAATCGACAGTAAAACACTTCATTTAATTAGTTTCGAATTCTACATATGATATGAATACTTGACAAATTAGGACACGAATTAATGTAATACTAGTGCTTCTGTTTTTCATTATATATTTCTATTCACAGCATTCACGAGTGAAACATTTCGGAATTTAAAATATAGATACTTAGCTTAGCAAATTAAACAACACTAACTAAATGTTCCAAACTATCTAACCTGTATAGATTATAATAGCACCTGGCCTGACCAAAAGAAAAAGCAAAATCTATGTATAATAGCAACATTTCTGCTAATTATTTGAAAACTTGCAAAAGCATTATTGGCCCCAGATCAAGATTTTAAATTTGAAAATTGCTTGCCATTTGTAAAGTAAAGGGCCATGAATCATGACATATTGTAAAAGTAAAACGACTTAAACTACAATTATGTTTTTTTCTTCTTCTTTTATATTAATAAATTAAAAGTTAGTTTAATTTACACTCTTTTATTGCATCATGGATCGATCTTGATGTGAAATATATAGAATATAAAATTTATCTAAGTAAGAAACATTATTGATTAGCTCAAAATGAGGGGGTAAGAGAAAAAATAGAGAGGAAAAGCAAATTAAAAGGACTTGTTTTATTTGTGGGGATATCAACAGGAGTGGGATCAAAATAAATCCTCGTTTTACTTGCATTTTTTGTTTTTTTCTTTAATTTTCTAGAGTCAATATAATGATGAAGTTGCATTGGGGGGAAAGTATTATAAAGAGTACATGGCGGAGGAGCGTTGATTAATTAATTACTTTAGATGGTTTTTAATTGAACAGCTAATCTGCTATTTAATTAAATTAAAGAGAGAGACTTTAACAGATCATTCAATTCCCCTGTCTATCTATCTATCTGGTGTGACGATGATGATTTGAATTTGATTAGGTTAGGGGAATATATGCACACACACATACATTATTATTACTTTTTTCATTATTTTCAAACACACATGCAGAAAACGAGAGAAACACTTTCTTTGAAGTCATTGTTAAACAACGACATCTATTACCATAGCTAGTTGTTGTACTATATATATATATATAGATATTCTAAAATATTTTTCAGAATTTGATGGATATATATCATTCTATTTGTAGCTCTGTATTGAAAAGTTAGTCCTTTAATTTGGCTTATGTCTCACGTAACTAGACTAGACTAGTTTTATTAATTTCAAATGTATGGATATCTCACTTGTGAGCGGTGAAATGGGAAATACAGAAAAAAAAAATAGCCAAAATAATTAATAAGTTGTGCATAATATATATAACCTATTGTGTACAATATATATTATATATTATATTATCATATTTCTTTGCAACATGTGATATATATTGTACATATCATGTTATATATAATATGCACAACATGTAATATTTATTGTGCAATTTATATTATATATATTGTACACAACTTGTTGACTGTTTGGAGTGATTTTTTATCTTACCTCTAGTAAAATGCTCATGGTGAAATATATCTATCGCTCGGATCTACAGTGGTCCGTTATTGGATGATCATTGTTTAATTTGAACACTGATGATTGATCACATACACAAATTGTGACCACTAATTAATTAATTAATTAGTTAAATTTAATTTGAGGCTAATGTAATATTAAAGGAACCTCCCCAATCAAATAGGGTGTACGCAAATGCCATATGGATCCGATCCAATTGCGATTTTGTAGAGAGAGAGAGAGAGAGAGAGATCCTAAACCATGATGATATATAGAAGAACAAGTAGTAGTATGCATGTGAGGAGAATTTATTTTGGAAAAAAACATTAGCATATTATTTATAATCCTTTACTACTAAACAAATAGAAAGTATATGTATGGATCAAGGCACTTTAAAGAACATTAGAAAATTATTATCGGATTGAATTATATACTATTATTATTTAATTTTAGCTCTAAGCAAATAATTAAAACACTCCCTGCAGCAGGCTGCATTCCGGTTAAAGAAAGGTAAAGGACTCACTAGACTAGATCCATGTTATGTTTAGTTTAGTTTAAAGTTTGAGGGTCCCAAACTTACTTATTTTCACCCTAAAAGTAAAAGTTTATGTGTAGATTTGTGGTTAAATAATGGAAGTAGTTTGACTACTTCCTTCTTGTAATAAAACAATTAGGCTGCCACATAAATCTTGGCCGGAGCAAGTCGCGTGCAGCATTATTATATCAACCGCTTATATATATAAACAAAAACCAATCAGTCAACAATTAAATTTAATATGTACACTTATCATATTAAATTTAAACAATTAAATTAGATTAACTGAGTTGAGTTTTAATGGTATAACACTCTTATTATATATGGTACTTAAGTAAGGTGATATATAGACGATGATCTGCACAAAAATACCTTTAGCCCAAGCAGCCATCAGGCACGTGCATAGATTAATAAAGAATTGAGAGTATATTTACTTTTTATCTTATTATTCTTTTAGTTTTAGTGAAGTTTTGGCCTCATGACCCACCAGCGAGGCCAGAACAATTTTAATTTACAATGCTCTTAGGTGTATAATAAATTCAACTAATTATTTAAATTTGATATAATATATATACCAATTAATATTCAGTATGCACAATATTAATTAAAATTGAATTGTTAGCTAGCTCAATTTACAGGTTATGTTAACTAATATTAGCTAGGCAGAGACATTCCATTCTTAATTTAATGATCTCGAGTGAGTGTGGTTTCAATTCAATCCAGCCATCCCCTTCCGTGACATTGCTTCCTTTTTACTTATTACCTATTTCGGTCAACATACATACATACATGCATGCATTATTATTCTTTTCTGATATATAGACATATGTATAGATAGATATAGATTTACCTTTTGTTTCACCAGAATGGAGTACATACTTCCATGCATGTCCTTCATAGCTAGTACAAGTACTACATTACATTATTGCCCTGCCGGCTTTGCTTTTCCTTTTTTCGGACCCAACCATTCATACCAAATTTAATCTAATGAATTTTTGCTACATACTAGCTAGCTAATTAATAACAACCCCTTAACATTTGGGTATATATCCACACCTGCTAACTACTAACCCAACTTTAATTTTCCTGCATGCATATATAATCATTCAAGGCCAAAATAAAAGTAGTCAATTATTATGTATGTTTCACCTGTTTTGGGACTCCGCCCTTTTACTTTTACTCTTGATATATATATATATATATATATGATTCTAATTATGCAGTGCTCCTTTAACCAGGCATTTCAATCAATGACTACTGATCTTGTGCAAATCAAATTTAAAGGGGAGAATATGATTAAAACATGCATGAAATGATATCACATACAATTTGCTGTTATATATTTATTATTTCAATTCCCCTATATAGCCTGGATATATTTGTTTGCCTGTTATATGAGTCATCATCACGATAGCTAGCTAACTAGGTAGGATTTACAACTAACTACCATATATTGTTTAAAAATGATTAATCAAGCAAATGGTAGGTATGAAAATATAAAATAATTTGTTATGTAGACCCTAAAAGGAGCAAAAAGCCAAAAGGAAAAGAATAAAAAATAAAAAATGAGAGGCGCACTCAGGGATGCTATATTATGCGGTCCCGATGAAATTAAAGAAGATAGATAACTTGAATGTGCAGAATGCAACAACCTGTATCCTGTACCACTAACCCATATATCATCACTAACTAACTGCACCTACTACTAAACCTGATCAAGTGAATCATGGTCATGGAGAAGAGAGATCAATTCAGGAAGCAAATAAATAGTAAATCAAAATAATTATATATCATTTTTTTGAGTTAACTATCACTTTAGTCGCTCCCATCGCACAATATTACACATCAGCTAGTAAATCAAAAGCATTGTACATATCATTTGCCACTTGACATTTAACAGTACACATTAGCAAAACATTAACGGAGTTAGTAACAGAACATTAACGGAGGACTAAAGTGAATTACATAATGCAATGGGAGGGACTAAATCAAACAAAAAGTAAAATAAAGTACTAAAATGAAATAAAATACAAATGTGAGGAGTAAAGTGAAGTGATGGATAATCAATCATTCCTTATACATACATTATAAGCATTGAAAGGGACTCACGTTTCCCCCGTCTTATTATTAATTAATTAATTATTCCCTTCCCATATCCAACTCGCTCGCTGTCTCCCACTCCACTACACTGTAGTGCTTCCAATCTCTCTCTCTCCCTCTCCCTCTGAGCCCACGCACTGATATATTGCAGTACAGTATGTGGTTACCACCCATACCCATCTCACTAATTATGGATCGGAACCAATACCAATTATTCCTAATTAAACTTATTATACGTAATCATTTTCCATTCAAGAATTTACACCTTAATTCATTCAGAGACGATCTAGTATAATATTACACGGCATTGACTCCACATACAAACAATGAGATAGAGAGTACAAATTAGTATGTATTTATAAGTAGGTTCACATGGGGATACAGTTAATGAATGCGCGCTAGCTAGCTAGCTAGCTATAATTTGTATGGTGATCGATTTTAATTTGACCAAAGACATACGGGGGCATACCCTGTATATTACTACTCATTAGTATCAACTACATACATACACACTACCATGGATTAATTGCATTATTTATTTCACTCAGCAGTAATATATACATGTATTATCTATTTGTGTGAAATGAGTTACCGGCGGGTTTCCCTTCAAATCAAAGCACATCGCATGGTCCCACTCTCTCTCATTTCTTTTCTACAGAAAAAGAAACGATGATTGAGGAATCTTGACTCTTCAACAAATAAAAGCTAGGACCCGATTTCCTCGTCTTGATTGATCTGTATGGGGCTATTACTATTATTATTATTATTATTAGTAATTTGTAGATGCTTAGTTGTCCAATTATATTACTATATTGCTCCAATAGAACCAACACACAAATTCCTTAATTAAGGGTCCGATAGTGTGCACGTTTCATTCATTTTTAATTTACCAGCCGACATTGATCAACTGCTAAAAACGATGCATCCAGCAAATTAAACTAAGTTTATCTCATCTATAATTTGGTTCTCACTCACTAACAATTCCGTCATTCAGCATTGGGATATATATATAATTATATATTACCATTATTATGTGACCACGTTTCATCATATTTTACAATAATTTCTTTCTTTCTGAAATAATTGCATCATCCACCAGATCCAGAGCTCAGGCAGGCGATTGCTGCTATAATATTCTCAAGTGTTCAGAAACTTTTCATGTACCCAAACAGAGCAGCATTAAGAAAAGAAAAGAAAAAGGTTTATTATATTATATTCCTTCCTTTGCCACAAGGCATAGTAATTATGATCACGGATGGCACAGTCCTTGCTTCAAAAATGTCGTTTTCCGTAGATTTAAGACAAAACTACTAATGTGCAAGATCGAAGAAATTAAAACTGCAATTATCATTACTTTCACGAAAGCATATTATCAATTAATTAATTAATATGGCAACAACACTTATTTTTAACCTGCATATTGAACATAGATCAAGCTTTTGGTCCATCTCTTAATCCGGGCAGGCAGCTCAGATTACCTGCGAAAGCTGCAATTTGCTGCATCTTATTATATATGTGAGTGTTGACAATATCACTTGTCAATATCATTATTTGGGAAGTCACATGGGTTAGAGAATTCTTGGGGCAAAAATACAAATACAGTAAGTACTAGATAGTGTATGTGGGGAGATGAGATGAGATGATCTTCCAGGCCACTCCATCGCATCTTCTCCTTCTGTCTCCTTCACCGTACCCCAACTGAGATTATACGTATTTAGCAGGTAAATTAAATCCAAATCATATCCTTAACAAAAGTGTATGTACAATCATACCATTTTAATTTCTTGGGGTAGGGGTAGTAGCAGAATAGCTAGCTAGGGAGATCAAGTAAGTTCTGTTCGAAACATGCATACAGAAAGAAAAGTCATATAATATCCTCTTCACTTCACCCATCCAAATTAAAAGGTTGGAATAGCCATCAAGGACTAAAACAAAAAACATGACTTCACCCATCTCTTTAATTTAATTACCTTCCCGCAAAAACAATAGGAAAAGATAAAAAAGGGAGGGAGAAGAAGTAATCAAAAAGCATTTCGGAGGCGTCAAGATGGGCAGGCAACTCAGCAGGGGTGCGAATAATGATAAAAAGAACGAACAGGTTCAATACATACATTAATTACTAACGAGAGTAGAGATAGAAATTAGAAAGAAATGCTGATTTGATCTAGCTAGCTAGGATCATTATTATTTCAATTAATAATTAGTTAGTTAGTATCATGGCAATTGGAATAGAGACTGGATGGATGGTTATGGTCATTCGGGGTTGGGGGAAACAAATAGGAAAGTGCTTAGAAAAGTCACAAGGCCAGCTGGGGGAAACTTCAAATTATGATGATGGCAAATAAATAAATAAATGATACATATATACCAATTGGATATTTTTGAAGGGAATTGGTATGGTCCCTCATGACAGCTCCCCTTTAACGACTCACTTTCACTATAAGTACTTTGCATTTCATGCAGCTTTTCTCAGCCATCAGCAGCACCCCACCACCTACTCACTCTCTCTCTTTCCCTAGCTAGCTCCCCGATCTTCTCTCAATCCTAACAAAAGCAGTGAGGATATATCTGACCAGAAGCATCATCGGCCGCCTCTTTTCTTCTACCCATGACTGCTAGGGGCAGTGACCCCGCAAGGGGTCGGCTTTGGCCACATATGGCCATGGCATTGGCCGCTGTTCTCGTTTCCACTACTGTGGTTTCTGTTGCTGCTGATGGTTACCCTTACTATTCTCCTCCACCTCCTTATGAATACAAGTCACCTCCTCCACCACCTTACGAGCACAAGGCTCCACCATATGAGTACAAGTCACCACCTCCACCATCACCTTCACCTCCTCCTCCTTACGAGTACAAGTCACCACCTCCTCCTTCACCATCACCCCACCTCCTTATGAGTACAAGTCACCGCCTCCTCCATCACCGTCGCCTCCACCACCTTATGTATACAAGTCCCCACCTCCCCACCACCATACGAGCACAAGGCTCCTCCTTATGAGTACAAGTCACCACCTCCTCCATCACCGTCGCCTCCACCACCTTATGTCTACAAGTCCCCACCTCCTCCACCACCATACGAGCACAAGGCTCCTCCTTATGAGTACAAGTCACCACCTCCTCCATCACCATCGCCTCCACCGCCTTATGTATACAAATCACCACCTCCTCCACCACCATACGAGCATAAGGCTCCACCTTATGAGTACAAGTCACCACCTCCTCCCTCACCATCGCCTCCACCACCTTATGTGTACAAGTCACCACCTCCTCCGCCACCATATGAACACAAGGCTCCACCATACTATTACAAGTCCCCTCCACCACCATATGTATACAAATCACCACCTCCGCCACCGCCATATGAGCACAAGGCTCCACCATACTACTACAAGTCACCTCCACCACCTTCTCCCTCGCCTCCACCTCCTTACTACTACAA
Organism: Aeschynomene evenia; assembly: GCA_013621005.1. Taxonomy (NCBI): domain Eukaryota; kingdom Viridiplantae; phylum Streptophyta; class Magnoliopsida; order Fabales; family Fabaceae; genus Aeschynomene; species Aeschynomene evenia. The sequence continues at coordinate 28,710,957 of CM024271.1, read as the reverse complement.
ATCTCCCCCACCTCCTTCGCCATCTCCTCCACCTCCATATTACTACAAGTCACCGCCACCACCAGAAAAGTCTCCATCTCCAACACCTTACTACTACAAATCTCCACCGCCACCTTCGCCATCTCCCCCACCACCTTACTATTATAAGTCTCCTCCACCGCCATCTCCTGAACCCCATCCACCTTACTACTATTACTCTCCACCACCTCCAGTAAAATCTCCTCCTCACCCAACACCTTACTACTATAAATCTCCACCACCCCCTTACTATTACAACTCCCCTCCCCCACCCGTCGTGTATCCTCCACACCCCTACCATCACCCATTGATTGTGAAGGTTGTGGGTAAAGTCTACAGCTTTAAGTGCTATGACTGGGAGTATCCTGAAAAGTCGCACGACAAGAAACACCTCAAAGGTACCTACATATATCACATTCATTTCATTTCATTCTCACCTCTTTTCTCTACATCACTTAATTAGCTCAGCTCTTAGTGCCATTACATTTAAATTGTCATATTTTTGTGGCGTCAATAGCACTTTATGTTCAAGTAGCTAGCTAGCTTGCTTTTACTTTTCTTGGTGTTGCCTTTATCAATGTCTTTGTACACTAAAGTTTTTGCTGCATTTCACACGACCATTTATTCTTAATTGTCTAATCTTAACACTAAAATTTTTCAAAATATATTTTTAGGATTTGAGGAAATTTTCAATGAATTTGCTCACGCTATCTTGAACAAGCTTATTAAAGCAAATGAAAGCAGTTATCTTTGATGCATCAATTAGTAACATTAGTCTTATTCTCATTTGGTTAGTCTTATAATAGTTTAGGAAGATTTTTGTCTGGATTATTAATTTTGTGAAGAAAAATATTAGTAATGCATCACTAAAAAACTTCTAAAATATAAAAATGTGTTTGCTAAGAAACGAGTGCAAATCGTAATTAATACCAAATAATCTATATGACAACGATCCTATACATACAAAACATGACAAGGATAGTTAATAGTCTATGATTTATGAGTTATTATTATTATTAAAATATTTTGGCTAGTGGATTATAATTGTTTTAACCGGAACATTCAGGTGCTGTTGTGGAGGTCAAATGCAAAGCAGGCAGGAACATAATCAAGGCTTATGGTGAAACCAAGAGCAATGGAAAGTATAGTATCACAGTGAAGGACTTTGACTATGCTAAATACGGACCCACAGTATGTAAGGCTAGGTTATATGCTCCTCCTAAGGATTCTCCTTTCAACATACCCACTAAGCTCAACGAAGGAACCGACTTGAAGGTGAAATCAAAGGACAAATATGAAGTTGTGCTTAAGGCTAAGCCATTTGCCTATGCATCAAAGAAGCATTTTGAAGAATGTCATAAACATAAGCCTTCTCCAACTCCGTACTACTACAAGTCACCTCCTCCTCCAGCACCAGTATACATTTACAAGTCCCCTCCTCCACCATCACCAACTTATGTATATAAGTCACCACCTTCACCTGTACATTATTACTCTCCTCCATATTACTACAAATCACCACCTCCACCCGTGAAATCACCATCACCCCCATACTATTATAAATCACCACCTCCACCATCATCGGTGCCCAAACCCCCATACTACTATCAGTCTCCACCTCCACCATCACCGGTACCAAAGCCCCCGTACTATTACAAATCCCCACCTCCTCCATCACCGGTTCCCAAGCCCCCGTACTACTATAAATCTCCACCTCCTCCATCTCCCGTTCCCAAGCCCCCATACTACTACAAGTCTCCACCTCCTCCTTCACCAGTACCCAAGACTCCATATTACTACAAGTCTCCACCTCCACCATCACCAGTACCGAAACCCCCATATTACTACAAGTCTCCACCTCCACCATCACCGGTACCTAAGCCCCCATATTACTACCAGTCTCCACCTCCTCCATCACCGGTACCAAAATCTCCATACTACTACAAGTCTCCACCTCCTCCATCACCCGTACCCAAGCCTCCATATTATTACCAATCTCCACCCCCACCATCATCAGTACCAAAGCCTCCATACTACTATAAATCTCCACCACCACCATCACCATCACCACCACCACCACCTTACTATTACCATTCTCCTCCTCCGCCTAAGGAATTACCCCACCCATATCCTCCTTACTATTATAAGTCACCACCTCCACCATCACCTTCTCCTCCACCTCCTTACTACTACAAGAGTCCTCCTCCACCATCACCATCCCCTCCTCCACCATACTATTATAAATCTCCTCCCCCACCCAAAGAATTACCACACCCTCCATATTATTATAAGTCCCCACCTCCACCATCACCATCCCCACCTCCTCCATACTATTATAAGTCTCCCCCACCTCCATCACCATCCCCTCCACCACCTTACTATTATAAATCCCCTCCACCACCTAAAGAACTACCTCATCCTCCATACTACTATAAGTCACCACCTCCACCATCACCGTCCCCCCCTCCTCCATATTATTATAAGTCTCCCCCACCACCATCACCATCCCCTCCTCCACCTTACTATTATAAATCTCCTCCTCCACCCAAAGAATTACCACATCCCCCATATTACTACAAATCACCACCGCCACCATCACCATCCCTCCTCCTCCATACTACTATAAATCTCCACCACCACCATCACCATCCCCTCCTCCACCTTACTATTATAAATCTCCTCCTCCACCAAAAGAATTACCGCATCCTCCATACTACTACAAGTCACCACCGCCACCATCGCCATCCCCTCCTCCTCCATACTACTATAATCCCCACCACCACCTTCACTGTCCCCTCCTCCACCTTACTATTATAAATCTCCTCCACCACCCAAAGAATTACCACATCCTCCATACTACTACAAGTCACCACCCCCACCATCACCACCCCTTTCTCCTCCATATTACTATAAATCCCCGCCACCACCTTCACCATCCCCACCTCCACCCTACTATTATCAATCTCCTCCTCCACCTAAAAAGCTACCACACCCACACCCCCCTTATTACTACCAATCTCCACCACCACCATCACCATCTCCACCACCTCCTTACTACTACAAATCACCTCCACCACCATCTCCATCACCTCCACCACCATACTACTACAAGAGTCCTCCTCCACCATCCCCCTCTCCTCCTCCTCCCTACTACTATCACTCTCCACCACCACCATCACCATCTCCTCCACCTCCCTACTACTACAAGTCACCTCCACCACCATCTCCATCCCCTCCGCCTCCTTACTATTACAAATCTCCCCCACCTCCATCTCCATCACCACCACCTCCTTATTACTATCAAAGTCCTCCTCCACCATCTCCCATTTCTCATCCTCCCTACTATTACAAATCCCCACCACCACCCACGTCGTCTCCTCCACCTCCTTACCACTATGTGAGCCCTCCTCCACCCTCACCATCCCCTCCACCACCATACCATTATACATCACCACCTCCTCCCTCCCCATCTCCCTCTCCCACATACGTTTACAAATCACCTCCACCACCCGTGTACATCTATGCTTCCCCACCACCACCAGTCTACAAGTAAGCTCAGAATGCAGAAACATCAATCGTGATAAATCATGTAAGCCACTGGATATTTACATGTGATAAATATATGCATCATCATTACATGTATAAATGTTAGTAATGAATATTCGTTTTTTTTTCCAGGTCCTAGTTTTCATCAAGAAATAAAGGCAAGCTCCATTTGGAGCAAAGTGAAACATCTAGCTTCCTGTCCAAGTACTTTGAATAAAAGTCTGAATATATCATCTCTAAGCTACAATCTTTATGATTCAGACGTGATTGCTTCTGTTTCTTTGAAGGTTATCTTCCACGTCCTGATCTTACTGTGTCAAGTGACAGACAAATCAAAACGAGGAAGCTAGTTTCAAATGTAAATGCCAAGTGAAAGTTAAAAGTAGCGCCATCTTTAGTAATCTTTTTAATTTATTTGTGCATAGTCTAAATATGGCCATGAATGATTGTTTTTCTATTTATTGTGGCATTTTTGTATCGTACCATGTTGTTGTGTTTGCAATAAGAGTATTAATAATAAAGAACATCCAAATATTTAATTTCTACCCATTACTTAATGTTTTCTAATATATGCAGTTTCAAATAACATAAATGAAACATAAATGTATGATTCAAACTTTCTCACAAACATCAATCAGAATTTTAAGTTGTTTATGTCTTTCTCCCAAAAGAGGATGACAATGTCTTCAATCATTGGCGTCGGAGAAGAGTGAGTGAGTGAAGAAGTCAAACAATTTTCACAAATGCTTTGAGTCACGTAAAAAAATCAGTCAATAAAATTTATTTAACATTTTATAGTTTAAATATCACTTTTAATTATAAGTACATTTTTAATGAGTTGAGTATTTTTAATGGGTTGAGTATTTTTAATGGGTTGAGTGATTGTGGTCCAAATTTCTATTTAATAGCTATTTTGACTGATTTTTTATTGTGTCTCTAGTAATGCTCAACAAGGGGAGAGCAGAACTGAGCGAGTCATCTTGAAATTTCGCTTCATCCTTCCTTCCACAAAGAGATACATTGGATTGGATTACACATTGGCCCCATTGCACATTATTTATTTATTTATTTATTTAATGATACCTAAACGAAACCATCTTTTATTTTATTTTTTAATTTGTATTTTTCAATAAATAACAAATATAAATTCTTTTATTTTTACATGTTAAATTACTATTTTATGTTGCGGTGCAGTTTAGTAATATTCATTTTTTATTCATACAGAGTTTCAATCATAATTTTTTTATGATTCAAAATTATAATTTGAGATTTCTTATTTTTATTTTTTATAAATAGTTGATCACAAAAGTATGCAGATTCAAATCCTGATCAGATGACTAATTAAGAAGGCAAACTACACCGTCCACACCTAGTGCTCATCTTCTTTTATCATTATAATGACTGTTATTTACTAAAAAGTTTTATTCAAACATATAAAACATTATTAAAAAAAAAGCGTATAAGAACTATATATGTCTGGAATCAAAATAATAGCACAAAAAGAGCACATTGAGTATGCATTATTTTTCTAAAGAAAGTCTCATTTTGTCTTTTAACCATACTCTGCTAAATCATTAACCTTTTTATTTGAGTTTCAATGAAATGGTCAACATTATATTATCCGAATCTTCCAGCCAAATTGATGAGTTTGAAAAAACCTTTAGTGCCTTAGTTACATGAAATGCCAAGAGTTTACGGGTCTTAAAGGTTTAAGTATTGAAGATAAAAATAATTAATAAATATGAAAAAAAAATGTCCTATATGTAGATCCTTTCTGTCTGATAATGATACAGAAAATTCAATATTATTCCTATATATTTGAACTACAGAGTATGAAATGGTTTGTGAAGACGTGTTGACGCAAGTATTTATGCGTCACTTTTTTTTTTCTTTTTTCTGATTGAAAAGTATTTTCAACTGTCTTTAATTTTCTTCTTACCTAGTCAACTTTTGGAAACATATTTGGATTCATTGAGCAAACCTACTTATTTTGACTAATTATCATCATATCGTTCATATACAACACAAAGAAACAAGCTCTTTTCTCTAGTTTTAGATTTGGTAAAACAAGTCTGTATATATATCTACCTCAATTGAGGAAAGGACTCCAAATATTATTATTTACTAAGTTGATCAGTCATACAATACATACTTTCTCTCATTTTTACTCTCATGCAAAATATATTATAATTTCCCTTTCCTATAAATTATAAGAGACTAGTCATTTGTTTTGCAATGATATATTTCTATAGAAAAATAATGAAGTAATGGTAATAAAAGATTTGAATAGTATATAGGTATGAGATAAAAAGTTTAAATCTTATCGTCTTCATAATTCAACTGTATGGGAAAAAAATCATAATCTAATTCAATGGCATCACATACTTAAAAAATGCGATCTCTTTACTACCGAAGCTAAAAAATTAAAAATCACTTCCCTTGAGTGTGTACTATTTATTTCGCTTTCTCAGTTTCCCTTTCCCTCGTAATTTTATTATGTCTCGACTCTTCTTGAGGCTCTCTGACTCTCACACAATACAGCACAGCACAGGCTTCCTTCTTTCCTTGTGAAGTCTTTCTCTTCAACTTCCTGGTTGCTTCTGCCCACTGTTTGGATCGAGGTTCGATCTCATTTGCTTGCTTGCTTGCTTATACCCGGATCTGGGTTAGTTAGTTTCTTTCATGTCTTGGATCTAATTTAATTATTTCATCTCAGTTCTGCTCTGTTCTTTATGCGGGCACCTTTTGATCTTGCTTGCTTTTGATGCTTTATTTCTCATTTCAATATATCTAAATATGATGTTGCCTGGGGCTGTCAAAATATTACGTTTTGCTGCTGTCTGGACAATCAATCCACTTTCTTCTTCCTGTTTCTTGCCTCAATAATGTTTATATGGAGTAGTTTATCTTTATCATTTCTTGGATTTAACTCTCTCGCAATCAACTTTGTTTGCCCTTGTTATTTCCTATGGGTCTTTCGATTTGATCTTGTACGAGTTAAATGATAATCATGTTTGAACTTGGATCACTTGATGATAAATAATGGGGGTGGAATTCATCAGATAGATTTGTGGCGAAGCATAGTAGTGGTGTCTGGCAGATCACTTGTATGTCTGAGCACGTATGTACTTCGATCTCTTAAAAACACGAATTATTTTCAGATTGTGAGGTTCATTGAATTCGGCATTCAATCAAATCTACCTCAATTTTGATGGTCCACTAAAGAACCAAAAGCATAGATGTTTTGCTTCGTGCATGCTTGGTGCTCTTTTGTCCCGTTATAGATTGTGCAAATATTGATATTTTCTTGTTACTGCTAAAGGGGTCACAAACAAACAGGGAACCTTTTTATAGCTGTAAGCTGCTATTTTATGTACAAACTACAAACAAAGAATTTTGTTTAAAATAATATATTCAGAATATTGAAGTGGCCTTATTTATGCATTGCAGTTCGGTCTGTTGTGCTGACACATACCTTTCGCTGAAAACCAGTTACAATGAAGAAGGCCATTGGTCAAACTGTTAGGGAACTGTAAGTCTAACTATTTATTAACATATGAATATGATTCAATATGGCATGAATGTAATTTCTATTTTGAATTTTTATTACAATTTCAGAATCTGAACCTATAACTATTTCATAAATGCCTTACTTTCTCCATTGTATTCTTGCAGTAAAAGAGAAGTAAATAAGAAAGTTTTGAAAGTTCCTGGGATAGAACAGAAGGTAAATTTGTTCTTTAAACAATCACTGTAAAACTATGATTGCAAAAGACTCATGGCTAATTGGTGCAAGCTGGACTTGAATGTCTTAGATACTTGCTCAAGAAATACTTTGTTGATATTGAAATTTAGATCTTATAATCTTATCATGCTGATATTTATGATATTGTTATTTCTCTCCTCTCTCTTAGGTTCTTGATGCTACTAGCAATGAATCCTGGGGTCCTCATGGATCACTTCTTGCAGATATTGCACAGGCGACCAGAAACTAGTGAGCTTTAACACTTTCGTAAATGCTCCCAAAACTGTCTTTTTCCTTAAGAAGAATCTCATTTTTGAGTTCCAATGCAGTCATGAATACCAGATGATCATGGCAGTAATCTGGAAGCGGATTAATGACACTGGCAAGAATTGGCGTCATGTCTACAAGGTGTTCATAGAACAATTTTAAGTTTTAGTTGCAGTTACTCCTCGATTATGTTCATCTTATTTCTTTTCTGTCGTCATGCTTTTTTTTTTAAGTCCCTCGCAACAATTCAATGGGAATCATAATGGACTCTTGCTTATTAAGAATTATGTCTTGAATGCCTTATCAATTATCATTTCCTGATGATCATACTTGCTTACACTTGTATAGTGCTTATGTTTTTATATTAACTGTTCAACCGCAGGCTTTGATAGTCTTGGACTACTTGGTAGCTCATGGGTCAGAGCGAGTCATAGAGGACATCAGAGAGCATGCCCATCAAATATCGGTAATTTCCATTTTCGTTAATTATACAAAAAATTTATATACTGCTAATTGCCATGCAAGGTCATAGTATTGTGGAATTGATCTAAAAATTAGAATGCAACTTGATATTATTGCAATTTCAATGTGAACAGGCATTGTCCAATTTTCAATATATTGATTCCAGTGGAAGAGACCAGGGAAACAATGTCAGGAAGAAATCACAGAGTCTCGTTATCCTTGTGAATGATAAAGAAAGAATCATGGAGATTAGACAGAAGGCTGCTGCTAACAGGGACAAGTAAGTCTCTTTCTCATTAATTTTATTGATGTTTTGAACTTCAGTATTTCCCTATTTCTATAAAACTTAGATCGACCACATTAATTAGGAAGCATCAGACATTGTTTAAGCATATATTTATTATTTTCGTGATTTGTATCAATCATGCATATGTAATGCCTTTCAAGTTCCTATATTATAAAATTTAAATCAGAAGGTAAGGCATATAAGATGTAAGTATGACTGTGGGTTTCTCACTCTTGAGGAGATATGTAATTTCCCTCTATGATTCACCAGGTTTCGCAACAATACAACAGGTGGAATGTATAGGCCAGGTTCATATTCAAACAATGCACCTTATGCTGATAGATATGACGACCATTACGGAAGCAGGGAGGAAGATAGAAGTGGATATGGTTATGGCCAAGAAAGAGAATGGGGCTACAGAGACGATGATCGGCATAGTCGTGATGGAGATCGTTATGGCAAAGATTATGAGGAACATTATAGCAGCGATGGCTACAAGGATGACGAGCACAGGGAAAGAAGTCAAAGTGTTGATGAGCACCAATATGGCTCAAGAAGCAGGAGCTCTGATAGAGATCATGAACGTAGTTATGGTGATGATGGTCAACACACATCTCGGTATGAGCCTATATTTGGATTATGCCTTTGATAGTTTTTCTTCTATCTAAACAAATCTGAATTGGTAAACTGTTTAATAGTTATAGTTCTAGAGGTTGGTTTAGTCTTGGATCCTAGCTTTCTTCTTACCATCTGTATATTATGTTATTCCTTCAATTTATGTAAAAAAAGTTGATGATTACTTTGTGAAATATCAAGTTCAGCGCTCTTATTCATTATAGTGATGATGATTTTTTTTTAAAAAAAAAGAAAACCATGAATAGATCAGAAAGATAAATAATTTAAAGGCTGTTAAGTATAAACAACTTCACATGGTGGGGGAAAGTGGCACAGAGCGGATCTTATTATGGTGAAGTCTAGTCCTTCAAGACGGAAGGTTTAAATAAGTTGCTATGTTTGCCAGTTAGGTTGTCATCATGACTGATAGAGTTCACTTGAAGATGCATTTTCTCTTTGTCTTCCTATCTTCTTTTTTTCCTTTTAATAAATTGCCTTCCCATATATCATGAAAACATGGGGATTGTATGATGCACCTCATTCGTGCTATTGATACCATCTTTTATGTCATGTTCTCTCAGAGATAGCAGTGCTAAGCCTGAAGACCGTTCACTGGAAGGAAGGTAAATTGTTCATAGAGATATTGTTTCTTTTTCTGTCTGATTCCCTCCTATTTATGAATATTGCTTCTTGACATTATTTTAATTTATGATATGTAATACAATCGGCAGGCTAGAGCAGAAACTTTCAGAGCAAAATATGGGTGCTCCTCCTAGTTATGAAGAGGCTGTGGGTGAATCTCGAAGCCCTGTACACAATGAAAGGTGTGAAGTTTATAATACCAACATCTTACTTACAAGTGAATGTTACTAATATTGTCTTGGTTGCAGGGATGGAGAAACCTCAGCAGCTTCTGCTCCTAGAGGCTTGTCTCCTGTAAGCAATAATCCACACCATACCTCTGCTCCTGCAGGATCTTCTCCCCCTGTAAACAATAATTCGACAGAAGCTAATGCTGCTCCCAGTACCGCTGCATCTAGAAGCCAGGAAGTTGAGGCTTCTGATGAATTTGACCCTCGTGGTACCGTATCAGGTGTGAAAAGTTTGCAGAATTTAGTTTGTCTATCTTCAGTATGATTGTTACCGTTCCTCTTTTTCTTATTTTGAGAAATTCTTAAATGTGGTGGAGTTAGCATAATTTAACATGTGCTCTTGTGCATATAAATTCTTATTCAGTATATTGTCTCCACTGTAGCAGTGTTTTTGGGGACTGTGGGATTGCTGTACCAATTGTAGGATTGGTTGCTCCGAACAAACCATAACTTTCTCTGCATGCAGCTCTTTACAAATGGAGTTTTCATTTGACAAGTCATTGAGTATTCCTGAGTGTGTATCTGTTGTGATCCTATGTCCTAACTCCTTAGAATGTGGTCTTCTGGTCCTAAGTACTCTGGGTTATTCTAGCGCTTTGAAAATTGCTGACAGTCTAAGGCGTTTTGCAGAGTGCTTCTGCTGTCACTTAATCAGATAACAAGTAACTGATTGCCAAACATACTATGGAGTGGTATATACGTACATAATTATGTACAATAAATTTGATGATTTTTTAAACTGAATCTTACTTAAGATCAAGTAATAAGGTGAATATCTGTCAATCAAATCCCGGGTGAAAATTGCCTTTCACTAGAGAAGATCATATTTGCATTTTTCATTTTTATGCATCAGAGTATTTTCTGATTAAGAAGTATATTATGGATCAGTTGGAACTTGAACATTAAAGTGTTTTCAAGGAATGTTCCACTATAGTGTGTGGCAACTTGCAACATGTAACATTGACTCCATCCATCACATTGGTCCCACACATTAAACTTAATGGCAGAATGGAGGATTGATGAACATCAATTGACCTCCATTTGGGGTTTCAGTTTAATATTTATGGTCTTCATTAGCTGGTATTAATGCTTGTTTCTTTGCAAGAAACATTTGTTTGGCTTTATATTCATGTTTATCTTTGTGTTTTTTCTCTTAGCTGCCCCAGCCACTGCAAATAATGTTGAAATGGACTTGCTTGGCTCCCTGTCAGAGTCATTCTCTTCAAATGCATTGTCTTTAGTGCCTTCTGCATCAGCAACTGCTGAAAGGAATGTAAACCTTGATTCAACAGCTTCCTTTGCAGCACCTCCACCCAGTTCCAATAAATTCAATCCGGTAGGAGTTTCCATGATTGTTTCTACCTTCTAGTGTATGTAAGTGTGTTTGTTTCTATATATATATATATATATATATAGAGAGAGAGAGAGAGAGAGAGAGAATCGGCACTATTAAGACTGTATTTATGTACAACTTGGAGGAATGTTTCTAGTTTTCACTGTCTCATTGCTTCTGTCATTTATGATTTTGCATGCTCGATGAAAACAGGTGAATGGAAAAATTCCTGTTAAGCAACGTGCAAAATAATTACTATCAGTTTGTTTGTGGACCACAATGAATTGGCAGAATTCTGAAAATTTGTTCTATGTTTCACTAAATAGCATATATCTATTATTGTGCTCATGCATAGAATAATCTTTTAGATGCTTCTGGACCTTTGTGTTTAAAACAGCCCCTCTAATTTCCTTTTATGAATACCAGTCTCTTTTTTGTTGATCCTAGTTGAAACAATATTTGTTAAATTGGCTTTTGGCAGTCTTTTGAAGATCCATTTGGTGATTCACCATTTAAGGCCATTCCTTCCTTTAAAGCGGCTTCATCTCAACCCCAGATGAATCAGAGGCACGAAACATCCCAATCAAGCATTCCTACTCCTACTACTACAGAAATGGTCCCCAACTTTGGGTTTGGGAACTCATTTTCTGCAGTACCATCGTCTACAGCTGGTGCCACTGACATGCAGTCATTCTCAACAAATTCACAGTTTATATCTCAAGATTTGTCTACCCCACAGGAAACTGATATTCTTGCAGGCATTCTTCCCCCTGCACCATTACCTGGGATGACTTCCAAGCAGAACTTCTCAGCTCCTCCTGATGCCCAATCTTCAGCTACCATTTCAGCTTCATCTGGGCAAATGGCATCACAATCATTTTATGTACAAAATGGCCAACTTACACAGCAAGGTTTCTCAGCAGAACCTCATGCACCACAATCCTTTTCAGTTCCCTCTGGCCCACTTGCTCAGCAGGTCTTTTCAGCTCCTAATGGCCAACCGGCAGAATCACATTTTTCAGCACCTGCCAGTCAACATGCACAGCAACCTGTTTCAACCCATGCAAGTCAATCTGGACAGTCAAGTGGTCATATATATGGTGATTTGCAATCTCAGGCTGGATCTCTGACTCCAGGAGCTTCAGGTATGATTCCTCAATCACAAAGTGGACATATGAACACTGGGAACTTCCTGCCACAAGGGTCTACAGCACCTATTCCTTTACACATGACTTCCCAAGCTCAAACAGGACAGCTCTCGCAGAGTGCAAACCACCTCCCCCAGCATGGAGGATCGAGTGCAAACCACCTCCCCCAGCATGGAGGTTCGAGTGCTAACTCTACTTCCCATCTGGCTTATCAGTCCCCAGCGAATCAAGCACCGCAGTTTAGCAGTGGGAACTTCATTGCACAACAGGGGAATGCAGCTCCCTTTACCCATCAACCGCATCGTGTATCTGGCGGAACACAAAATGAAGCTGTAGGTAGCTTATTTGGTCAAGGAGTAAACACCCCCAATGCTTCACAGTACGTCGTGCCTTCAACAGGATCAAATAATGTGGTTTCTCAACCGTCCAAGGACAAGTTTGAGACAAAATCAACAGTTTGGGCAGATACTCTAAGCAGGGGACTGGTTAATTTGAATATATCTGGAGGTGAGTGCTTGTACCTTGTCAATCCCACCCAGCTGCTGTTTCTAACATTTCAGTTTCTATATCAAAGGGATTGTGTAGATCTTATCTGAACTAACTATTGGCTTTTATGCTTGTTATGTGCAGCTAAAATAAATCCCTTAGCAGGCATTGGAATCGACTTTGATGCCATTAATAGGAAGGAAAAGAGGATGGAGAAACCCACCACAACAGCCGTGACATCAACCGTAACCATGGGTAAAGCTATGGGATCTGGGTCAGGCATAGGCCGGGCTGGAGCTGGTGCTCTCAGACCTGAACCAAACCCAATGATGGGTTCAGGCATGGGGAAGGTCAATGGCCATGTTGCTGGCATGGGTATGGGAGGCTACGGTGGTATGTATGCACCGATGGGTATGGGAATGAACAGGGGTATGGGTACAGGGCAAGGGGTGCAGATGCAACCACATACTGGGTTGCCTCCCGGGTCCAGCTTGCCAGGTACTTATAACACGATGATGGGAACTGGTGGCTATCCTCAACAGCCTTATGGTGGTGGTGGCGGCAGCGGCTACCGATGAGATTTATCTTATACCTAGATAGCAAAGTTCCCTGTATGAGATTAAGCATTATACTTAGATAGCAAGGTAAAGTAATACTACACCATATTTCATCACGAGATGGCGTGCCAATACCACTGCTACGCTTCACATTTGTATTTTTTTGACAATAGATAGATGTAATTTTCTGTAAAATGACCTCAGTTTGATGTATGCTTAGGCTTGTTTTATATGTGCTGCTACCTAACATTCTTTTTCTTGGGTCATTTTCATAAGATGTCTGTCTTGTGGCATCCCCTGTCTGCATTTCTGGGATTGGGTTGTTGCTTTCTTCTTTGCTTGTTGGTGTGATATTATTAATATATTCTTTGTACCTACCCACCTGTTATGTTAATATCAAATGTTTACACTTGTGTTTTCTAATTTGCTGCTCCTGCAGGTCCATAGAATGATGTTAATGTATATACATTCGGGTCCATCAATTGTTGTTATTTAAACCATAATGGTATAAAAAATCAACAGTGAATATTTATCCCCATGGATTTGAAAACATATTTGATAATTCTGTCAAATGAACGTGTTTCATTTATTTCATTGTCGCCACTGATTGGAGATTGGAACAGATTTCCTTCATGTCAATAGAGCCATGAGCTCAACTCTATCACTAGAAACTAAACTCCCGCAATATAATTGGGATTTGCGAAGGAAAAAGGCAAATGCATTTTTCTTGCAAGTTTGGATGAACTAAACAAGTTTTCAAACTTGAGGAAGCAGCTGCTCTCACAATCACAAGGCCACCAAGAGAGAAGGGAAGGGGGGTAGTACTGCAATAACCAAAGAAATGGAATGACTAGAGCAAAAATAAAATTTGATTTGAACGGTTGGATAAATAGTAAATGTGATCTAAGGGCCAATATTCAGCACTAGAGTAAGGATAAGCATGGATATGAATATGATGTAATGTGACGTGGGTATGGCGGTGGTGACTTGCAAATTTCATCGAATAAATAGAGAGAGAGAGAGAGAGAGAGAGCATGAGGCTGGCTGGCTCAGCTGCCAGAGGCACGTGAATTCGAGTGAGAGCCATATTACGGATACGGATACGGATACGATCCTCTCTCTCTCTTTGTTGTGTTCGGAAGAGAGAACGAACGAAGCTGGTGGAAGCGAACCCTAGAGTTAGGGTTAGGGTTAGCGGTTAGCTGTTGCTTGAGCTGCGCTGCTGCAGCCTCTATGGATCGCAAGAGGGGAAGGCCTGAGCCTCCTTTCAACGGCAATGGCGCCTCCAAGAAATCCCGCCCAGGTTGGTTCCCTTTCTACTCTCTCTCTCTCTCCTTCTTCTCTACTACACCGCTTCTCCTTCCACTCGATCAATTCCACTTGTTTCCTCCTTTCCTTCTTTCTTTACTTCTTTTATCAAATAATTAGAAAAGTCCAATTGTACTCTGCTCTGCTCTTCTGTGGTGTCTTCGACGTTGTAATATTATTGTGTGTAGATTGCTCTGGGATTAAGTTACTATCCTTAAATCTTAATGACCTAATATTGCTTAATTAGTCAGAAGAATAGGTTATTCGGTGTTATTTAAGTTGAAGCATAAAAAATTCAATGGAATTCTTAACTGAGGGGACTTAATTAATGTTCTGCAACAGAATTGGAGTCATTTCCAACTGGTTTAGGAAGCAAATCGAAGCCATGCACAAAGTTTTTCAGGTTCAAATCTTTAACTTGTCTAAAACAGAATCTAATGCAATTTCCTATATTCATAAATCCTATAATGTAATGTAATGTAATGTTACGGACAAATCTTCATACGCAATCTCTCCAAGCAGAATCCATTTGATTTGACTAATGAATTGGGTAGTTAAAGCTGTGATACAGGTTCTACATCTAACCATCATAACAGACCATGAACAGAAATTCTTGGTACTCAAGATCAGCTTTGTTAACTGCTTGCTGGGCTATAAATAAATTGAATGCACTTCTATGGGATGCAAAACTTGATCCACGTATACAATTCTCTACAATTTTTCCAAGTAAAGATGTCTGGTGCAGATCCCTGAAATGGCTAGAGCAGTACATGGCTTAATACATGTTCTATCAAGAGAACAAACCATAAGTGGATTGATGCTTGGAAACATTCATAAGATAACTTCATTTTGTTTGTTTTGGAACCTTGAAATTATGTGTTCGTCAATATAACCTCCATGACATAATAATGGTGATGATAATTTTGATGTGTGCTGACTATATTGCTCTTTCATACGTGCTTTCAATATGTCTGCTATTGACTTAATTCATATGCTTGAAAACTAATGCTATGTTGTGTTTGTATGCTTCTAGTTGTCATTATTCTGTCATTACCCTCTCTCTCATGAAAACAATTTCATTCTTGTAGTTGGCTTCCTGTATGTAGAGTAGAACATTAGCAAGACATGAAATAAAAATATCACGTTTAATACTCCCAATGTTAACAAGCATAGAACACTATAGCATAGAAGCAATCAAAGGTTGTAACACACAGATACCACTGATCAAACCCTTTAAGCGCATAATAGTATCTTCTAATGCCGAATCTAAGTCTTCCACAAATGTTTTTGTTATGGTATATTTTTCGAATTGTAATGCCTAAGGAAATCTGAAGTAGCCAGGGTGAATACATTGTATGTTGTTAAGCCTCCCACTACCATAATAGTGTATATTAATATGGCTATAGTTTCTGCAATGCAAAGATTAATGCATGTAGTATATGAGGAACTATTTTGAAAGAAGCATACTGGCTATGACCAGGGGCACTTCAATAGGATACATGCATTATATTGGCTTCTTAATTTACCATTATGATCTGTTAATGTGTGTCCTTAATGTTCACTCATTTAGTATTTAAGCTGTTGGAATCATGAATTGTGATTGAAATTTGTAGGCTTGAATATCATTCATGGTTTCTATGGTATTTGATGAACCATTGCCTTGTTTCATCTTGTGAATTAGAGATGCATTCTAGAGACTAGAGTATGTATCATATGATTGTCACTGTAGTTGCTGGCTATTGCCAACAAGGGATCTTCTTCACTCTGTTTCTCTTGGTTCTCAAAAACTGTTCAACCTTGGGAATGTATATGTATTTGTATTTCTGTCCACACAGACTAGATTGACTTTTTCACTTTGATATTTACAATTTTTGTAATCTCGGTGTTTAGATATATGTTAAAAAATTCTGATGTCATATGCTTTCATCTATTGTGCAGTACTTCTGGCTGTCCATTTGGAGAGGGATGCCATTTCCTGCATTATGTTCCTGGTGGCTTCAAAGCTGTCTCTCAGATGATGAACGTTGGTGGCAGTCCTGCTATTCCACAAGTTGGTAGAACACCACCTGTTCCACCATCCTTCCCAGACGGGTCTTCTCCTCCAGTAGTTAAAACCCGATTGTGCAACAAGTATAATTCTGCTGAAGGTTGCAAATTTGGTGACAAATGTCACTATGCTCATGGTGAGTGGGAGATTGGCAAGCCTACAGTCCTTTCATATGACGATAGACAACGGGTGGGTGGCCGAGTTGAGTCCCAAACTCACGGAGCTGCTGCTAGCTTTGGAGCCTCAGCTACTGCAAAGATCAGTATCAATGCCTCCCTAGCTGGAGCTATTATTGGAAAAAATGGAGTCAACTCGAAGCAAATCTGTCGTGTGACAGGAGCAAAACTTTCCATCAGGGAGCATGACTCTGATCCTAACCTTAAAAACATTGAGCTTGAAGGCAGTTTTGATCAGATCAAACAAGCAAGTTCCATGGTTCATGAACTTATTTTGAATGTTAGTTCTGTCTCTGGACCCCCAATGAAGAATACGAATACACATGCCTCTGGCCCTGCAAACAACTTCAAAACTAAGCTGTGTGATAATTTTATGAAAAGCTCCTGCACTTTTGGGGAAAGGTGCCACTTTGCACATGGAACAGAAGAATTACGCAAGTCCGGAATATGATGCCATGTCTCTTGTTTTTGTGCTCTTTTAGTACTTTCAGGACAAACATTTATCATTTAGTTTGCGTTGGGTTTTCTAGTGAGGATTGAATTGTGCAGAATTTTCTAGTTGAAATTTTTGTCAATCAACTTCTAATTTGCGATATGGTCTGACCTCGGCATCTAAAATTCAGTTATCTTTAGCGATCACAAGTTTCTAATATTACGTCCATGTATCAGAATTAGTGGCTCAAGATGTGGTTTGTTATTGCACTTACTAATAGTACGGAGTTAAGGGAGTTACTCTCATAAAATATAAATATCATTAGAGTAAGTGAAAATAAACATTTCTTGAATGTTATAATGTGGATTAGCATCACTGCAGAAGTGTAATAGGTAAGATAACATGTATGATTGAATTATATTGGATAGTACTAACAATTTTACAAATTGACAGCTCAGTGGAGAAAAGCCTAACACTATTATATTACATTGAAAAGGTAAATTTTTTTTTCTTTCCTTTCTTTTAGGGCTTTGAGATAATGTGATAATTCTTATTGAGACTAAAACTCAACACGCTTGCATTAGTGATTGTAGAGGAAACATGAAATTCTCAAACTTTAGAATCCTCGTGTTGGGCTCCCATGTCAATAGCTTCAACATTGATGGGCTTGTACCACTTAGCACAGAACAAGTAAAGCACAAAGTCAAAAGCTGCAAGGCCTGCAAGGAGGAAGAAGAACCTGTCCATGTGGCCTGTGTTCAAGTTCTGAGGAATCCACCCTCCATTCTGGCCTCTTGCTGTGATCCCCATAACCATGTTCACCAGCATGCTGCTCACATAGTTCCCAAGAGAGATTGAGGCCATGCAGAGTGAGCTCCCAAAGCTCTTTATCCCGTCCGGGGCCTGCCCATTGAAGAACTCCAACTGTCCCACATACATGAAAACTTCTGAAGCACCAACCAGGACATACTGCGGTATCTGCCAAAATATGCTCAAGGAACTAGTCTTGTTCCCGGGAACTATATGCCTGAGCCTTACAATCTCTGTGGCACCAGATGCAACCATCGCTAGCATTCCTATTATTAGGCCAATTCCCATCCTTTGAAGCTCAGTCAGCCCCTTTGGATTCCCACTTAATCTTCCGGCCAACGGAACAAGGATCTGGCGATAAATTCCAGTGCACACAAGGACGCTGCAGATATCAAATGCGGACATGCTGGCTGCTGGTAAGCGAAACTTGCCTATGTTGGAGTTCATGACATCCCCTTGCTCAACAAACAGCGAAGCCATTTGTGTGAACACAACAGAGTAAATAATGGTGCATAGCCATACCGGTAGCATTCTCAAAACGCACTTGGCTTCCTCAACCTGAGTCACAGTGCAGAGCCTCCATGGATTCTTTGCACTGTGCTCATCGCTCTGTGTACTTGTTGCTGCCTTGTCCATGAATCTGCCCAAACATCAAAAACAACATTAAGATAAGAATGAAGCTGTGTTGTGTTTATTTGTCTGTCCGCTCCAAATGCAATGCAATGCAATGCAATGCATGACTTACTTGAAATCATCAGTGTGCAGAATCTTTCTACTCCCTTTGATAGCAGACTGCGGACCCTCGACCTCAAAAAGGTCCTCGGCCTTGGCGGGAACAACACCCCGCTTCCTAGCAACAGCAGTAAATACCTGAGCAACCCTCACCACAGGGTTCCCGCATGGCTTGACATACCTGTACCTTGGAGCTCCTGACAAGAATGACAGGAAGGCCACCACCGCAGAGGCCAGCGACACCAGGAACCCCATCGTCCACTTGCCCGAGTCCTCGCAGTAGACCAGCACTGTGTTGGAGAAGAGTGAGCCCACATTGAGGGCAAAGTAAAAGTAACAGAAGAAAGCCACCTTTGAACTCCTCTCCTTGGGGCTCCTCTCATCATATTGGTCTGCACCGAAGGTTGCCAGGGTGGGCTGGTGCCCTCCATAACCGAATGCTACCAGATATATGGACAAATAGAAGATGCTGACTCCCATGGACGACGTGGGCTCGCATGCGGTATTGCCATCACCACACCCAGCTGGCTTGATCAAGAACACCCAAGATGACAGCGAAGACAGTGCCAACCCCTATCATTTATATATACACATTAGAATTCAGGATAGTATTTGTACAGTTCGTGATGATCCATCCAAACCAAAATAGGGTAGTACTGGTGGGTCGAGTGATACCATACCAGAACAAGGATGAGCTGAAAGATTGAGCAGGTTAAGTATCGACCCCAGTAGGAGTCACTGAGAAATGCGGCGATCAGCGAGAACATGTAAACGGTTCCTGTCCACTTGCTCACATTATTAGCAGCACTGGCATTGTCTTGACCAAGAACTCTGGTCAGGAACAGAACCAAGTTCACTCCAACTCCAAAAAAGGCTAGCGTAGCCAGTGCTTGATTCACTGCATCAACACAATGACTCAATGTAATCACCACATCATCAACATTTCTCATTCTTGAATGTTAGAAAATTAATTAATCAATTGATCATTTGCTTTAGTACCTAGCAAGAGGCTTGCAACTTTCGTCCCTCCGCTTCTCTTCTCGTCCACTTTGTTAATTTTCTCCTCAACAAGCTCTTTTGTGTAGCTACCAGTTCCTTCTATTACCTTCTGATCAATTTTCATAAAGCACATAACATGAACTTCTGAATGGTGTAATTATATATAGCTTGTAGAATGACGAATGAATCATTGTATATGTATCACATAACAATTCGCGCACATAATAAGAACATTGCTTATTCAGTGAAGTAGTGCTGTAGCGTAGGTACATACATACCTTGGTTGCTGCAACATCAGGAGAGAATGAAGGAGTGGCCATTCTTGGTTCCATTTGCACCACGCAATCCAATTTATATACAAACAAACTCTGTATGCAGTGATGGTTGGGTTGGTGATAGATACGAATACGATATACTGTATAGGTGAATGAATTTATATATAGTATGCAATTTATAAGGGAAACAATAATGCAGGGTATGTATGATCGATGGATTGAGGGATAGGTATCACTTTCAAAGCCAAGCCAGCTTAGCTTTATGATTGATCTATTGCTTGCTTAGCCAAAAATACAGTAGCTAGGAAGTAGTGATTGTATTGATGATGGAGAAAGAGAAGAACGTATGGGGGGAATTCATTCAATTGAAGGCAAGATTTTAAATGGCTGAAATTGATGAGACGAGAGAGAGAGAGAGATATGATGAATTGATGAATGAATGAATGAATGAAGAGCAGAACTCTTAAACTCTAAAATATATAGATAGATGAGTTCGTTCTGTTCTGTTCTGTTCTGCCATAAAATAAAATCAAAAAACCCACAGTGCAAGTGGGGACTTAGCTTTAATTTGGCTTTCTCTTTCTCTTTCCACCTGAAGTGAAGATATATATCCTCTGTCTCTGGTCCTTTTCAAGATTTTTATTTTCTCTTGAAATGTGTGGCAAATAACTCCTGAACAGTATCAGATAGATGAGTCATTCATTCTTCAATGAGTAGTATCTAGCTAGCAAGCTGTGCAACCAAATGCATTGTTTGTTTATGTTCAGTTAATTACATACATACATATGTCTCGTTAACAGATCAGATCCATTATATTGATGCAATATCTGTCTTCCACAAGCTAATTTCTTAAATAGTTCAAGCACTGCATACACTTAATACTGATCTTACAAGAATTGGACCTTTTCCAATCATCCATGTTACAAAATCTCATTCACGTGATTTTGTTAGCCTGTATAGTCAGTTACGTAACCCACAGTTTCGTGAACTAATATAATTTCCAACATACAAATTAAGGAATGCAAACATCAAACTTTAAAGCAATATTAGGTGTATAACATGGAATTATATATATATTCATCTCTTATCTAATATCCATACATATGCATCTTAACATGAATCTGCTCTTACATCCAAATTCTAAAAGTCTAATGGTAGGAATAAACATTGGATTAGTGTTGGATCATTTTAGGCTGTATATATAAAAGTATTTTTGCTTTAGATGTATATCTTTAATTTCAAGGTTTGACACACATAGAGAAAATAATATAATAACAAGAGAAATTAAGTGTCTATGCTGCTTGCTGCATTCTTGCAGAACTATGATCTACATTATGATCAAGGTTCGTGATTGAATTAATGTATTCAGAAATTTCGACAACATTTTATTCATTTTTACAAGTAATTTTTATTTTTTTATTTGTTTTACAGATATTGGTGTTAGTTAATTAGGTGTTGCGCCTGTATGTCAACAGATTAAACTACTTAAACGGAATACTTCACACAAAGGATTTTTCTGTCCATCTCCTTGATGGTCATCCTAATTGCTGCAGTAAACTAAACTGGGTTTCGTGGTTTAGGGGAAAAATCAAAACAAAACAAAGCAAAACAAAACCTTGAGTGAAACTTCAGTCTTGATCGGCCACAAACAATTCAGTTTAGTGAAATCATGATGTAAGATGAAAAGGACAATTAATATGCATGCAGTTTGCTTCCTTCTTCCTTCCTTTCTGCAGTGACTAGAGTATGTAGAGTACCCTCTTAAGCAACAATGGCATCGCATCAAATATGGGAACAACACAACACAACACAACACCACAATTCCTAGTAAAACACAATAGTGAGAAAGAAACCAGACAACCAAAATCAATCCTTAGCTTGAAACAACTATAATTTATCATTTCCATTTAATCGTAAAATAAAATTTGTCAAACTACAATGACTTTTAATGTAAATCAATGGCCAAATGAATTATTTTAGAATGCATCTATCTCTTTTGATATGGGAAACCAATTTAATACGAGAATATCGTATTAGCATATTCAGGGGGTAAAACTAACGAGTTCTTCAATATATAATATAACAAGTTGTCATTTGGTACGGTAGATTAAATTAAAGATTAAATTAAATATATAATTTGTTATTTGAGTTGGTGAAAATATAATGTAATTTACTATTATCTATGTGTGATATTAGTAATTCCATGCATTCTGAGTTGGTTGGCAGATTCATTATTCTCGCTGAAATTATGAGTTGTAATATGCTTGCTTTTTCTGTATTTAACAATGAAATAACAATTATCATTAGCTAATTAGGGGGTGAAGTTAAAAGAACAATATTAGAAACAAACTAATGTATATGAAGAGGATCGGAATTACTAAATGTCATCATTCATTATATTCAGATGCTATCAATCTACTTAACTTGATTTCTGTTACGTTAATTACTTACTGAATGACGGTAATTTATTTTTGTGGTAGAGGGTAGCAACAAGTAACGCACAAACTAACAATAATCATAATGATGATGATGATGTGGCAGGAAAGAAATAATAAAAAACAAGATAGATAGATAGATTAGATGGAGAGCGGTGAGCAGGTATATATGTAGACATAGATACTACATACATACATACATACAGTTCCGCCGTATGTAACTTATTAAAAATGTATCTTGTTTTGTTATTGTCAGTGATTAACTGGATTAAATCAATTCAAGTAGTAGAACGTTCCATATATATATATATGTGCCAAATATAGGGAGGCTTTAGGATTCATTGGTTACCATTTCCGTACGTGCAACAGAATCTCATGATATCATAGATATCATGATTGATTGCAAATAAATTAATTAACTAACTAACTAGCAGAATGTATGCCTTCTTCATCCATCCTCCATAATTAGAAGCAGCTGTCTGATCTAGCTTATATATGTATGTATGTGGGCGAAGTACTGCTGGTCGTCCCGGACGTCGATCATAAATGAGGGCAACAATAATAAGAATCATGAATTAGGTTCAGCAGCAAAACGTGGGAGGTATGAAGAGGAGGAGAAGCAGCATATGCATGTTGGTGATGGAAGAGTAGAGGTGGAGGTGGAGGTGCTGTTCAAGAAAGAGCTGACAGCGAGTGATGTGGGGAAGCTCAACAGGCTGGTGATCCCCAAAAGGCATGCCCTCTCCCATTTCTCCACCGGCCTCGGCCTTGACCTCGTCTTCTATGACAGGAGGGTAGTACAACATAATATTAATAATGATAATATTGTTAATGAGCCCCAAGATCAAGATAGAATCATACTGGATTTGAATATTGATGATGCACCCAAACCTACTGCTTTGAGGCTCTTTGGTGTGTGTATCAACTCATCAACATGACTCATTCCCTTCCCTTTTTTATAAACAAAAACATTAATTAATTATATTAGGAAACACTCTTACTCCCTACTAGCTATATATATATATATACACACACACACTCCCTACTAGCTATATATATATATATACACACACACGTATCACACATTAAATACTCGTTGGACGTATTTTTATTGTACATATATAACTACTTTATTTATTACAGTTCGCTATATATGTATTCCACTCTTGGCTTGACTTGAATAATTATTGTACACGCCAAAAGGCACACATTATTATCACATTCAATTTTACCCTTGTAACAATAATAATAGGCTTCTTTCCTAAATTGTTACAATAAAGACTAGTATGTAGTGCCAAAAGCAATGCACTCATTACAACATTAATATGCCTTTTGAAATTGGATACAATAAAGATAGAAAAAGCAAAGTAATAAAGAGCCTTCTTTTTCTCACCAAAAAAAAAAGAGCCTTCTTTTTTTTGTTTTTGGTGAATGTAATAAAGAAGAATATAGAACTCATTATAAAAAACCTGTGAAGGCAAGGCGGTCCAAAGTCCAAACAAAAGAACGAAAGCCCAATTCCGAAGCGTGAGTTGCGAGCGAGGTGTGGTGAATGGTGAAAATAAATAGGGTTGTCATGTCAATCCCCTCTTTTTTACTCAAGCGGGAAAATTTACCCCCCTTTTCATCTCCGCTCTTTTTTTGATTTCGCATTCGATTCAAATTCTCATTCATTTCATTCATCCATCTTCTCTTTTTTCTTCTCTAACGATTCCATTTTCCTTCCGAAATTAGGGCTTCTTCACCACCATGAGAGCGAAGCGCAAACCCGATGCCGCCGCCGAGCACCTCCGCTCCGTCAAGAGGGAGCGCCTTGCCGACACCGATTCCGCTCACCAGGACCCTGCCAGTCGCCGCGTCATTCGCTCCGAGTTTCTCAAACTCAAGACTCTCATCAGCGGTAACCTACCCATATGCTTACTTCTCTTCTCTTCTCTTCTCTTCTCTTAATGCTACTCAAATAGCTTATTCATTCCTAATACCTGAGGCTGACACTCTTTTTACTTTTCTGAATGTATGCAACATTCAGAGAAAAGGGACGATTTGATCAACAACGATTCCAACAAGTTCGATACAATCTTGAACGAGTTCGACAAGCTGCACGACCAAGGTATTCCCCTACTGACTGTGCTCATCTTCTTTAGTGCGTTGAAGGTGGATGAATTGGTCTGGGTTAAGACTTAACGACATGTTGTGTTTGTGGGGTTTTCAGTTCAGAAGCCAAGAGAGCAGGTTGCAGATGCTGAGGCTCTGCTGGATCTGACTCGCACTCTTGTGGGTTCTGTTCGCTCAATGGTTAACGAGGGTATCACCCCGGCTGAGTTTGTTGGCTCTTTGCTCAGAGAGTATGGCCACACCACCATTCCAGATGGTTCCCAGAACTCAATTGACTGGAAAAAGCTTGGCCTTGCTGTGTCCCCCATTTTTATGAATGTTCGGGGCTGTTGTACCATGTGAGTTTTTGCAGGGGTTTTTCTCCTTCTGGGATTTGGTGCTTTAATAACTGAATTGTTTTGCCTTAAGCTTCTCTTGTGATTTTGATCTCTGCTGTCTTTTTCGAAAGGCTTGGTCCCATGGAGAAAGAGTTGAAGCAACGCAAGGCTGTAGTTCAGAGAAAACGAACAAAGCCAACAACGGCAAGGGCTAGGCCTGAAGAGGTTCACTTAGCTTTCCTTCTTGCTCTGTTCCTTTTTGTTCACAGCATGGTGTGCGATCAACTAATACATATTCATAAACCAGTGGTTAAGAATCCTCAATAATGATGCTTATATTGTGAATTTTCGTTTTTTCCTAAGCTGGTTGTGCATAAGAGCAACATGAAGTTTCTGGCATCTTGCACAGTTTTTATACGCCATCCTCAACTTTATTTCATATTCTTGCAAGCGTTTTCTATATTTACTGCAAGTTATTGTTTATTTGAAGCAGATTATTGAGACACAAGGAGAGGAAGAAAACACTGATACTGACCAAAACATGAAAACAATGTTTGCCATCTTAAGAAAAATGAAAGGTGTTCAACTTGAAAGTCTAATTTTTAACAGAACATCATTTGCTCAGACGGTGGAAAACTTGTTTGCCCTGTCATTCTTAGTTAAAGATGGTCGTGCTGCAATAACTGTGGATGAAAATGGTTCACACTACGTTTGTAAGACATGTTTCCACCACAAGCTACTAAATATTTACTTCTTATTATGTTCTTGTATTGCGTATGCTTAATTATGTGCCTTCTTTTTTTCAGCACCTAGAAATGCTCCTGCTGGTGATTCTGTGAGGTCAAAAGAAGTTTCTTACACTCATTTCATGTTCAGATTTGATTATGAAGATTGGAAGGTATGAATCCCAGTACTTGTAAAGTTGGTATTCAAAGTGCATGCTGTGTTTCAATATTTTCAAGTCAACCCTTAAATTTGTCTAGGGGGTGCTGTTATTTTAGGATAACTGCAAAATTATGGGAAAAAGCCTAATGCAATTAGACGGTTTATGTAACCAATTCATACAAGGAAGGAAATAAAGAAATAGTGCATGAAAAATTCTGGTTGACTTTTACTGGCTGTTATTACAGTAATTTAAGCATATGAAAAATTAACCAACTTCATCACATGTTTAACATTGCTGGTTGGCAGATTGTGGTTCATGACCATTTCTGTGCCACATGAACCTGAAGCCCTATGCATTAAATAATGAGTTTTTGAGTAATTCTGTGTCAACATTAATTACAGTTAATGAAGGATGTGGTGCCTACTGGCAAGGAGCTAATGCCACATAGGGCCCAATTTTGCACCGTGGTTGGCTCTCAGGCAGAAATGGAACATGGCAACTCCCCGCCCCCTTTGGCTGTAACACCTATTAGGAAGCTATCACGGAACAGAGGACTGGTTGTGCAGGAAGGTGTTGTAGAAGAATCTCCCGAGTGTGATGTTGAAGTTACTTCTAGAGCAGCTGCTATCCGGAGGTGTAAGCGTAAGCTTCATTAAAAAAACAAAAAAAACTAGCATATTAGGAACCTAATCAACTTAGAGTGTACATGATTATATTTTGCCAGCAGCCTATCGAACCGAGTTTTGTAATATACATATGATAGGATGTAAATACTTCTAGATTGATGTTGTTTACAATGCCTTGTTGTCTATCTTGTGATAGCCTATATCTCTATCAGGAATGATGGGTTTGACTAGTGTGTTTTGCCAGTTGAATCACTAATGTTTCTTAAATGTTGTCGTGCCATTTTATTTTTATTTGATATTCAAAAGATCAAACTGTAGTTTCAATTAAAATGGATGTTAAAATAATTTGATTGTTTTCAAAAACATTATAATCATGCATGAAAACCCTGCCTTTTTAGTAGGATATATCATGCAAACTGGATCGATGATGAGTAGTGAGTCGTCATAACACTAATAGTTGAGGAATGAATATAAGGATCCATCATGCATAGAGTAGTCAATTTTGTTGGCACATATATGTATATATAACAGTAGTTTGGAATAACATTTGTAGGCAGCTTTTCTAGATGGATGAGAATAGGAAGAAGACAGACACATACATGATTAATTTTACACAGGAAATCTACATTCATAGATGGAAAGAGAGAGATATTGTGTTATCCTCCATGTGGTGGTGTGTAAGGCAGTGGTATGGCCTTCAAAGGAACAGCCTTTCTGAGAGTGATACCCATGCCCTCTGTCATGTCCATCTCCTCTGGTTTGAGTCCATGGGGCAGAACCCAATCAAACTTGTGCAGCAGTGATCCCAGTGCCAGTGGGAGCACGCGGGCGGCGAGTGGCATGGCCGGGCACATTCTTCGGCCGGATCCGAAGGGTATGAACTGAAAGTGGTGGCCCTTGAAATCCAGGGTGGTGGTGTCAGGGTCCAAGAACCTTTCTGGCCAGAAAAGCAAGGGAGCATCCCAGAGTTTGGGGTCCCTGGCGATGGCCCAGACATTGACTAGTATCTGGGAGTCCTTGGGAATATGGTAGCCCTGCATGGTGCAGGAGTCCATGGCCATGTGAGGGACCAGAAAGGGAAGTGGTGGGTGCAGCCTCAGCGTTTCCTTTATCACAGCTTTGAGATAGGGAAGATCATCCACGTCCTTCTCTTCCAGATGATTCCTCCCTTCTACTTTGCTCCTCACCTCCATCTGCGCTCTCTTCAGCGCTCTTGGGTTGTGCAGAAGCTCTGCCATCGCCCATTCCATTGTACTTGTTGTCGTGTCTGTTCCTGCTGTGAACATTTCCTGATTCATAGATAGATATATGTATGTAACAACATATATATATATATATATACAGTTACTGTGTCTGTCTCTATGTGTAAGCAAGCACATAATTAATTATTTATGTATGTATGTTCTTACAAAGATAACAACGTTAATAGTTCTTGGAGAGAAAGTATAAGGGCCGGTGGCAGCATCCCCACGAAACTCCAAGAGGACGTCCAAGAAGTCTTTTTGGGAGGAATTGGCATTGCCATTGTTATTCGTCTTCCCCCCAATCCCAATCCCAATCCCAATACCAATATTATTGTTCTGTATCCTTTCGCTGATGAAGAGTCCTGCAATGTCAAAGGCTCGCTCCACGTGGTACTGAGTCTTGCTCCTGATGCCCTGAGGATCAAGCCACCTGAGCAGTGGCACGAAGTCTGCCAAATTAGGCTTCCCGGCATACTCCATCACCTTCACCGCGTGGTAGTAGAACCTCGCCCCTCTCTCATCTATCTCTTCTTCTTCTTCTTCATCATCATGCAGCAGCAGCTCCTTCGAGAATATGAGGTTCCCTATAAGGTTGAAGTTCATCAGGAAAAACAGCCTTCCAAGCTCTACACCGTCCCCCCCCCGCTGAGCTTGTATCATCAGCCGCCGCAGCATTCGGTCTATGCATTTGCGGCGCGGGGCGCGCATGGCGTCGAGGCGGCTGGTGAGGAAGAACTGGGTGGTGGACAGGCGACGCAGCATGCGCCAGTGGGGGCCGTAGTGGGAGGTGATGAGGGAGCCCTCATTGGTGGAGCCGCCTCGGCCTCTCATGGAGTCGTACAGCTTCCTGCCAGCAAGGACGAGGTCGTGGTTCCTGAACATGTCTTGCGCCACCTCAGTGGAGGAGACGACCACGGTGCACATGCAGCCCAGCCAGAGCGTCATGATGCCGCCGCCGTGGTTGCGTGCCAGCTTTGCCAGTGACTCGTGCGGATGGTGTGACCACCCCACTTGGAATATGTTGCCAACCACAGGCCACCATCTCGGTCCAGGTGCCACTTTCCTCATTGCTCTTCTTCTCCCTTCTTCTGCGTTTACTCTTCTCAGTCTCACCACCATTATTATTACTACTATTATTATTGTTGCCACCACTCCCACTCCCACTGCCTCGTACTCCATTTACTAATCTCTATGTCATCCATCCATGCATCTTCACTTTCATCTTGATATTATATATTTATATATAAAATCCTTCCTTGCTAGCTAGCTAGCTACTATATATTCCTGCATGTCATTTTGTTAGATGAGAATCTTAATATTATCTCTTATATATTAAATATCAATTAGGTCGCTTTAGGCATCAAACGAGATATCCTAATAATATTTCATTATTGAATTAATTAGTATTGATAGATTGTTGTATGTATATATGTGAAGACAAGTAATAGTAATACTACAGGCAGGCAGGCAGGCAGG
The DNA here is from genome assembly GCA_013621005.1 of Aeschynomene evenia. Lineage (NCBI taxonomy): Eukaryota > Viridiplantae > Streptophyta > Magnoliopsida > Fabales > Fabaceae > Aeschynomene > Aeschynomene evenia. The sequence continues at coordinate 28,681,743 of CM024271.1, read as the reverse complement.
CAGGGTAGCACGTTCATCAACAAGCATCAAACTCGTCTGCATGTATCAATCAAGCGAGATCGTGTTAATTAGAAATGCCAATATCAGATCACAACAATTCCTACATCAATGGCATATATATTATTATTTATCAATGAATTATTGAGCAAAATGGTGGAGGTAGGCCAATTATTGGCTACTACTATATATATATCATTGTTATTAGTTGGTACGGATTATCATAAACCAATTAGGTTTTTTAGCTTGGGTTGGGACCATTCCAAAATGTTTAGGATATATACATATAATAAATATAATTATGGAGATCGACCGCAGATATATATATATATGCATGCATGGTTAGGGACCATTATATTTCCAACGACCGTACATACGCAATACATACATTATTCATTATTGTTTTATTATTTAATTTCGTCCTTTTGAATTAGAAGCACCATACAGCAAATTAAAGAAAATATCATATTCAGGGATACTACACATCATGCATGATGGTATATATGTAATGATATTAATAAACTCTTATACACTAAAAAAAAATCATAGTTGTACCCCACCCTATTTATTTAACAAATCTAGACTTTAAATACCCTTCATGACTTCAACCTCTTCTGAGTTTCTTACTCTAGTTTCTTCTCAACGTCACCCCTGTCTCACCTCTAATCTATCGTCGCCTCACCTCTACCTCACGGTTCTTTCACTCGCCACCTCACCTCATCTGTCTTTAGCTCTCTACCAGCGCCTCACCACTATCTTCATGAATCCTCACGGATCGAAAGGGGTTGTCGCCGTCTCATCTTCGTTGTCTCTAGCTCTCCGACTCTCTATCTTTGCCTCACATACTCTCTTCACGAATCGTCAAATCGCAAGTTGTCGTGAGCTTATTTTCTCACAGTCACAGATTGATTTTGGCCAAGGTAATGTACTTTCTTAATTAGTTTTCCGTGTATGTGTTCTTTCTTCAGTCTTGACATCAATATATATATTAATTGTGATTGTTGATAATATCTGTGATTTTTTTGCTTTGGTTATCTTTTGATAGTTAATTTTGAATTATATTCTAGTTCTATTTTGATTCATTTTGGTTCCGTGTTAACTTATGTTAATTTGTGTTAATTTAATTTAATATATGTTTTGATTTGATTAAACTTGAATTGACTATGGGTGTTTATGAGTTATTAAATTGTAATCGACTTATGATACTTTTCTTTTAATTTTAAGTAATGGATTCATATGTTACAATTTTTTTTATATTCTAAATTTTATAATATATTTTTTAAACATATTTTAAAAGGTACGTAATCTCGTGCGATTTTACGGAGCCTCAACGAATTTGTTTAGATTCTCGAATTTAATTATCTTGTTTACAACTACTCTATCTAACTTAATTATATTCTCACTGTATCTAACATAATATTCAGTTCTAATATTTATACTTACTCAATCAAATTAAATTTTGTGTAGTGATGACTAATTCAGTATCACTTTTAGTATAAAAATAATAATAGCTGCAAAATGGCGCTACAAAGCTAGCTAGGGTAAGTTATCGACCTTAAATTGTCTTGGATAGCATTTACCTAAATTTATTTGGGGATAGACTACAAAGCTGGCTCTTAAATCTTAATAAAGACATGTGCATGTTTGGAAACTAAAAAGATAAAAATAAAAAGCTACTTGTCACAATTTAAGTTTTTTTATTTTTGTAAAGATTAACGTAGGCAATAAAAAGGTTGAGATGAATTATAATAAATGAATGCAATATATAATTTGAGCCGTTGGACTGGAAAAAGAAAAAAGGTAAGAACAAAAGTTGAGCATTTTTTCCGTGTATGTATGTCTGGTACCCACACCTTTTATTTTTGAAATTCCTATTCTACTCCAATATCAATATGAAGGTGCTAAAGTAGTGTGGGAGGAGGTGTTCTTCATACACTTATGTTTTTCTTAAAAAAAATTCGTATGTGTCATAAGAGCAATTATATATTTTGTAGAGTCGATAAAAATAATATTAATGACTATATATGTTAATAAGGGATTATTATTATTATTATTATTATTATTATTATGTTGTTGTTGTTGTTAAAATATAATTGAGCAAGAGGCACAACAAAAAAAACAGCTAACACAGCCAATAAATTGTGCACAACGTATATAACATAAATTGCACAACGAATATTACATGTTGTGCACACCATATAGCACATGATGTGTACAACATATATAACATGTTCTAAAGAAAGATAATGTTGCAATATGTGATATATGTTGTGCACAATAAATAATATACGTTATGCATTTTATATTATATATATTGTGCACAATTTGTTATCTGTTTTGGCTGGTTTTTTTTTTTTTGTTGTGGCCAAGTATTTCCCAATATAATTAGAAGGTGGTTATATAAATAATTATTATTGTAGGTTTGTGAAAAGGTAGAGAAGCAGCAGCAGAAAATTAAAGTAAAGAGAAGATGTGGTGGAATATTGATAAATTTATTAAGGGTGGGACTGGGAAGAGTAGTGAGCGGCAAGTGGAAGAAAGGAACTGATACTTGAATGAAAATAAATAAAGTATGTGTGTGTGTGTATGGATATGCATGCATCTGATGTGTCTAATTGATTAAATTAAGCGGCTAAGAAAAGTAAGAGAGAATATATAATCTCTGATCTGTGATTTCTTTTCTGATTTGCACTGGAATTCGAATTGATTCCTTGGCTAGCTACGGCAGGCAGGCTCCATAGATATGTAATTGTAATAACGTATAGTGTAGTATATGATCCCTTGCTAGCTAGCTCTCTCCGCTCTCTCTCTCTCTATATATATAGATAATCACTAATTAATTAGTTGAATAATAAATAAAGAATTGGTAGGTAGAGCGAGCGAGGGCGAGGGAGGATGTCGTCATCATCATCAGCAGGAGGAGGGTACACTACAAGAGTAGAGTCGTTCACGGTGAAAATCGAAGATGAGGAAATCAAGCTGCGCACCAAGCTGTACAGGCCAGGAGGAGAGCTGCAGATGGAGCTGGTGCTGGTTCTGGTGTACCGCCACATCGCCCGCATCGTGCAGTCATCGCAGGACCATCTCGCCCCGCTCGCTTTCGCCTTGGCCACCCAGGGCGCCTGCAGGGCCCTCACCTTCGACACCAGGGGCATCGGCAGGTCCACCGGCGACCCTTCCCTCTCCGGCTCCGACGAGGTCAGGGATGTCATCGCCGTCTGCACATGGGCCGCTCGCAACCTCCCTTCTTGCTCCACCATCCTGCTGGTGGGCTGCTCCGCGGGGGCCGCCATCGCGGGGTCGGCTCTGGACCAGATCCCGCAGGCGGTGGGGTGCGTGGCCATCAGCTACCCCTTCGGGTTGGTGGCGTCGTACCTGGTGGGACGGCACTACAAAGCCATGCTGAGGTCACAGAAGCAGCGGCTGTTCATCATGGGGGACCAAGACTGGTTCACGTCTCAGTCGCAGTTCAAGGCCAAGGTGTGTTCCGCAGCCCCCCCCAGAGATTCTCAGGTTTTCAAGCAAGGAAAAGGCCACTGCCCCATTCAAACTCCTTCCTTTGTCGCTCAGGTCGTCAATTACATCCTCCATACTTTTATTCCAACTCTCACAATCAATTAATTAATTCCATGTATATATTATAATCTGGCTGCCTTCTCCTTCCTTGCTTGTTAGTTAGTTAATTATTACAAAAGCATATATATACTTACGTTTACTTTCAAGTGATCCATGTTCATGTATGTGAGCGGAGCAGATCCTGATATTTATACTTCCTTGCTTGTTTGTTTGATACTTTAATTTAATAATAAAACTGATCTGATGATTTGGGTGAAGAACAGTAGTTGGCTGGCTCTGTATGTATGTTGTTGAATTTTGGTGCAGAATCAAATAAATAGACCATCATGTTTTGGGCTTTGACATTAATTTCCAGCAGCAAGCTAAGGAAGGATATATTAATTGAAGATTTTATATATATATATGCATGATGGGATGGGATGGGATGGGGATGTATGTATGTGGCATGGTGGTGGTGCTGAGAGAGATCGATCGATTTGAGAGATGCTAGCTAGTTAGTTTGGTTGTGGTTTCTTGTCTTGCACGCATACCATGCATTTCTCTAATTTGATGATACAGATAGATATAGATCGAGCTAGCTCGCTCTGCTCCATCAGGTATATCATTGCGTGCGTGCAAAACTCTATTATTTAGCTCCTCCCTATAATTAAACAACTCGATCCATCGGAAGGATTGATTCGTTTGCAAGCAAAAGAGATATGAGCGAGGCTCCAAGTTACTCACAAACTTATACATACAGCCTCAGCCTCAGCCTCAAGGATCATTATCCATCCATCAAGAAAGAATGAAAGAAAGAACACATACAAATTTAAGTGATTGATTAAGCCGCCTTCAAAGCAAGAAGCTCCCCCCAAATGAATCATAGAATGACCTAACCAACCAAACAATTAAAACCACCAACCAACTAACTAACTACTGCATACTACATATTCTACTCTAATAACACCTCTCTCCTACATATTCTAGAATTCCAACATTATATGAGATTTCATTATTTTTTAATATATAATAACTATATCCTTTTTGCAATTAAAGTTTATTCATTTTTTATTATACAATATAGAATTGAAGATTGTATACTTTAAAATATAATATAACATAAATTTTTTAAAGAGTATTAACATAAAGACTATATATAGATTTGAATTATTTAATTTTTAGGATTTAGTGCATAAAGTAGAAATTTAATATTATATACTTTAAAATGTGAGATTAATAAAATAAAGATTATACTCTTTGTAATTGAATATTATTAATTTTTTATACAATATAAAGTTTAAGGATATATATTTTAAAATATTATATAATATAGTTTTTTTAAGGAGTATAAAGCTCAAGACTATAATCTTTATTTGAAATATTAATTTTTTAGGATTTAGTATATAAAGTATAATATGAAAGTTATATACTTGAAAATGCAATAATGTTTGTTGTACTATAGAAATACATCCAATTATTAGTATTCAACGCGTGCTATGTATCATATGTAATGTATTATATATATATATATATATGTATAACATGTTACATATAACACACATTATGTATGTATATAACATATATTGGATACTAGTTGGATGTATTTCTGTTGTACAACAAAAATTATTGAAAAATGCGAGGTTACACTATTTTTTTATACCTTATAAAAACAAAGACTATACTTTGTAATTAGCGATTACTCAATTTTTGTGTAGTATAAAATTAGAGACTATATATTTTAAAATATGATATAAATAACCTTTTAAAGAAGTATAAAGTTAAAAACTATACTAATTGAAATATTTAATTTTTCGAATTTTTTAAATAAAGTATAAATTGAAAGCTATATTTTTAAAATTTGAGATTACAGTACTTTTACTTTAGATACATTATCTATTATCTATTACTACTTATAAAGAAAATATTAAAAAATTGATTATTTTTTTGTCTCAAAAAATAGAGTAAATAAAAATTAAAAATAATTAATTTAGAAAATAACTACTATTTATAACTTTCACTATTCAAATTCTTTTTCTCTCTTTCTATTTATCTTTTATATTAATATTTTAATAAAATAAAATGAGATTTAAGAGGAAGTTTAATTTGATTGAATAGTATTATTTTATATAAAATTTCTCAATAAAATTAAACTAATAATATTATTTTATAAATGAATATGAAGGAAGTATTATTATCTCTTGCATTGCACTATACTTATTTTGGTTAAAAAAATAGAAATGGTATTGTTAAATAATATGTGGATGTGAATAATAGAAGGATGGGGAGGAGTGCGTATAAGAAAAGAATAGATTAGTAATAAGGAAGGAAAACGTGAGAATAAGTGAGCGAAAGAGAGCAAGAGTCAACAGATCAAAAGAAAAGAGAAAAAGAAAAACAATTACATTACATAACATAAACATGGTAACGGTGCTGAGTGGCTGCCTCACCCATCTCTCTCCAAAAACACCATCACTCTCTTTCTCTCTCTCTCTGCGACTCGCCAGGCCCAATTTCCGATTCCGCCCTCGCCCTCCCCCTCGCAGGTTTCCATCCATGGCAGAATTCTCCTCCTCCGTCGACTCCATCACCCAGCGCCTCACCAACCACACTCTCCGAGCCGCCTCATCCAAGAAGCTCCAACATCTCGATTGGGACCATTCTTTCGTCCGCGAATTGCCCTCTGATCCCAGAACCGATTCCTTTCCTAGAGAGGTCACCTCACCCTACCCCTACCATTATTTATCATTATTATTATTAGCATTATTTTAACCCCCCCCCCCCCCCCCCCTTTTCCTTTTTATAAGAAAATATCTCTTTTATATTTCTTGAAAGAAAAAAGATTGTGCTAGATCCTGTCACTCCTTATCTTTTGGCTGTTCAATTTTTGATGTGTCTTCTGCAAGCGTGGATAATGTAATCTGCATTGGAGTTGTCTGTTGTAAAACCCTGACTACTCAATTCAGAAGACTCTCTTTAGGTTTTCGAATTGCTCCTTCGATAGCAAAAAGGAATTATTAGATGAAAACTCAAAACCTGATAGATTTACGTGAAATCAGATTTTGTTTATTCGTTTTTTTTTTTGGGTTTGTAATGCCCCGTCCTCATCATGTTCGTATATTCCGATTTCTTCAGGTGTTGCATGCTTGTTACACAAAAGTCTCACCCTCGGCTGAGGTACATGATCCTCAACTTGTTGCATGGTCGGAACCAGTTGCTGACCTGCTTGAATTGGACCATAAAGAGTGAGTTATCCTTCTCATGTGATGAATTTATCCTCATAGTAGAATACATGATCGATTGGTTCCCGTTTCCCTGCCAAATGCGTAGACTTATTCCTAATAATTCCTAGCAAGTAGCAACACTTGGGGTTCATATCTCGCTCTACTCACAGCAGGCCCACCCTTTTATAGCCATATTAGAGACCGAGTTAAGCAATCTTCTGGTGTTGAAAATTTCCATTTCATCATATAAAGTGCCACCTGGAATATATCTTGTTTGCTCTCTTTCATTGCTCTGGTAGCCTTCATCACGTCACGCATCAGTAGTTTCAGTTCCATCTTTCTTGGAGACAAAATAATGTGCACTAGACACTTGTTCTTGTTGCTGACCACTCTTGTATTTGAGTTTCAGATTTGAAAGGCCAGATTTTCCCCTTATATTCTCTGGTGCATCACCGTTGGTTGGAGCGTAAGTTTTGTACATATTTCTGCTGAATTTTGGCCAGTTAGCAATGCTACATTATGCATTATTCTGGTTCTGCTATGCAGGGTGCCTTATGCTCAGTGCTATGGTGGGCATCAATTTGGTATGTGGGCTGGACAGTTGGGTGATGGTAGGGCAATTACGCTTGGGGAAATACTGAATTCGAAGTCTGAAAGGTGGGAACTGCAACTTAAAGGTGCTGGTAAGACTCCCTACAGTCGGTTCGCTGATGGCCTTGCGGTGCTACGTAGTAGCATAAGGGAGTTCCTTTGTAGTGAAGCAATGCACCACCTGGGGATACCAACAACCCGTGCTCTTTGTCTTGTTACTACCGGGAAGCTGGTCACTCGAGACATGTTCTATGAGTATGCTCATTGAAATTTCAATAATGCTGAACTTTTTCATCTGTATCTCAGTTTACACCTAGGTTAATGCCCGCTAGCTTGTGATAGTTTATGTAAAATTCCTGCCATTGAAGAGTTAAATGATGACCGAGTTCTTAACTTGCAAACTTTAGGCTCGACTTTTAATTTTAGATATTGAACAATTGAATTTGAGATTGAACTCTTGTGTTTAGAAGAATGTTTTATGTACACTTGAAAAGTTGTTTTCATGAATATGTTTTCAGTAACTTAATATCTCACATGCAGTGGCAATCCAAAGGAAGAACCTGGTGCAATTGTTTGTAGAGTTTCCCAATCTTTTCTGCGATTTGGCTCATACCAAATACATGCCTCCAGAGGTAATGAGGACCTAGGTCTTGTTCGTGATTTGGCAGACTATGCTATTAGGCACCACTTTAGTCACATTGAGAACATGAGTAAGACTGAAAGCTTATCTTTTAGCACTGGTGACAAAGATCTTTCTGTCGTGGATCTTACTTCAAACAAGTATGCAGGTAAGGGCATGAGATGTTAAATTCTGTCATATTAGGAAACTTTTTTTTTCCTCTGTATTTTGGGACTGAATAAACACTGGTGAACTTTTGTCATATTATATTGTATACATCATTGTTATATATGAATTTGGAAGGCCATTTGGCTCCTTAAGAACTAGACTATAGAAACTTTTGGTGTATGCTTGTTTTACTAGCACCATGGTTCTGTTATGTTCATTTTTGTGGACTGTGATATTCAGTTACTTTTCTGAAAGCTTTTAGTAAATCGTAAGTTTTGACTATCTATGTCTTTTATTCTGTATGGTATTCTATGTCAGCATGGGCAGTGGAGGTTGCTGAGCGTACTGCTTCCTTGATTGCTAGATGGCAGGGGGTTGGTTTCACTCATGGTGTGCTGAACACTGATAACATGAGCATTTTGGGTCTTACTATCGATTATGGTCCATTTGGCTTTTTGGATGCTTTTGATCCTAGTTATACCCCAAATACCACAGATCTTCCAGGTAGAAGATACTGTTTTGCAAACCAGCCTGACATTGGTTTGTGGAATATTGCACAGTTCACAGCAGCCCTATCAGCTGCTCAATTAATAAATGACAAAGAGGCTAACTATGCTTTGGAAAGGTAGTCGTAATATACTTCTGATATCTTTTTCCCCTTGGAGGAGGGATAGGTGTGGATTTCTTTTAAATTTGTCTCCTTATGGTCGGTTGGATGGTTTGTTTGTTTGTTTCAGATATGGAACGAGATTTATGGATGATTATCAAGCTATTATGACCAAGAAGCTTGGCCTCCCCAAGTATAATAAGCAGCTGATCAATAAACTTCTTAGTAATATGGCCGTTGATAAAGTTGATTACACCAACTTCTTTCGTACACTCTCAAATGTCAAAGCGGACACAAGCGTTCCAGATGATGAGTTGTTGGTCCCACTGAAGTCAGTGCTATTAGATATGGGTATGGAGCGGAAGGAAGCATGGACCAGTTGGTTGAAAGCATATATACACGAGGTAGAGAGTGCAGTAGTAGCTTTATGCAATTTTTGTTTGTTAGTTAGAAAGCACTAATGGAAAATAAGTAATGCATAGCATGACATAAGAGGGACTTACCAATCAAACTAGTGATTGTAATTGTAATTTAGACATGATTAAATCAGTCAACTGGGAAAGATGTCTTGTGCTTTTGTCATCTGATCTGACATGATTGGGTTGTGCAGCTTTCGAGCAGTGACGTATCTGACGTAGAGAGGAAGAGGTCAATGGATTTGGTGAATCCTAGATTTATTCTGAGGAACTATCTGTGCCAGAGTGCAATTGATGCTGCAGAAATGGGTGATTTTGGAGAAGTCCGTAGGTTGCTAAAATTACTAGAGCATCCTTATGATGAGCAGCCAGGAATGGAAAAGTATGCTCGCTTGCCCCCAGCTTGGGCATATCGACCTGGTGTTTGCATGCTTTCTTGCTCTTCATGAGACTCTACTCTACCCCCCTTCCCTGCTACTCACTCACTCAGGTACACTACACTACACTACACTACACTACATTAGCTTATTTATTATTTATAATGTTCCTGATACCATCAATAGGAGAGAATATCATTTTGAAACACAGAGAAAATAGTAGGAATTAAGGGACCCCCCCAAAATAGGGAAAAAAAAAACAAACAAAAAAGGGCAGTGTGTGTGTGTGTTTCTGTTGTACTGTATATGGTAGTCAGATTCTGGTGTGCTCTCGGACGATAGGAAATGTAGTCGTGTCACATGTATTATTTGTTGGTTTCGTGTAATGAATGTAATGACTTATTGTTGCTGATTAATGGCCTTTTTGTTTTATTTACATAATAATATATCTTATAAAGCTTTTCTCCTATTATTATTAACATGTACGCACAATTTACTGCAATTAACCTAATTAACAGTTCCCAATCCGCTGGCTGGTGGTGGTGAAATGGTTTATTTAGATACCTTACCACTAGGGGTGTTTGCGGCCCGCTTTGGTTCGGTTATGATGAAAATTCAGTCCGATCCAAACATATCGGTTTAAGCCCACAATCATCTATTTGGTTTCTTCCAAACACAGGAACCGAACCGAACTGCAATTAATTGGATTGGTTTAGTTCGGTTTTTCGGTTTTGCAGGCTTGGTTTTTCCAGAGGCGCGGCGCGGCGGCGATGGCAAAGTGGCTGAGGAAGGGCGACTGAGTGGGTAAGGGAGGCCCAAGTGAGAGATAGAGAGAGGATCGATGCGAGATTGCTAGCGTGTCCCTGTGAGTGAGTGAGGTGAGCTTTGAGGCGATTGGGTAGGTGGGTGAGGTGAGGTGCCGCGCGGCTGGGTGGCGACAGGGGAGGGAAAAAGACTGGCCGCGACAGGGGAGGAATGGGGACGTCGATTGGCTAAGGAAGGTGGATGGCTGACGGTTGAGTGGAGGGCGATTGGTGGAGTGGCCGTGGCACTGACAGGGGAGGGCGTCGACCGTCAGATGTGTTGACTGTTGAGGCGCTGCAGAAATTAGAAGGTGGTACGAGAGAGGGAGAGTGAGTGAGTGCTACTGTGTTAGGTTTTAGTGAGTGTTGTTGAAGACTTGAGGTGCCACAATGTAGTGTGAGTGAGAATGAGTGTTAGGTTTTAGAGTGTGTATTTATATGTAGGTTAGTAAATTAGGTTAAAATGCATACGTTTTTTTGGTTTGGGTCGGTACGGATCGGTTCCCATGAAAGAAACTGAAACCGAACCGAAAATCGATCGGTTTTTTTTGTTTCTTTTTTTTTTCCGGCTTTTTTTGTTCAGTTTTTTTTGTCTTTCGATTTTTTAGGGATGTTTAATTGGTTTTGCTCGGTTTAGTTCGATTGAACACCCTATTTACCACCTAGCAAGCAAGCAAGCATGTCCTAAAAACAGACATGCATGAGACATACTTCTGTGTATTAAAAAAATAGTAAAATTTCATATTTTAAAACTCTAAAACTCAGTTTTTAGTTGTTTATTCATGTAAATCTTGATTTCAAAGTCTACAATATTTACTTTTTAAGTGTATTTAAAAAAATAGTGTAATTTCACTTTTTAAAGCCTATATTGTTTTAAAAATTATGAAATTCAATAATTTAAAGACTATAGTCTTTACTTTTATATTGTTTCTAGAAAAATAATGAAATCACACTTTTTAAAGTCTAAAGCCTTCAATATCTATGAAGTTTAAAAAATGATGAAATTCAATATTTTAAAGACTATAGTGTTTACTTTAAAAAGTGAGATTTCACTATTTTTCTAGAAACACTAGACTATAGTCTTTAATATATTGAATTTAATAGTTTTGGAAATTTCGTAGAAATTGAACGCTATAGGCTTTAAAAAGTGAGATTTTACTATTTTTCTAGAAACACTATAAAAGTAAAGACTACACTCTTTAAAATATTGAATTTAATAATTTTAGGACTAATTAGAAATTGATGATTATAGACTTTAAAAACTGAGATTTTACTATTTTTCTAGAAATACTATAAAAGTAAAGACTATAGTTTTTAAAACATTGAATTTCATAATTTTTAAAACTTAGTAGAAATTGAAGACTATAGACATTAAAAAGTGATATTTCTACTGAGTTTTAAAAATTATGAAATTCAATATTTTAAATCCTATAGCCTTCAATTTCTACTGAGTTTTAAAAATTATGAAATTCAATATTTTAAAGACAATAGTCTATATAATTTTTCAAGAAAAATAGTGAAATCTCATTTTTAAACCCTATAGCCTTCAATTTCTTTTATGTTTCAAATATTATGAAATTTAATATTTTAAATACTATAGTCTTTACTTTTATAATGTTTCTAGAAAAATAGTGAAATCTCACTTTTTAAAGCCTATAGCCTTCAACTTCTATGAAGTTTTAAAAATGATGAAATTCAATATTTTAAAGACTATAGTCTTTACTTTTATAATGTTTCTAGAAAAATAGTGAAATCTCACTTTTTGAAGCCTATAGCCTTCAATTTCTACCAAGTTTTTAAAATTATGAAATCCAATATTTTAAAGACTATAGTGTTTACTTTTGTAGTGTTTGACGAAAAATAGTGAAATCTCACTTTTTAAAGCATATAGCCTTCAATTTCTATTAAGTTTCAAAAATTATGAAATTCAATATTTTAAAGACTATAGTCTTTACTATTATAATGTTTCTAGAAAAATAGTGAAATCTCACTTTTTAAAGCCTAAAGCCTTCAATTTCTCCAAAGTTTCAAATATTATGAAATTCAATATTTTAAAAGCTATAGTCTTTTCTTTTATAATGTTTCTAGAAAATTTGTGAAATCTCACTTTTTAAATCCTATAGCCTTCAATCTTTACAAAGTTTCAAATATTAAGAAATTTAATATTTTAAAGACTATATAGTCTTTCCTTTTATAATTTTCTAGATAAATAGTAAAATCTCACTTTTTAGAGCATATAGCCTTCAATTTCTACTAAGTTTTAAAAATTATGAAATTCAATATTTTAAATACTATAGTCATAAGTTTTTCAAGTAAAATAGTGAAATCTCACTTTTTAAAACCTATATAGCCTTCAATTTCTACTAAGTTTTAAAAATAATAAAATTTAATATTTTAAAACTATAGTCTTTAGTTTTATAGTGTTTCTAGAAAAATAGTGAAATCTTACTTTTTGAAGCCTATAACCTTCAATTTTACAAAGTTTTTAAAATTATGAAATTCAATATTTTAAAGACTATAGTGTTTATTTTTATAGTGTTTCAAGAAAAATAGAGAAATCTCACTTTTTGAAGCCTATAGCCTTCAATTTCTATGAAGTTTCAAAAATTATGAAATTCAATATTTTAAAGACTATAGTCTTTACTATTATAATGTTTCTAGAAAAATATTGAAATCTCACTTTTTAAAACCTATAGTCTTCAATTTCTCCAAAGTTTCATATATTATTAAATTCAATTTTTTAAAGAATATAGTCTATAGTTTTTCAAGAAAAATAGTGAAATCTCACTTTTTAAAGCCTATAGCCTTCAATTTTTACTAAGTTTTAAAAATTATGAAATATAATATTTTAAAGATTATAATCTATGGTTTTTCAAGAAAAATAGTGAAATCTAAATTTTTAAAGCCTATAACCTTCAATTTCTTCTAACTTTTAAAAATTATGAAATTTAATATTTTAAAAACTATAGTCCATAGTTTTTCAAGTAAAATAGTGAAATCTCACTTTTTAAAACCTATATAGCCTTCAATTTCTACTAAGTTTTAAAAATTATAAAATTCAATATTTTAAAGCTATAGTCTTTAGTTTTATAGTATTTCTAGAAAAATAGGGAAATCTCACTTTTTGAAACATATAGCCTTCAATTTTACAAAGTTTTGAAAATTATGAAATTCAATATTTTAAAGACTATAGTGTTTTTAGAAAAATAGTGAAATCTAACTTTTTAAAGCCTATAGCCTTTAATTTCTAAAAAGTTTCAAATATTATGAAATTCAACATTTTAAAGACTATAGTCTTTCCTTTTATAATTTTCTAGAAAAATAGTGAAATCTCACTTTTTAAAGCCTATATAGCTTTCAATTTCTACTAGGTTTTAAAAATTATGAAATTCAATATTTCAAAGACTATAGTCTATAGTTTTTCAAGAAAAATAATGAAATCTCACTTTTTAAAGTCAATAGCCTTCAATTTATACTAAGTTTCAAAAATTATGAAATTCAATATTTTAAAGACTATAGTATATGATTTTTCAAGAAAAATAGTGAAATCTCACTTTTTAAACCCTATAGCCTTCAATTTCTTCTAATTTTCAAATATTATGAAATTCAATATTTTAAATACTATAGCCTTTCCTTTTATAATGTTTCTAGAAAAATAGTGAAATCTAACTTTTTAAAGCCTATAGTCTTCAATTTCTACAAAGTTTCAAATATTATGAAATTCAATATTTTAAAGACTATAGTCTTTCCTTTTATAATTTTCTAGAAAAATAGTGAAATCTCAATTTTTAAAGCCTATAGCCTTCAATTTCTACTAGGTAATAAAAATTATGAAATTCAATATTTTAAAGACTATAGTCTATAGTTTTTCAAGAAAAATAGTAAAATCTCACTTTTTAAAGTCTATAGCCTTCAATTTTTACAAGTTTTAAAAATTATGAAATTCAATATTTTAAAGACTATAGTCTATGGTTTTTCAAGAGAAATAGAGAAATCTCACTTTTTAAAGCCAATAGCCTTCAATTTCTACTAAGTTTCAAAAATTATGAAATTCAATATTTTAAAGACTATAGTATATGGTTTTTCAAGAAAAATAGTGAAATTCACTTTTTAAACGCTATAGCCTTCAATTTCTTCTAATTGTCAAATATTATGAAATTCAATATTTTAAAGACTATAATCTTTCCTTTTATAATGTTTCTAGAAAAATAGTGAAATCTAACATTTTAAAGCCTATAGCCTTCAATTTCTACAAAGTTTCGAATATTATGAAATTCAATATTTTAAAGACTATAGTCTTTCATTTTATAATTTTCTAGAAAAATAGTGAAATCTCACTTTTTAAAGCCTATAGCCTTCAATATCTACTAAGTTTTAAAAATTATGAAATTCAAGATTTTAAAGACTATAGTCTATAATTTTTCAAGAAAAATAGTGAAATCTCACTTTTTAAAGCCTATAGCCTTCAATTTCTACTAAGTTTTAAAAATTATGAAATTCAATATTTTAAAAAACTATAGTCTATTATTTTTTCAAGAAAAATAGTGAAATCTCAATTTTTAAAGCCTATATTGCCTTCAATTTCTACTAAGTTTAAAAAATTATGAAATTCAATATTTTAAAGACTATAGTCTATGGTTTTTCAAGAAAAATAGTGAAATCTCACTTTTTAAACCCTATAACCTTCAATTTCTTCTAATTTTCAAATATTATGAAATTCAATATTTTAAAGACTATAGTCTTTCCTTTTATAATATTTCTAGAAAAATAGTGAAATCTAACTTTTTAAAGTCTATAGCCTTCAATTTTTACAAAGTTTCAAATATTATGAAATTCAATATTTTAAAGACTATATATAGTCTTTCCTTTTATAATTTTCTAGAAAAATAGTGAAATATCATTTTTTAAAGCCTGTAGCTTTCAATTTCTACCAAGTTTTAAAAATTATGAAATTCAAGATTTTAAAGACTATAGTCTATAGTTTTTCAAGAAAAATAATGAAATCTCACTTTTTAAAGCCTATAGCCTTCAATTTCTACTAAGTTTTAAAAATTATGAAATTCAATATTTTAAAGACTATAGTCTATGGTTTTTCAAGAAAAATAGTGAAATCTCAATTATTAAAGCCTATAGCCTTCAATTTCTACTGAGTTTCAAAAATTATGAAATTCAATATTTTAAAGACTATAGTCTGTAGTTTTTCAAGAAAAATAGTGAAATCTCACTTTTTAAACACTATAGCCTTCAACTTCTTCTAATTTTCAAATATTATGAAATTTAATATTTTAAAGACTATAGTCTTTCCTTTTATAATTTTCTCAAAAAAATGTGAAATCTCACTTTTTAAAGCCTATAACCTTCAATTTCTACTAAGTTTTATAAATTATGAAATTCAATATTTTAAAGACTATAGTCTATGATTTTTCAAGAAAAATAGTGAAATATCACTTTTTAAAGCCTATAGCCTTCACTTTATATGAAATTTAAAAAATTATGAAATTCTATATTTTAAAGACCATAGTCTTTACTATTATAATGTTTCTAGAAAATAGTGAGATCTCACTTTTTTAAGACTATAGCCTTCAATTTCTCCAAAATTTCAAATATTATGAAATTCAATATTTTAAAAGTTATAGTTTTTCCTTTTATAATGTTTCTAGAAAAATAGTGAAATCTCACTTTTTAAAGCCTATAGCCTTCAATTACTACTAAGTTTTAAAAATTATGAAATTCAATATTTTAAAGATATAGTCTATAGTGAAGTCTCACTTTTTAAAACCTATAGCCTTCAATTTTTATTAAGTTTTAACAATTATGAAATTCAATATTTTAAAGACTATAGTCTATGATTTTTCAAGAAAAATAGTGAAATCTTACTTTTTAAAGCCTATAACCTTCAATTTCTACTAAGTTTCAAAAATTATAAAATTCAATATATTAAAAACAATAGTCTATGGTTTTTCAAGAAAATAGTGAAATCTCACTTTTTAAACCCTATAGCCTTCAATTTCTTCTATTTTTCAAATATTATAAAATTCATTATTTTAAAGACTATATAGTCTTTCCTTTTATAATTTTCAAGAAAATAGTGAAATCTCACTTTTTAAAGCATATAGCCTTCATTTCTTACTAAGTTTTAAAAATTATGAAATTAAATATTTTAAAGACTATAGTCTATGGTTTTTCAAGAAAAATAGTTAAATATCACTTTTTAAAGGCTATAACCTTCACTTTCTATGAAATTTCAAAAATTATGAAATTCAATGTTTTAAAAACTATAGTTTTTACTATCATATATAATGTTTCTAGAAAATAGTGAAATCTCACATTTTGAAGCCTATATATAGCCTTCAATTTCTCCAAAGTTTCAAATATTATGAAATTTAATATTTTAAAAGCTATAGTCTTTCCTTTTATAATGTTTCAAGAAAAATAGTGAAATCTCACTTTTTAAAGCATAGCCTTCAATTTCTACTAAGTTTTAAAAATTATGAAATTCAATATTTTAAAGACTATAGTCTATGGTTTTTCAAGAAAAATAGTGAAATCTCACTTTTTAAAGCCTATAGCCTTCAATTTCTACTAAATTTAAAAAATTATGAAATTCAATATTTTAAAGACTATAGTCTATGGTTTTTCAAGAAAAATAATGAAATCTCACTTTTTAAAGCCTATAGCCTTCAATTTCTATTAAGTTTCAAAAATTATGAAATTCAATATTTTAAAGACTATAGTCTATGGTTTTTCAAGAAAAATAGTGAAATCTCACTTTTTAAAGCCTATAGCCTTCAATTTCTTCTAATTTTCAAATATTATGAAATTCAATATTTTAAAGACTAGTCTTTCCTTTTATAATTTTCAAGAAAAATAGGGAAATCTCACTTTTTAAAGCCTATAGCCTTCAATGTCTACTAAGTTTTAAAAATTATGAAATTCAATATTTTAAAGACTATAGTTTATGGTTTTTCAAGAAAAATAGTGAAATATAACTTTTTAAAGCTTATAGCCTTCACTTTCTATGAAGTTTCAAAAATTATAAAATTTAATATTTTAAAAACTATAGTCTTTACTATTTTAATCTTTCTAGAAAATAGTGAAATATCACTTTTTAAAGTCTATAGCCTTCAATTTCTCCAAAGTTTCAAATATTATTAATTCAATAACGGGAGATTTAACGGAGGGACGGATATGTCTCACGGAATTCAAGTTCAGGGACTGCGAGACTAATAAAATTTAATCAGGGACGAAAGTGGGCACTGAAAAAAAATTAAGGGACGGATTTGGGTATTTACTCTTAAAAAAATACAGATGGTTAATAATGCTATTTGAACAAAAAAAATGTTAAAATGGAATTTGTTGGCTGTTTTGGGTGGAAAAATATTGTTTACCAAACATTTATAATTATTTATTTTATTCTCGATTCTTTAATTTGAATGGATATTTACAAACATCCTTTTTATAAACATCAATATAACATTATTCGAGTTTTTCACTCACACTCTCTCTCTTTCCTTAATAATAATAATGAGATTTATTTTGTAGATAATAAAATTTAGAGCATCGCTAGAGGCACAATAAAAAATCAGTCAAAACAGTCAACAAATAGGAATTTTAACCACAATCACCCAGTCCATTAAAAATATACTAATGATTAAAATGTTATTTGGGTCATAAAATACTAAATGAGCTTTGTTGGCTGTTTTAACTGATTTTTTGTTATTCTCCAAACATTGGTGTAAAATTTATAGGTAATGATATCATATAAATTTTGTATAATTATGAAAAAAAGTTACATATCTCTTTTTAAAATTTATCAAATCAACTATCAATTTACAATCATTAATTCCTCTATGTGTATCATTATACATAAGTACTAAAGTAAAAACCTAATAATAATAGTAATAAATAAGAGTTAAATCTCAAATTGATCCTTCACTTTGTATGCTTGAATCAAATTAGTCCTTCATTTTAATTTTTGTTCAAAATAGTCCTCTACTTTGCACTTTGTGAATTGATTTGGTCCTCAATTTATTTTTATGTTATAACTCTATTAATTTCTGCTGATATAGATTGTTTATTGTTAATTTAGCAAGTAACATGTAATCCTAAAAATTCATAACTCCTATAAGTTCTCTAATTTACTTGTTTTGATCAAAATAGTTCTCTTTAAATAAGAGTGAATGATTATTTTGACTCAAAACAAGTAAAATAGAAGACTAATATGAGTTATATGTATTTCTAGGGTTATATGTCACTTGTCAAGTTGATATTAAACAGTCCACATTAGCATAAGTTAAGAGAGTTATAACAAAAGAATGTGAGGAGAACTAACTTGATTCACATATTACAAAGTGGAGGACTATTTTGAACAAAAATTAAAATGGAAGACTAATTTGATTTACGTATGTAAAGTGGAGGACCAATTTGAGGTTTAACTCTATAAATAATATGTGTGTTGTAGTGATTAGTAGTGAGTAGCAACAAGAATAAGAATAATAATAGGATGGAGTCGCTTGGTGCTGATGAGATAATAGGATTTTGATTTGTTGGCGTTGCTCTCTGCTATTTCTATAAACACTCCCAAGTTTGTTGTTTGTTCGTTCGTTCGTTCGTTCATTCGTTCATTCGGAGGTGTCCTGAAAAGTGCAAAATGGCGACAATGAACCCTTTCGATCTGTTGGGTGACGATGCAGACGACCCTTCACAGCGCATCGCAGCTGAGCAGCTCAAGGCTGTCTCCGCCACCGCCACCGCTCCAAAGAAGCCTCTCAATCGTGCTCAGCTTCCCTCCAAGCCCCCTCCCCCTTCTCAGGCTGGTCCGTTTCTCTCTCTCTCTCTCTCTCTCTCATTCTTGTTCCGTGATTCCTTTCACTCACCCTCACGTTTGTCGACTATGTTTGTTTGCTTTCCTTATTGGATTTGTGCCTCTTTTTCGTTTTATTTTTGCCTTCCCAACAGATACTTGCGACTATATGTCTTGAATTTATCTTTGTTGTATGTATGTATTTATGTCTGGTGTACTGTGTTGAATTTCTCTACTTGGGACTTTGCATTTCTCTAAAAGGGTTGAAGATGCAGCTGAACCTCATACTTCGAAAATAACTCGTCATTTACTAAGGATCACTTTTATCTTTTTTAGTACTGCCTCCTCAATACTGGATTAGGAAATTTTGCTGGAATAAGATGTTACTAGTTTCAAATATCAACTTTCTTTCTTTTATTAAATGGCTCATCTCTTTTGTTTGCATTTTTCTTCTTTCTCTTGATAGTGAGGGAGGCAAGAAATGAAAATTCCCGTGGTGGACGAGGAGGGGGCCGTGGAGGTGGCCGTGGGTACGGCCGCGGACGTGGTGCTGGTGGTTTCAACCGTGACTCTTTCAATGATGAGAACTCATTTACTGCCCCTGCCGGTCAAGGTGCTCCTGAAGGTGACACTGGGAAGTTCTCAGAAAGGGCAGGTCAAGGTGTGTCCCGTGGTCCTTATCGCGGTGGTCGTGGAGGGCGTGGAGGTTTCAGTAATGGAGAAGGTGGTGATGATGGGCGCCAGCGGAGAACATTTGAACGCCGCAGTGGGACTGGACGCGGGTGAATGTTATACTTAGGACTTAATACTCAATTGTTGCTTTGATTGTT
This sequence comes from Aeschynomene evenia, assembly GCA_013621005.1. Lineage (NCBI taxonomy): Eukaryota > Viridiplantae > Streptophyta > Magnoliopsida > Fabales > Fabaceae > Aeschynomene > Aeschynomene evenia. The sequence goes on along the minus strand of CM024271.1, from coordinate 28,661,756 downwards.
GGCTCTTCTATTGATGTTACTTATTCTATTTGCAGAAATGAATTCAAACGTGAAGGTGCTGGGAGAGGCAACTGGGGAACAAAAAATGATGAATTTGCTCCGTAAGCAATTGTTTTGCAACCTGCACTTTAATTGTTCTGACAACAGCCCTTGGTTTGTTTCACTCTAATTTCATGAATTGTATTATTTTGCTTTTCTTTTCTTCTTTTGAATTTTATTTAGGGCGACTGAGGAAGTGAATGAAACAGTTAAAAATTTGGGTGATGAGAAGCCTTCTGCCGATGAAGATGTTGCAGCAGATGCAAACAAGGATTGTCCTGCCAATGAAGCAGAAGAAAAGGAGGCTGAGGATAAGGTGATTGGCCTATTTCATTTCACGTGTTTCTTTTATTTTTCGTATATCTGCTTGGGTATTATATTACTAATGTTATCACTATACAGTATACAGTATACAGTATACAAACACAAGGGATTTCTTGTGTCACTGGCATGATATGAACTTATCTTTGTGCATGTTATCATGTGTATAAAGAGACTTAATGGTTACTAGAAGGTTCCAGAGACTGTTGAATGAATGATATTCCAATTAAGTTTGGCTTGGTGTAGTGGTTACCTCACTGGATTTCTTGGGCTTCTTTGTTTCTCTTCTTGTTTGTTGTTTACTTGTTTATGTTTCACTTTTTGACTTTGCAGTTTAGACTTTCAACCATGACTGTTGAGACTCTTGTGCTTATTGTCTTCTTATTCATGGAACAATGCCTCAGTCTGCTTATTTTCAATTATTAAAACCTAAAATGATTTTTTTTTCTTTGGATTATGTCATGAACTGTGATAGTTTAAGGTGTGTATGTTATTCTTGCAGTTGTTAACCTATGCTTTGTAATCCCTGCACTGTATATAGAATTCAATAACTAGTTCATTTTATTTGCTTAAATCCTCAAGTAATATTTATCTGTTTCATAGGAGATGACTCTGGAGGAATATGAAAAGGTACTAGAAGAGAAAAGGAAGGCTCTGCAAGCACTTAAGACTGAGGAGAGAAAGGTAGATGCTAAAGTTTTTGAATCCATGCAGCAGCTATCGAGCAAGAAAGACAATGATGACATCTTTATCAAACTGGTGACAATTTTCGGCTCTAATTTGTCGGTTTCCTTATTAACTCTGTAATGCTAAAACCTTAAACATAACAGCACTTTGAATTTTTTAAATTTCAAAGGGATCGGATAAAGATAAGCGCAAAGAGGCTCTGGAGAAGGAAGAAAAATCCAAGAAGGTTTGAGTTTATTCCATTCTTCTATCTGTGTTGTTACATATATATATATATATATATATATATATATTTAATTCTGGTGAGTTCATGGATGTCTGCTGAAAGTTGCTTGGCGTTAGTTAGTTTGTATTGCATTTACTAATTTTCTCCCTGGATAAGGCTTCACTTTTGACCTCCTTTAGAACTTATTTAGTTATTTCTGATACTCCGTCAATCTACTGGAGGGGAATAACAAGTAGAAACTCAGGTTATCAATCATTCACCCTAAAAGAGCGAAGCTGACAATTATTGTGATTTGGATTCCATTGTGTAGTCTATACTTTCTTTTTTAGTTTGTTATGTAGGCTGGCTTACATGTTATATACTCCCCTGTTTTAGTCTTTCTTTTTTAGAGGATGTTTTACTTTATTGTTAACTTCATGCGAATTTTCACTTTTCTCCTCTTTGCATCTTTTGTTCCAAATATTTTTGGCTGACTGGCATTCTTTCATGTTGTTAGTCTGTCAGCATTAACGAGTTTCTGAAGCCTGCTGAAGGTGAAAGTTACTCCGGTGGTCGTGGCCGCGGACGTGGGCGTGGGCGTGGTGGTGCAAGAGGAGGTTATGGTGGTGGCTATGCAGCTGGCAATGAGAAAGCTCTGTCGATCGAAGATCCTGGCCAGTTCCCTACTCTGAGGGCCAAGTGAGATTTTCCAATAACGTGCTGACATTTTTCTCAATTTTGTTGTGTGCTTTGAAGCGGGAAAAGAGAACTATGGTAGAATTGGATTTCCTGTATCGGCAGGGTTATTTAAACTTTATTTATGTCGTAAAAATGTAAATTTAGGCAGTCTCTTGATTTGACTCTCGTTATAGCCACTCCAAATCCAAGTTGTTGTGTTATGTTTTACTTTACCTAGAGGGGAATATCATCATCATCATCATCATGGTCCATGTGACAGAGGAGGCTAGTTAACAATGTCAATCCAATTGAAACAAATATCATTGACAGCATCTTCCTCCCTTAATAAAGACAGAGATCAACGAGTAATAAATTTGGAATTGATGCTTACTACTAACTCAATAAAAAGAGAAGAGGCTTGCTTCATTGAATGATAGATAGGCTTTTCCATTGCAACCGCCAAAGAACCATCAAACTCTAGTCTCTCCAACAGCCACAGTGCATACAACACAATATACACTCAATTTTTTGTTTTAATGTATCACTGTCTCGAAACAGATAGATAAAAATAGATTACTGAAGTAGTATTACCAAGTGTACAAGTATACATTATAAGACTTATATTTAAACAAGTCTCCACCCTAAAAGAATTTATATAATCATCTCATTTCAAATTATATACTTGTTATTTTTACACTGAAAGATGGTATAATTTCATATTTCAAAGTAATCTTTAATTTTATATAGTAGGGAAAAAATTATAAAATATTTCATTTTAAATTATATATTACTTAATTTTACACTAAATAAAAAATTATATAATTTCATATTTTATAGGAAATAGTGATATTAATCAAAGGGATATTAGTTTATTTGATTTGATTGAGCAAAAGGCAGATGAGATTAGAGTTTGGTTTGGACTTTGGAGTGAAGGATGGGATGCTGAGTCAGAGTTAGAGAGGAAAGAAGGTGCGAAAATGAAGTCTGTAATATTACCATTTCCATTCCCATTTCCTTCCCATAAGCTTGTCTCGTCCTTCTCTGTCTGTCATGCTTCTGTTGTTTTCGTTCCGGCTGTCCCCGTCCCCATAAATATTCTTCTTCATCAATCTTCTCATCTCATCATAATATTCATTCATTCATTCATTCATAATACTACCCTCTCTCTCTGTCTCTGCAAACTCTGATGAATGTTCAATGAACCATTCATCCATTCGACTTGAATTCAAATCAATTAAGACTAAGTATTGTTCTATACTGTGTGTGGAGTTAGGGATTGAGTGAAGCAGTGGCAGGCATGACAGTGCCAGTGGCAGTACAGTCTCAGTCGCCCAATCCGGGAAGCTCCGGGTACTTGGAGATGTACCCTGAGAGGAAAGTCTCTCTCTTTAAAAACCCTTACATTCTGGGCCTCACTGCTGTCGCTAGTATTGGTGGCCTCCTCTTTGGCTATGACACTGGTTGTGACTTACCTCCTCCTACTGCTAATTCTTAACTATCATCTTTGTTTTGGTTTTGTTTTTTCATACTAGCTACCGCGTTTTTACTGCAGGTGTTATCTCTGGAGCCCTTCTCTATATTAAAGATGAGTTTCACGAGGTCAAGCATAGTAATTTTCTACAGGTAGTACCTTAGCAATACATCATTACCTTTTTGCCCTCTTTCAACTACCCGTATCAATGCTTACAGCTTTCCTTCATCAGAGTATTCCAGGGGTAGTTTGTTTTGAGTTTTCTGATTCAAATTAGGAATGGATCAAGTGACAATATATATAATTTACTGGTTTTCTGTTGTCGTTCGTTATGGCTGCACAATGCCTTCTCAACTTTTAACATCTAGTGGTGTTCCTGCATCAGTGCCTGATCTTTAACTAATGTCTGAGGTTCTTTTGCCATTAGAAAGCCATAAATCAATGACAGAGAACTAATACATCATATAACTCATGCTTTAATTTCAATCTTGTACTGACAAAAACAAATTATCGCTTCCTGTTTTTGTTCTGTCATTTGGATCTTTCCTAATAACTTGAGTTGCCAGGAAACAATCGTTAGCATGGCAGTGGCTGGTGCAATTGTTGGGGCAGCAGCAGGTGGTTGGATCAATGATGTTTATGGACGTAAGAAGGCAACTCTCACTGCAGATGTTATCTTTACTCTTGGAGCAATTGTCATGGCTTCCGCACCAGATCCTTATATTCTCATATTGGGGCGTCTTCTGGTTGGTTTGGGTGTCGGTGTCGCTTCTGTCACTGCTCCTGTGTACATTGCAGAATTGTCACCATCTGAAATAAGGGGATCATTAGTGAGCACAAATGTGCTTATGATCACTGGTGGACAGTTTCTTTCCTACCTTATAAATCTTGCTTTTACACGGGTTAGTGTTCCATGCTTTGTTCTTTTCATTGGTTTTCAATCTTTCGTTTAAGTACCATGAATATTAGACTTGCTGTCTATGTATCTCATTTAGGAAGTTCCTTCACAAGAACGCCTCTTGTTTCCTAATTTACCCTCTTATTTGGAAAGTGTTAATTTCAGTACCTATCCATGTAGTTTGGCCTGTTTTCCTTGTTCCACCTTGTGGTACTTTATGACTCTTCCTTTCACTTTGCTCCATTCTCACAAAATCACCTTGTTTGTATTCTTGTTTACCATCCATTTTCTATTGGAATCATCAATACAGGCAAAAATAGGCAAAGTGGAGTTAAATGTGTGAGGATTCTTTTCTTATTTTTCTTTTTCATGTTGCAGGAGGTTTATTAATGGAGAAGTTTTAGCTATAAATACTATATTGAGGGTATTATTTCACTGACCACCCACATTTTTTATCATGCAGGTCCCTGGGACATGGCGCTGGATGCTAGGAGTTTCAGGTGTGCCAGCAGTACTTCAGTTTTCCCTCATGCTCTTCTTGCCTGAATCCCCCAGATGGCTCTTTATGAAGGTCACATTTTTTTCTTATGTTTTATCTTCAAAAGCTGTTTCCTTAACGTAAGATTTTTCCTTCATGTGCAGAACAGGGAAAAAGAAGCCATTGACATGCTTTCTAAGATCTATGACATAGCTCGCTTAGAGGATGAAATCTCTTCACTTACTGCTCAGTCAGAGGAGGACCGCCAAAAAAGGGATGATATTAAATTCTGGGATGTTTTTAAATCTAAAGAGATCCGACTAGCTTTCCTTGCCGGAGCAGGATTGCAAGTAAGAAAAAGTTAACTAGGAGATAACATTGTTAAAATAACTTCTCTCATATTGGAAGGACCTCTATAAAAGCCCCTTTCTAGTAGAAGTTTGATGAGAATTAATACTTCTATTAAACATATGGGGTGCTTCAATTAATGTTAAGAATGGTTTGAAGTAAAAACATTTTTTCCCTTCAATTACAGGCCAATAGTACAAGATTAATAGCTCAAATCATGATTACTGTTAAGATATGCTTAACTCAGATTTTTAGATATACATGTATTGTGTGTTATGAGCATAAACTCATTCTTTCAACATTTATTGTGTTACCCTACCCAAGCTATATAAACTAGATGCTTGGATGCTGGTTTTAAAATTTCTTTTTTCATTGTTGATAGAACTTGTATAAACATTTCCAAGTTTGCAGTAACCAGATGGTTCTGTACACTTTGAATGGAAAATAAATGAGTCCATTACATGCAAATGCTGCAAGTGAAATAGGTTCTTATAGCATATCATTGTTCTGCAGGCTTTTCAGCAGTTTACAGGCATAAACACAGTGATGTACTACAGCCCAACGATTGTCCAAATGGCAGGCTTCCACTCCAATGAGTTGGCTCTTCTGCTGTCCCTCATAGTTGCTGGCCTGAATGCTGCTGGAACAATTCTCGGCATTTACCTTATCGATCATGCAGGGCGGAAAAAATTGTCGCTTTATAGCTTAGGGGGAGTGATAGTATCTTTGATCATCTTGTCCTTGTCATTCTTTAACCAATCATCCGAAGAGGGATTGTATGGATGGCTTGCAGTTTTAGGCTTGGCCCTATATATAGCTTTTTTCTCGCCAGGGATGGGGACTGTGCCTTGGACTGTAAACTCAGAAGTGTACCCTGAAGAATACCGAGGAATATGCGGGGGCATGTCGGCTACTGTGAACTGGGTATCGAATTTGATCGTGGCAGAGTCCTTTCTATCAGTTGCTGGAGCAGCAGGGGCAGGTCCTACTTTCTTGATTATAGCTGGTATAGCGGTGATTGCGTTTGTGTTTGTGGTTGTGTATGTTCCTGAGACCAAAGGGATGACATTTGATGAGGTGGAGATGCTGTGGAGGGAGAGAGCTCGGAGCAAGAATCCCGACACTCATCAGACCCTTCTTGAGACTGCAAATCCATCATAGTAATGCAACCTCGATCATCTTTGCATTCGTCCTTCATTTGTTTGGCATTCAATTATTACAGTCACTGCGTGCCTATGCTATGGCTGAAACCAATAAAACTGAATGTGTGTTTAATCAATAATGATGTAGTCCTATTCAAACATCAAACTCAGTTTTTTCAACAAAAGTTTCTATATACTTTAAAAACAATAATGCTAAGTGAACCATGAAAAACCAGCCCATACAGTCAAAAGGTCTATTTTTGCTTTGGTTTTGGCCCAAATAATCATTGAGATTGTAATGGGCTGAGTAATTATGACCCAAAATCTCATTTATTGACTGGTTGGGCTGGTTTTGTATTGTTCATTTAGCATCACCCCTTTAAAAATAGTAAAAGTTGAAGGCTATATATTTTACAATAATGTTAAGTGGACAATGAAAAACCAGCCAATGTGCCTATTTTGGCTTTGATTTTGGCCCAAATATTCATTGAGAGTGTAATAGGTTGAGTAATTATGACTCAAAATCTCATTTATTGGCTGGTTGAGCTGATTTTGTATTGTTCATTTAGCATTACTCTATATTTTAAAATGTAAAATTTTATTATTTTTTTAGATATATTATAAAAATAAAGACTATATTCCACTTCTTAATTAAATATTTTTACTTTTCATATGATAAAAATTGAAGACCATATTATTTAAAATTTGATATAGTATAATTTTTTCAAGAAGTATAAAGTTAAAGACTATAGTTTTTGTATATTATATTTTTTGGATTTATTAATTAAAGTAGAAATTGATGATTATATTCTTTAAATATGAAATTACACTATTTTTTAGACATGTTATAAAAATAAAGACTATATATTTTGAAATTAGAGATTACTTATTTTATACAATATAAAATTTATTGCTGTATAATTTAAAATATAATATAGTATAACTTATTCAAGTAGAATAAAACTAAAAATAATAGTTTTTGAAATATTAAATTTTTAGAATTTATTATATAAAATAGAAATTAAAGACTATATTCTTTAAAATTTGAGATTATTTTATTTTTTTACACACTATAAAAATAAATACCATACATTTTAAAATTACTTATTACTCATTTTAATATAATATAAAATTAAAGATTACATACTTTAAAATATAATATAATATAACTATTTGAATTAATACAAAACTAAAGATTATATAGTCTTTAAAATTTTAAATTTTTATGGTTTTTTACATAACTTATTAAAATGTGAAATTACATTAACTTTTTAGATATATTATAAAAATAACAAGTATATATGATATTTATTTTCGTTAAGACAATTAAAATATAACTTGATAGACACTGTATAATCTATTAAGCCGCTAGTATATACTATAATAGCGGTGTTATTTTAATTTTACACGGACAAAAGTCTTCATTAATCAATTAAACTAATCTAATAAAAGTCTAATCATGATTAAACTTCATTTGTTGTGCTTTCTGCGAGTGATTAAACTTAATAAGTGGTATGCATGGTTGCAAAGCCCCGCAATCAGCATCAACAAGGCATCTAGATTGTCGACCATAAAATTATTATTAAACAAATAGAATAGAATAAAGGGGCACATTATAAATATAATAGAATATGAATATGGAAGGAACGAACAAAGAAACAAAGGATAGGGTATCGCAGTTATATATGATGATGATTATGAATGAACAAAATAATTGAGAAATAATCGCTTTTTGTATTGTATGGTATAGAGTGATAGGGACGAGTCACGTGGGTTGTTGGCCAATTCAATCTTGTCCTATTGATGGATGATTGGCTGCCACAAACCAATACCAATAATACACCTTTGCTTCTTAGCTCACTTCTTCCATCTCATCTCATGATGCACTAGCACTACATCACAAACAATCACATGGATGGATCCTCTCATGATTTCACACCTACTCATCAAACAAAAAGAACAAATCATCCCGATAATCTCATGCGTGCACAGTCACGGATGCTATGCTTGCTCAAATATTTTATGATAATGTTATTGTTATTATTATTGTCTTCATCAGAATCTGAATTTCACACATTATATATGATGTTCTTTGATTCTCCCGAATTAGACACAATGCAATTTGCAAAAAGCTATATATGTATGTATGTAGTGAGTTTAATTTGGTCATCGTCGTGTAAGCACACTACACATACAGTGCCACACCCCATCCTTCGCGATTCTAGCTACCTATAAATTATGTAGCTAGCTAGATTCCTTCCTCTATGTGCCATTACAATACAGAGTTAAGAAAAATATCGGATTAATTAAAAGAGAGAGTCATTTTCAGAGATAAATTAAGTTTAACTATTTAATCTTTCAAAATAAATCAAGTATTTATCTAATTAGATACTCCACTAATGATATTTTTCCACGTGAATAAATTATGAGCTAGATCAAATTAAAGATCATATATACGCGTACGATACTAAAAAGTCTTGACTTGTATAACTAATCAACTAGGTTTTAGGAAAAAGGAGTTTAGGTGGAGTGTTTATTTGACAAGCTTAATACAGTATATAAGTGAAAATGAATAATGTTATATATATAATAAAATGTTGTATAATATTTAATTTTCAAGTTATTACAATTTATTTAAAGATAAAGATGAAGAGTGTTATATAAATAAATATTGTATAAATTTTGGCGTGAGGATATATGGAAATGATAAGAGAGATAATAGATGCATCCAGTAAAGACTAAAGTCCAGCTGTCAGTTGCAAAACAAAAGGATGGCATGATATGATGGAATCATTTACATACATACATACATACATACATGAACACATAAGCATAAAAAATAAAAATAAAAAACGCATAGAGAATGTATACAATGAAGAAGGTCCCAACCCAATAGATGGATGAATGAATAAATAGTGCTGTTCTCTCCTTCCTTCTTTCCTTCCACAGAGCAGAGAAGAGAAGAAGACAGAGAGAACAAGAAAGAGAGAAATCAGGAGTTAGGAAGGAACACATAGAGAAAGCCCCGCAATAGTAGCAATATATAACATAATATAATATAATATAATATGATGGAGGGTTTCTCGTGCGACTCAGAGTCATTATCGACCGCTGCAATCGAGGAGGTGGAAGAAGAGAGGGGAAGGTGCTTGAACTTGAGCAGGAGCAAGAGCAAGAAGAAGAATCAGGTGTTGCTGGAAGGGTACGTGGTGGACGAAGAAGATCTCGCGAGGACCAAGAGCTTGACGGATGAGGATCTGGACGAGCTCAAAGGTTGTTTGGATCTCGGATTCGGCTTCAGCTACGACGAGATTCCTGAGCTCCGCAACACCTTGCCCGCACTCGAGTTGTGCTATTCCATGTCCCACAAGTTCATCCATCATTCCTCCCACCCCGACCCTCATTCTCTCTCTTCTTCCATTGCCAATTGGAGGATCTCCAGTCCTGGTCAGTCACCCCCTTTCTGTTCCCTTCTTCTTAATTATTATTTGGGTTTGCTCATTTCTCTGCTTTTATTATTAACATAGTAGATACATACATATACTGATAGTAACATTAATAATTGATGGTCAATATCTTTTAATCTGATCATATGAATTAAAAAAAAGGATTACTTTTATATATGGATCATCCCCTATTGGTTTGATTGTGAGGAGGATTTTGTGGGATTGGAAGGAATTCCAGAGCTTGATTGATTGAGGTTGATGTATGTATGTATGTATGTATATTCAGTTCAGAACTTCAGATAACTTGATTGATCGTTCGATTGCTGCATGCCTCATCAAGTACAGAGCAGTAGTCTTATTCATGATGCGGCAATGAATCTAGCAAGCTAGCTATAATTGTGATCATATGATAATTGTTTTGTGTACTAAACCAACCAAAAACGTCTAAACTAGAAATGCCTTTGATGTATGGATGCAGGTGACCATCCTGAAGACGTGAAAGCAAGGCTCAAATTTTGGGCGCAAGCTGTTGCGTGTACGGTTAAACTCTGCAGCTAGCAAAATGATTTCTTTGTCAAGTGGGTACTTGATTGATTGATTGTGTGAGCCCTGAAGGAAGCAGTGAATGATCCATTGCAGAGAGAGAGAGAGATTCTGGATCAGTGAGGAATGAAAATTTTGGTGTGCGTGATTCTTTATATATAGCTGGAGATGGGCGTGCGGGCATGTCTGTCTGTCTTAAGTCTTAACCACCCCCACCCCCACCGCCTATCTATCTATCTATCTATCTATCAATGCTTGATAGAAGCAGGTTTGAGAAATGCCCTCATCAACCCAGCCTGACTTCTTCACTTATTAATCTTGCTTCACAGCCTATATATGACAATTATTAATATTGTATTCGTGTAACTGCTGCTAATAATTAATAAACCTTGCTTATTATCCTTTGCCATTGCAAATGTTTGAGTACCAACAAAACTATGTAGCCAGGTGGGAGGTGAGAGGCTACCATTAGAGCTTCACCAACGACTAACATCACTCACCTCTCTGCATTTGCTAGAGGTAATTAGCCTAACCTAACCTAACTGCACCAACCATTAGCTTTAATTTTCCCATTCTTGCTGTTCAAAATTAATTATGGTGTGCATGTGTCTCATCTCTTGGTACCACCAGTCGGTCGTCGCAGCATTGTTCATGCTCCATCCGGATGCAACTAATTGGAGGGAAGGGATTAATGTATGTGAAACCGTGCCACCTCTTTGGTTCCTCGATCAAGGTCAAGGTATTCATCCGTATGGACCCTGAAAACATGGGATATATCCTCTGAGTGACTTTTGTTTGCATCGGTTGACCCGGACTGGACACGTTTGTTGTTTGTACAGTAACAGTACAGTACAGTCGTCTCAATTTGAAGATTTAAGCTTCTGTATGTACTGTCCTTGACCTTATGCCATTTACCGATGCGGTAACATAACATTGATATATGTATAATCAATCATTCATTGTGCTCTTTTGATTGATTAAGCAAGCAAGCAAGCTGTTAGTGCGGCGCAGGCAGAGCTGCATCATTGGCCGTAAAAAACAGTTTGCCCTTGATGATATATCCTACTCTCTCTATTCTCTATTCTCTATTCTCTATCTAGTAGATACTGACAAACACGCCAAAATCATTAATTGTGCGTGTGGGATGATTCATTCCAGACAGACCCAGCGAGGAGCCCTGAGGAAGAGGAGGAGAGGACGAATATGACGATAACATGATCATCAGATAGATTATGAGTATGCAAAGAAATCTCAAGAAGAGAGAGACAGAGCAGCAGCAGCGTGAATGTAGGCCAAATAAATACGAGAACAACAACAACAACACATACTCTCTGTCTCTCTCTCTCTCTGGAATGTATTGAATTTGTCCAAAAACAGACTACCTGTATATCATATCATATCATATCATGGACTAGACTAGACTATCCAATTCACTTCCGTGGTGCTAAACAATAATCATTTTAGTTTTGTTTACTTACCACCCTCCTTCGTCTTTCGGCTTGAATTTGACCAACATATTCTGTGACTATGAGATGAAGTTTGGGAGTAGGGGCTTTGTGATTTGATGAGGAAACATTGTTGAGACCCGCCCTCTTGAAGGTCCTGGTGAGATGCTTGTGAGCCTTGTGAGAGTGGACAACGCAGAGACATGGAACACTGGATCTCAGTATAGGTTTCCCGCATTTTATAGGTCCTGCTTGTGCACTGCAAATCACCACATAACATCACATAACAAGGAAGAACGTATTATGCAAGTGCCAACTACCAATCCAATCGAATCACTACTGTAGTAGTCTAGGAAAGCAAGATAGATTGAAAACCCTAGCTAGCTAATAGAGGGAGGGAGGGAGCATGAGAAAAGAGAGAGAGGGGGACCTTTTGATAACGTAGGAGCAAGGGGTGTAGAGCTTCTGCCTGGAATCGGAGAGGATGTGCAAATGGCAGAAGGTGGTGAATGGCATGGCCTTCAGCTTGCAACCCAGGAAGGCGCATGAGTAGTACTCATCGGCACTTGGGGCACTGTGGTTGCTGCTGTTTTCGCCGGATCCTTCCTGGAGTTGGAGGAGGTGCTGCCTCTGCCTCTGCCTCTGCCTCTGCCTGAAAGGGGTGAGGCCGAAGTGCCAGAGGTAGTGCCTGAAGTGGGCCTTGAGGCGCTCCAATAGGGCCCACTGCAGCTCCCTGTAGCACTTAGCCAGCAATCTCAGCCTCTCCATCCGCCGCTTCAGCAGCTCAGCCCGCGCCAGGTGGCACCCACTCAGCACCGCCGAGGAGGGTTCATGGACGACCTCCTGCTTCTGCTTCTGCTTCTTCTTCATGCCACCTGCCGCTTTCGACACCATTCACTCACTTTCACACATACCATACTGCCCTGCCCTGCCCTGCCCTGCCCTGCTGCCCGTAATTTTATTTTATTTGATGCATACATAATATAACATAACATAATAGATAGATAATAGATATACCTATACATACATAGTTACATACAAACACACACTAACCTATCTCACCTTTCAACTTGCTTTCACTGTTCAACTTTCTTGTCCTTAATTCAAAATCTTTGCTAGTTGGTTAAAACTTCAAACACAACTTAATTAGAGTAAAGACAATAATAGACTTCGAAATTATACCGTGATTATTAATAACAAGATTTTCAATTAGTGTTAACAATAAGAACAAACAATCGCCATCGGAGTAGTTCTCTCGTGTTACATTTCACTTAATTTTTTCAATTCTGGATCTGTTTACTTGGGCTTAAAATTGAAGGAAGAACTTTTCATTCTTGAATTTTATAAATCAAAATATGCACAGAACTAAGTTTATCGGATCACATAAAAATTAAAAAGGTAGTAGTTTATCATTATTTACCTGAAAAAAGAAGTAATAGTGTACTACTTATTATTAGTAGGCCGAGAAATCCAGATTTCAGTATTTTTTTTAAGTTATTTTTTTTCCAAACCAGTGCCTTGAGTGAAAATCATAGCGGAAATTGTCATTTTGAAAAGATGAAATTTTAATGCATCCAATGCATAGGATAGGACCACCCATCATGAAATTTAATTTATCTCTTTTTTTTAAAATAACTTTGAGGGCTCTGGTTAGTCATACGAAAGCAACATGCTTTATATGCATAATATATAATTTCCTACAACAAAGAAGGCCGCAATTCATTTTCTTCTATTCATCCTTATTCTCACTAAGATGAAAGACCTAAATCATGTAATAAATGTAACGAATAACACAATAGATATAAGAAGGGTCGAAGTAAGTATATAGATGGAAACAAAAATTATAACAAAAGAGAAATCGAATGTCCAAGATGAATAAATGTATTACAAGTAAATCCACAATTGTTATGACAAAAGCTCTTACGATGCCATTTTCTATTCTCTATCAAAATCTTCAGCAGCTGAAAGTCGTGGCTTGCTCACCAGCTCCTCCTGTAGTCATGAGAATTCATGTCTTTATGAACCAAGTAGAGAAATCCACAGCTATCCCAGAAATTCAAATACAACTTCAACAAACGTACATTACATTGAATCTAGGAGGGAAGAAGTGGCTGTCTCTCATCATGCCCTACACGATGACTAGCCTGGAAATATCCAACAAAAAAGAAAACTAGAGCAATTAGTCCAATGTATTAAAAACTCTGCAATTATAAAACAAGGTTGGTGATGACAGATCCGCACCTCTTCACTTGCTCCAGCTGCCATATTTATAAAGGATTCCTTTGACCTGGAATGAACACAAGTCATGTGTTATTGAAAAAGAACAATTGTTTTTCAAAAGTTTTCTTGTCATGTGCCCATCTAAAAAAAATAATAATAATGAGAAGGGAATCTTTTTCCCATTTCCTCCCCAGAATGAGCAGGGGGATGGTAAACCAACCCTAGAGATCAAGTACTGCAATTAAATATACAATGCACAAGAAAAAGAGGAAACGTATAAACCAACAGTTTTCTAGAGCTCCAATTTAAGCAGATACCCGAATCATTGTCACACGGACAAGAAAGGTACAAATTTGATTTTGGAAAAGTTATTAGGAAGAACCTTTGTTTGTCATTAACATCATGCAGTTCCAGCACACCATTCTGTTCATCCCTGGCTTTTGAAAGCGGTGAAAAGAACTGAAAAGGAAATGTACACAAGGTGAAACCAAAAAGAGAATGTCATTGGAAAATTCTTTTTTACTTTCAATTAGAAAGGAATAGTCTACTCCAACAGTCTTAATTGCCGATGAGAATCTGCCAGAATCAATATACCTGGTGCATTGAGATGAATACAATAGAAATTCCTATAATGAAGTTCATTGTCAAAGTATGTCCAAACATTGCAGCAGATGCTATGCCTGTAAAGATTGTGGCGACTGTTGAAGAGTACTTCTTCAAAATTGTATCTGCAGCTCATTAAAAGAGTTATTCAGAGAAGGGACAAATTATCTCTCCAGTGTCCACATACACACCATAAGACCAATTTAATACAAATTACAATATGCCAGTATTTTGACCCTAGCTTTTAAAATTGCAAATATATATATATATAACTGAATTATTGACCTGCATATTTGAAGAAGAAAGAGGATAGAATCCCTTGGGCAGCATTGTTCGCTATCAATAGCATAGTGGCCTTTGAATGACCTTCTAGGATATTAAAGCTGCTAGGACCTGGAATATCAAAACAGCATCACAGTTTGATAATCAGAAAATGCAACTCTATAAGTTGGAATTTAAAAGCTTTAATTAACTTTACTATTTTCTTTAAATACATTTTTGGATTGCATAGGAATTCGCACATAATAATGTACACCAGCCAGTAACAAGACAATAATTCATTTCTTACCTTTGAAAATAGCTGTCCCAAGTATTCCTAGAAAATTGAAAATAGCTCCATACCCATATAAGAATAAGTTCTGCAAATTAAGAAATAGATAATCACTATCTGCATAACAGAATACTAACGAAGAGAATCCTGACAACTGTTCAAACTACCTAGTTATTTTATTTCACATGCCTCAACAACATCAAATATTCAAATATGATTGTGTTAGTTTGGCAGTTGAGTATAATTGTTAGTTCTTTCTCTTAGGTGGTGATTGGTTTCCACTTTCATGTTCTATTTTTATTTTCTGTTTTCTCTGTTTTCAATATTTCCTTCACAAAATTCTGAAAACAAAGAAGATAGAAAATGAAAACAGAAAGTGAAAATGAAAACCAATCAGACCCTAAAGATTTCCTCTATTACATTTACATCATATCTAAGACCTTAACTCCACTCAAAACCATGGCCTGTCCCCAACCACTGAAGCAACACCCCAGTGATTTATATATACAATATAAATGGTAGTACCTATCAACTCTAATAAAGAATACATCAACAAATATATATAACCGCATTTAGTAATGCTAGATTCGCACATACACAGATACAAATGATAATTCACATTCCAAACTCATTAAACCATTTTCCAGACATAATTAAAAAAGGGGTCCAGACATGAAAAATTCCAATTCAACCTACATCACCTGGAGATAAATGCTTGTATCATATTGGCTCTTCAAAGCATACTCATTATAAACAGAGGCCAATGATGGCACAGTGACCTGCAATAATTCCAAGGTTATAAAATTGACGAATAGGAAAGGAACCTAAATAGATAAAAATAGAGAATAAAAAAAATTACTTTGAAATAAATTGAGTGCACAATAATAATTAATATAAGACCAAATGAATAAATAACAGAGAAAACTTACAAAGATCAGCGTATAAAGATATGCACCCATTGTGACAGGAAGACCCAAGGCTGTAGTTCCTTCGGGTAAAGACCGTAGTTGATTAACACTGATACCTATGAGCAATAGAGCAAGAGCTTCCCACTGCAGGAAAGAAATAAATCAATTTCACTGCTAAGTGGACCCAACTGGGGTTTACACAAGGATTACAACTTGCAAAAGTTCAACAATGAAGAGAGCAAAATAATGGCCAATCTGGTTTTCTTATCCCCAGAGGCAAGTCACAGCTTAATGCACACACCTGAATAATGGAAAACCGGCGCTTCATAATCACCTTTAACAAAACTGCTATTACTAAAACCTGCAACATGCACATTCAATAAGCTAACAATCAAGAGATGCATAGATCCAACTTTTCAATGAATAATTGTCAGAAAAACAACAGAAAAGGTTGAAAAGAAAAGAAAAAAAAGATGAGGGAAATAAAGGAGAGAAACTTTAGAAATAAAGTGAAAACTCAGTCAAGAATAATAATAGACTAAAACCAGCAAAATGTAAGGCACAAATAATAGGCCTACTTGAGATGCATCCAACAGCAATAACAAAAGAGATATCAAATGCAATGCATAGGCAAACCATTATTTGGCAGGTAATAATACTGATATTCAATCATACAATGCAGTGATAGAGAAACTACCTTCAAATTACTTAGCATCTTCACAGTAGCAGGATTAAAATAAAGCTGCATGAAATGGGATATCAATCAGTAAGTTTCCTTTGGAACAATAATTTTTTCAAATGTGAAAAATGTGAGAATGTGATTGAACAAGCAATGAGGATAGACGTTGGTAGCCAGTGCTTGTGCTGTAGATTTCATTCTCCACATCAGAAACTCAATGCTATCACAAAAAGCACAATGAAATACTTACCAACATTTATCCCCTCAAGACAAAGCTCATGAATAATAATAAAAAAAAACGGTCCATTAATTCTAGAAAATCATATGTGCAAATTAAAAATAAAATTCAGATCTCTGATGAATAGCATTCTAGCATGAACTCTAAATCCTTATATATACCGATTATGGGCTATTTCTATATACCTGCATGATAAACTTCAGATAGTTGTTTATAGCATACAGAAGTGCAGGGACGGCAAGAAGGACATTGTTGCGAGCCGCCTACAAAAGATGAAATTGCCACAAACAGGATAAATATATTAAAAAAAAGATTATCAGATATAGCTAGCATCTAACAATTTCAAATAGTTAAATTTTGAAGATATACCAAGACAAGATGCCAAGAAACTTAAAAAGAAGCTCTAGCACATTCAAACCGCATACTCACAGTATATATGCACTCTAAGGTAATAATGTGGATGTTGGTTCTTTTATTATCTTAAATAAAACATACTAATGCAAATTGGACTGATCAACGCAGTTCAATCCCAAGAAGCAGAGAAGTTAGCAAAAGACAAACACCAAGGAATATCCATATCTGAAAAACTCTGTATTGGAATGAATAGAGAGTCCTCACAAATCTGTCAAGTCATGCAAAACTGCTATTATACAACATAATACCTGTACAAATGTAGAAATTGAGAGAAGAGGCTTCTCCCCCACTTTTTGATGCCTAGACTGC
Source organism: Aeschynomene evenia (assembly GCA_013621005.1). Lineage (NCBI taxonomy): Eukaryota > Viridiplantae > Streptophyta > Magnoliopsida > Fabales > Fabaceae > Aeschynomene > Aeschynomene evenia. The sequence goes on along the minus strand of CM024271.1, from coordinate 28,644,134 downwards.
ACAATAAACCAAACCTTAATCAGATAGAAAGTAAAAGCATCTTAAAGCAGCTCAAAGATCAAGTTGTTGGTTCCAATTTATTTTCCTTCAGTTTCTAACCTATCCACCACTGTTTTCTTTAACAGATGGCATTGAAACCTTTTTTTAATCCAAAACCCAAATCAATTTTTTCTTAAATTGCTGAAGAAGCATAAACTCGTATTTTCAAAGAAACAAACAGTTACGAATTGGACCCTTGATCTCTACTTCCTTATGAGAAAAACCAACCATACCCTAACATAACCCCAATAAACATCAAAACACCTAGCTTTCTACCATAAATAATAAAAGAAAATCCTAAATCTAGACTACAAAAATTTGATTCAGTTGCTGCTTACATTCGAAGGTCAATGACAGACCCATACCAATACCATGGCATTCAATACAGAGCAAATCTGAGCAAACATCCATGATGAAAGCAAGCAACACAAATTGATTATTAAAAACCAAGACACCTCTTTTTTTCCACTCTTCAGTAGAGGTTATAAATTCTAATAGCTTTACGCACAGACAAAAGTAGGGAATGTCCTGCTAAAATGAAAAGCTGTGACTTCAAGACAAATCACATCCTAGTAACATCATAGTTAATACAGATTATTTCAATATATAAGCTGGAGCTGCCTTTACAATCTAATTTATCACTTAGCAAGTGCTTTAATTGCAGGTAATTGAAATGACATTATGGACTAAGGAAAAGTGATCTTTACCTGGAATAGAAGCATAACTATAGCAAAGAAAACCTTTGCGAGCTCTGTCAAAAAATTAACACTAATTGGGCTAAAATTGAATTTCCCATCCACCTTGGACATATAAACAAGAATAGGCTGCCAAATAAAAAAAGAAATAGTGTATGTCAGACACTAGCAACAATCATAAAGGTTTGGCATGAGCTTGAAATGTCAAATTACGAACAATTAACTCTCTAATCTGCATTAGAATATCAGATCAGCTAATTTCCAAAAGAGTTTAGAGCTGCAAGTCAGAAATGAAATATGGCGAAGTAACAAAATCTTTTGCCTTCGTAGAAATATAAATAAATATGCTAATTCATAAACTCGTAATCATCACTAAACATCCCCTTTTTCTAATTCAAATAAAACAGTGTCCCGGCTTTTAGTTACTACTCATAAAGCAGATGCCAGTTTCTTTCAGCTGAATCTCCCATATTCTCACCACGTCAAGGAAGCAACATCCCTCTTAACATGTTATGAGACTAATTCACAAGACTCAGCATATCAGTATATGAAAAGCAGCCAAGACACTGAAGAGGGTCAAAGGCATCATAATAAGCAAGATTCGTTATCAATTTTTGCCGACCTTTATCCATTAGCATTTGACAGAAAAATTTCAATTAGAAGACGTTAACTACTCACCTGTAAACCAACTAAGACGCAGTCACCAACAACCAAAAAGACGTTGAGTGCACGTTGCTTAGATGACAACCTACTTTTGTGGCGATCATAAGCCCTCGATACAGTTTTGGCAGATGGGGAAACCAATTTGGAGTGGCAAACACTGCATTCTATCATCCCGTTCTTCATGTATATCCTCCCACGCTATCAGGGTATGAAGAACTCGATCTGCAACTAAAAACCCCTGCATCCATGGTCCACATCCATGATCAAACGAAATTGCTATTAAACAATAAGATTAAATTAAATTCCCCAGATCTTGCTCTTGTGGAACAGGTAAACGCACCGCTTAAATGCAAATTTGCAAACCACTATAGAGATCCCCCTAGGATAACAGGAATTACGGATATGCAGAGCTAAGATCTTGGAAAGAGGAAAGCAAAAGAGCAAGGATGACATCACCGACAAAAGACAATGAGAGGCATGGAAAATTCGGGATCAAGGAAACAAAGACAAACCTAGATCGAGTCCAAAACAAGCATTTACGAGGAAACGGGTTTGATCTGCAGCTGGTGGCACCGAATTTGAAGTAGCTCGATTGAGATGGGGACGAGTGAGAGCTTAAAGAGAAAAGGATTTGGAATTCAGTCTTCCGCTTCTTCTGCTTCTTGCTCTTGTTCGTTCGTCCTCCAATGGAAAATGGGATTCGAGTTTAAAGATATGCGAGGAATATGCAGAGAGAGGGGGAGAGGGAATGAGTATTGTGTAATTTGTAATGGAAATGGAAATGGGAATAGGCGTTTTTATGCTTTTTATTTGTTTGCTTGTTTGTTTGTTTTGCTTTCAATTCACACAAACAACACACACACACACACACACTCACGAACTTCGTGCGTGCGGTGGGGTGAGGAGAGGAGAGGAGAGGAAAGGTGTGAGTCACAGGGTGCAACGTAACGGGCCAATCAGCTGTGAGCGTTTTGGCGAAAAATGAGTAGAGTCCAAGGGAAGCGCCATTTGCATTTCTATCTTATTTCTTTCTTTCTTTCTTTCTTACTGTGTTATTGTTTGGTCACTCTCTCTCTCTCTCTTACCTGTTGGGTTGGGTTGGGTGCCATCATCACCGCTAAAATATAAAATTAATTAATTAATAATTATTATATGCATATTATTAATTGTTACCTTCAAACAAAAAAACAGTGAAGCTATTTTCTCTTCAGGTTGCACGTTTCTTTCGCTTCCATTTGCAGTGTCTCTCTGTTGTCTGCCTCTGCCCAAGTTTATAAACCAAGCTTTTAATTCGGTTTGGTGTTGTAATTATTCACTAATTGTTGTGAGTCTTTTGTAATTTTTTATTAGCCCAACGTGTACAATGTTCTTATTCTTTGTCCTAAATGGTGGAATATTTTTTAAATTTATTTAAAAACTATTATTAGTTTTAGTCATTTTAGTTTAAGATGTTCATCTCTTTTGAGAATTAACTATTATTATTGTTTGTTTACTGCCAGAATTTGACTGTTTAGAGGTTGATTGCAATAAAGAGAGCTTTGACTACAAGATAATAAGCTATTTTGACCGATCAAAGTCTGGATGCAGTTACAGTATTTATCTGTTCCAACAGGCAACAAGAGAGCTTTTATTACAAAAATAAACTCATTTGACGGAGCAGAATTTGACTACAGTTATGAAACATCTAAAATAAATAAATTAAAAATTAAAAACCTACATTGTTTTATATGGAAATATATCTTCATATAAGAAAACACTTACCAAAATCATTCCTTTCAGATGATGATAATAAGGAAATTACTATTCATCTTTATGTTTTTAATATTTGCAATAAACTCATGAATGATTTTTATGAGTCACGTATTAATTTTTTGACGAGCGGAACAATTACATAATAAAATTTTATTTCAAAAAATAGGGAAATTTTCTTTTGATACGCTTTTATGCATGATTCTAAATAGTTTAACATCTAAAACGTCTTTGATTTTAATCTATATCATGTACGATTTTATTTAATTTAAAATGATTTGATTTAAGTCTATGTCATATGATTAATGAGGACCTAACTCTCCATAATGAAACTTATTAGATGTTTCTCATCTACATGAAATTTAAAAAGAATTGAAGAATCTCCTCTCGAGAATAATTAGTATACATTATTATTATAATTAATTAATAATCATCAAAATATCATTGACTAGAGTAAGCTAACCAATTAAACTATGAAGTGATGAAGTATGAACAAGTGTGCAGGTATAGTACTAGTATGGTCATAGTCAAGCGAGGTTGTCTTCGAGCTGATCAGTGCTTGTCCAGTTTTGAGAATGCTGCATCCACACACAGAACAGAAAGGATGTCAAATGGCTAAAAGGGTGAGAACATGCATAACAAATGCATCATCAGTTGGTTCAGCAGAAAGGGTGAAGATAGATAGGACAAAAAGCCCTAAACAAACATGTCATGTCATGTCATATTTGATGATATTGAAATGAAACCCTCGCTCGCATTATTAACATCCAATGCATGCATGAGTAGTTAGTTAGTTAGAAATAGGGTAAAAGGATCGCATCGCACCAAACCAAGGGCTTCTCTTGCAATCGTGTGGCTGTCCTCACTACAAACTTTGGCAAAGAGACACATGAGGTGTTCTCTTTGTTCCAGCTTCAAGTGTTTCTCTAGGCCCCGCCCTACCATCTCCATTTCAGGCTGCACACATATCAAGCAAGCCTTGTCATTTGTCAAGCCAACTGGAGAATACATTAGAAATTAAATATTTCATCCAAGACAAGGGAAGATGATACATACCGAAGACTCCTCGGGAGGAAATACCCGCAGAAGGAGGCATATCTTTGACAGTTCTACCATAGCATCAACATGTTTCCCTTGCATTTCCAGAGCCTATAATTGAAAGCACCATCGAAAGCATGAATTGAGCAGAGAACAGAGGAAAGCAGAAGAATTTGGAATTTGTGCTGTATTTCAAGTAACAAAGTAATATAAATAGCCTACAATGTTTTATCTGAAAAATTACTACCGTAACTAATAGGCATTACTCATTAGAAAAGTATGATTTCGTCGAACCCCAAATGTGAAGGACAGTAACACCAGATCATCAGAGTTCAAGTAAGAAATTACCCAAGCCTGTAGAAGACAGGAACGTGTCCGTGCAGCAACAGCTGCAGAGACAATTATTGATGCACGAACATTTTCAAGGCCAATGTTTTCAGCAAATCCAGCAAGGAATTGCCGAGCATCCTCACCATTAATATCAATTGCAGTAGAGTAAGTTGGTGCTCTGGATAGAAACAAAGTAACCAGTAATTATATAATCATTCATTACAAAATGATTAGACTGTAGACTTTAACAGGTGCTAACTGACACAAGTATTCTGGCCTATAAAACACACCTGCTGCAAACATTCAAAACAAAGTTTGCAGATGCTCGATACAAGGAATCCCGTATATTTGTTGGTTCAATAGATACTTGCACACCAGAAGTTCTGCATAGTTGACGTAACTGTTCATGTGTAGAGGCAACAAACAGTCCAAATGTCATGAGAAGAGAAACTAATTAATTTCCTTTTATTATATCCATGCATTGAAAAGATAATTAGGAACCATCACTATGATATTTTCTATTACTTAATGCTCATCAATTCGACAAATGCTTACATTCATCATGTTACAAAACCTTAGAACCAAATTTAGTTATGCAACTTGATATTAACTAAAATGGACACATTTTGAAAGAATAGGGGAGTATTACAAACTGACACAGGTCAGTGCTAAGCTTAACAAAGTGTACATACTAGTTTCCCTAAAAAATAATAACAAATGCTGTAAATAATACTGCATATATCACTTTCATAAACAAGTAAATCACCCACAGAGGAAGAAACAACTAACTTGAATTATGTCATTCTCCATGATGTCATTTCCGGCCATTCTACTGTCAGTAATTGCTGGAAATCAAGGGGATGAGTTGCAACTTGAATTAAAGGATCGCAAAACACTATGGAAATTAGGAAATGTGTATTTTTACCTAAACAAAGAAAAAACCAGAGAACATAAGTTAGTTCACAATTTAACCAGAAACTGGAAACACCTGTAACAAATGTAGTACTTGATAAACAGGACAATCGAGAGGCTTCCTCTACGAATGAACCATGGTGGTACCCATCAGGGCATTGCAGAGAAATTTTGAAATAACAGGAACCAGAAGCTACTAACGAAATTGATAATACTCTCTTCCCCTCACTACAAAGAACCCCTCTATTCATCATCCTCTCTTAATTTCATAGCTCAATATAATGTTAGTCAATGCAAACGTATCAACAACTCCATCGAACCTAATAAGAGAGTCTCTAACTTCATTTGCAAAATTTAGTTGCAGTGCCATTGTACAGAACAGCACAAAAACAAACAAACCTACCTCGAACCACTCTGTAAGCCTCCCTCTTGTATTCGTCTTGCTCGCTAATGTCGCAAACAGCACCGTTCATCGTAGCTGGCCACCATTTCGGCAATTTCCTTAGCGCACGAGCCTTGTTCTTCTTGGCACCTCGCTTGGAACTACCCTCCACCCGCGATAACGGATTCACCGGCACCTTTGTGAGACTCCTTTCCCCCCACCCAACAACAACCTCTTTTCCGCCAAGACTGCGGTCCCTCCGCACCATAGGCCTGTGCGCAGTGGCATTCCGACGCCAAGCCCAAACCCTAGACACCAAATTGACCAAAACTCTGAGGACGGAAAACGCCACGATGCTCAAAACCGCAGAAGTTCCAACGAAATGCAAGGTGGAACGGCGACACGAGACCACGAGGCTGCGGTTATGGTCAAAGGTGACTAGGGTTTGCAAATCGGTGTAAGCGTCAGCAGCGGAAGAAAGGAATGTGCGGATTGTGGAAGGGAAGATAGTATGGAAAGTGGAGGAAGCTCGGGAGGATAGCTGAGTGATGTCGATGACGGTTTCGAGCTTGGGTTCGGAAATGGAGAAGGAGGTGGAAGTAGTGGAGGGGGGAGAGAGTTTGTGTTTGCGCCTGCGGGTGGGAGGGCGGCGGCGGAAGGAGGCGGAGGCGGAGGCGGAGACGAAGGACGGGCATGTTGAAGAGCGAGGGAGAGAAGAAGAAGGGGTGCTGGCGGAGGATAGAATGATGATGTTGTTGCACTTTAACATTTGTTTTGCTTTGCTCTCTCCACTCGCTCGCTCGCTCGCTCACTTCATCACAGGATGATCTGTATGTTTTGTTTCTTTGTCTCACTCACTCCCACCTCAGAGTCAGTAAAAGGTCTTTCAACACAACAAAGTACGTACATACCACCCACCCTAGCGTCAAATCCAACGACCATAGCCGCCCCTTCACAGTTTCCTTATTTATTTTTTAATTTTCTTAAATGAACTTTTTCATCGCTTCCTATGGTTTTGTTTGTGCATTTGCCTTTTTGGATTGGGATCCAGAATTTTTCTCTTTTTATCATGTACATGTGAGTAACTAATAACTAATAGGAGTTTATTTGATTTAGATTTTAGTAGAAATATTTATCAAATAAATTTAACTATTAGAATTGACATGGAAAACATTTGCGGTGGATCCTCCCCACCTATGTCAAGTAACAAATTGATGCATCATAATAACTTGTCGTGTATCATAATCTTACAGCCAAATTTGGCGACATGTTTGTGGCTCCACCCCAAACCCAAAGCATTCCATAAAAGAAAAGAACTAGGAATTCACTCAGCTTTCAGATTGTCCAAAATATCTGCCTGAAATGGTAGCAAGTATATTAAGCATTATGACCTCATCATCGAGTTCAGCCTTCCCAGCACGTATGCTAGCACACTTGCGCAGCAGACTCCTGAGAGCAGCGCAGGAATCTGCATCTAGTGGAGCATCAACTGTCGCACAGAGTGCAAAAAGCCACGTGCAATCGTTTCTTGTGACGGTGTTTGCAGCCGAGAGCATGCTAATCCTTTTCAGCAACATGGATACCCGGGCTACAGGGTCCATTCCCAAGATTGCAGAGAGTAAAGGAGGCATCGGAGAGCTGCTGCTGCTACTTGGTTTATCGACACAAGATTTTGATCCCCAAGGCAGTTTGGTGTCCTTAACCTCGGAGATCATGTTAAGGAGTTGACCGGTTGCACTCAAATGGTGATCAAGTGGTACATCCATGTTCATTACACCAGCAGATTCTTTAAGCCTGTACCCGTGTTGCTTTGACATATGAAAGGGCTGCAGATTATTGGATTCCCTAGCATCTGGACCTTCAAGACATGAGAGATTCTGGAATAAGAAGTAGACAAACAATGAGACAACAGGGCCAGTCCTTTAGGGAATTATAGTATTTAAGGCACAAACAGTAAATTGCCAAACCTATCCTTTATAACTAACATGTTTGAAAAATTAAACGATTCTATTGTGTCCAAGATGCAGTCAGCAGTCACTAGATTAGGTAAGAAATGAAAAAGAAGGAAAAAGAAAAAGGATGAATACGTATAGACAGACAGAAGGCTCTAGAAGAACATACTGCTCTTAGTGCTGAGAACTCAGCAAGGAACACATCCTCCCATTCTTTCAATGGCAACAGATGCTCAGGACACTTGGCAATATCAGGAATCTTGGGCATGTAATCACTCTGTTCCTTGTTAAGTTTACTTCTATCAAGTTTCACTACCTTCACTCTAGGAATTTGATCTGCCTCCCACCTGCGCAAGATACCAAAGGTTAAGAAATTCGCTATACATTTCAAATCAAACGTCTACTATAATGCCTATTGCAGGCCTTTCCCCATTCTCCATTCCAAACATTTAAGTAAGCAAGCTCACTACAACTGTGTATTGCAGCTCAAGAGAGGCTACAAGTTTTACAGGCTTGTAACTTGTAAGTGTGCACTTAGAGTAAAGGTTTGGAAGTTTATGTTGTGGAATGCCTTCTGACAACCTTTAACATGAAGAAATAACATTTCAAAGCATATGTCCATCATAGGACCAGAAATCAGATGCTGACAATAAAAGCAATACCTGACACGCCTAAGATATTCCCATCCATCTTCTGGTGGACCAGAATCAAAATTAGGTTCTCCATCGACCAAAAAGGCAGGCCTCTGGATGCTGGCATAATCAGCATCACTGTCATCATCTTCACTGCATTCTTCAAAAACTGAGGCCTCATCCTTACTGTTAAGACTATGGCTACATGAAGGGTCAGCATTACTCCCCATTTCGGTATTTTCCATGGCTTGTAGCTCACCGTCCATATTTTCACAACATGCTGCACCTGAAAGCAATTCCAAAATATTCAGCACTAGAACAATCAATTTGTTAATACTTCAGAACAGTTAGAGTAAAGAAATATAAGATTTAGTCTTTGTTAACACAACAATAATCAGGAAACTCTTGTCCTTCCCATTCCAACGCAACATGAACAAGAAACTGAAATTGCTGTGGAAAATCAACAATATTAACTTTCAACATACAATGTCAATTATGAATGTAAACAACAGAGCATCCCTGTTAGTTTGTAACAAAAGTATTTACAATCAAGCCTACTGCACAAAACTTTTCATATACAGCGAATTTATACAAGTAACAATGCAACAATACAACATCAGTCAGCGCCTAGCTACACAAATCAGAACATAGTCAACTAATGTTGAAGATTAGATCTTTTCCAGGTTCCTTTTGCTCATTCTTCAATGGACAAAGACATTCATATATCTCCACCTTCCATTAGCAGCACCCACACCTGTCCATCACAGAAATTTAAAACATCAAATTGACACAATATGAGCTAACAACCAGAATAGATTATCTCAACGAGAAAAACAGTTCAGAGGCCAGAAATTCAAACTCAGAAGGCAATAGTAACAACCGTGAAAATGAGATGAATAATTGTTGTTAAAAAATTGTACAATTAACACCAGCTAAGCTTTAATGCCACTGGGTGGGATTATGTCAAGATATAATATTTTTAAACCAATAATGCCGACGTACAACTGAAATACGTCAACTTATATCCAATGTGTGCTATCCAACGTGTGATATACGTATAGCACACATCCTGTAACATGGATAGCACACGTTGGATACAAGTTGGACGTATTTTAGTTGTACATCAAGCATTATTGATTTTTAAACCACTGCATGTCTACAAATCCTCACGAGTAATCTAACAGCAAAACGATCATTTTTTTTTCAATTTTATTTTGAAAAAGAAAAAAGAGTGGAGAAGGAAAAGGAAAACCTCTATAATTATGGATGCAACTACAGCCTAAAGTAATGAAGGGAAAAGTAGTTCATGAGATCGAAAGAAAGAACAAGCAAGATTCACGGATAGAAGAAACACTAACAGAAAAAGGAGAGAGTCAAGCATATTCACAAGTACATTACATGTAAATTTCAGATAATCGATTTCCAACTAACCAGTTAGCACAAGAATGTGTATAGTTGTTAGAAAGACAGGTGAAAGAAGAGAAGCATCAAGAACGATAGGTTTCATCCATGGAAGCGATACTTACTGAGGATGGGTGGGGCAGCGTGTTTCTTGTTTGGAAGCTGGCAGAGAGGCGCAGGAAGAGGCAAGGTGGGCACAGCCAACAAGGTGTCATACTCGCTGCTCACCACTGCTTCGAGCCCTGCGCGAATCGCGTTCCAGAATGCGCGTTGTTTCTCCACGTTCGCGAACCTCAGAGCCTCCATCTCGTTTCGTGAGTATTTTCTAGTCTTGGTCTTATTCTTATTCTTCTTCCCGTTCCCATTGCCATTTGCATTCGGATTCGGAGCCTCCTCAGATGCAGCAGCAGTCTTCTTCCCATTACCATTACCAGTCTTGTGCTTGAATGCATCCTTCTTGGCCCTTCTTCTTGAACTCGATTGCTTCTTGACATTCTTTCCAGATGGCGCAGCAGCAGCAGCAGCAGCAGAAGCAGAAGGAGGAGGAAGGGAAAGGGTCTCAACTAAGGCAGTCTCGTCAATGACCTCAAAGCCTAACCCTAACCCTAACCCTATGCAAGCAGAGGGAGGGGCAGGAGGCAGGACTTGTTTGCAAGACTCTTGTGTAGGTTTGCCTTTGGTGTTGCTGGGAAGCAGAGCCGATTCGAGTTCCTCCAACAGCCGTTGCTTCTTCGCTTCCAAGTCAGCAGAAGGAGGAAGCTGCTCCGGCGCACCCGCAGTGGTTTCTTGAGCAGAATCAAGAACAGAGTCTTCTTCTTCTTCTTCGTCTTCTTCTTTCTGCGTAAGTGGCATTTCCGTTTCCATTACCATTTCCTTTTCCTCAGCGGCAACAGAGTGATTGAAACCGTCGCAACCAGAAGCGTCAGCCATCGCCAATTCTTCTTGAGCAGGCAAGTGTTCTCTATTCTTCTTGAGAGAGAGAGAGAGAGAGAGAGAGAACTGATCAGTTGAGTGTTCGCTAATCGCTTTCTCAGGGTTATAAGTAGTCGGGGGGCTGCAACTATCTATAAATAACATATTTAATTACGGTTTTATTAGGCCTTGCTACGGAAGAAGCAATGCCCATTTTACATATCAAACTATGCTCTTTCACCCCATTTTAATAACTTCAGTTCTTGACTCTTATTTTTTTGTTTTGGTTTGTATCTTTGACCAAACAGAAACAAATGTGCATTTTCCCTTTGCAAGAAAGGGTCAATTTATGTTCAACATTACGTATACAACGTATTATCCTTCATACAATATGAAAAATGTACAACAAAACTAAAAAAATGCGTGCGTTGTGTACTCACTATCATGATGCGAGCGTGAATGGTACACGCATAAACAAACACATAAGATTATTGGAAATAAACATATTTATTTGTTACAATAAACACACTTAAGTATGGAAAATGAACACATTAATTAAAAAAAAAACATCTCAAATATGTGTTATATACGTGCTCAATTAAAGTATTCCTCAAATATAAATCGTCTTTGGTGGTTGAGTTATCATTTTACATTGTATTATATGTTCAACTAAAGTATATGTATATGTTCATTTTGCATGGTATTTTATGTTCAATTACAGTATAAATATGTATTCATGTTGCATTGTACTGTGTGTTCAGCTATATGTTTACTTTGCATTGCATTATGAATTCAATTATAATATAAGTATGTTTTAATTTTGAATTCATATATTTAATTACAATATAAGAATATGTTTATTTTACATTGTATTATGTGTTTTCATTGTTTTATATATTATATGTTTATTATGACTTAAATAAACAAATTATGACCTAAGTATTATTTGATATGTTTACTTTAGGTTATAATATGTATTCATTAAATCTTATACACTATAGATGTACATTTAAATTAATTTTTTTTTTTTATGTTTCGCTAATTGTACAATCGTAATTAGCCTTGCTAAACTTAATGCGCATTCTTTGTATTAAAAAGTTTATGAATAGCCACGATTCAACAGCATCTGTATAATTATTACTTTCTACATGCATGGAAATTAAATTGATGTATTAATGTAAGAAAAATAAAATTAAATGAATGAAGAGGAATCATTACTTTAAAGTAAGAAAACTGAAAAACAAAATTTGGATCCGAAACCCAAAAGTTAAAAAAAGCATAGTCGCACACATTATTATAGGTCCGATTGAATCCAAGTAAAGAATTATGGAGGGTGGGTTTCTGAAGCCTTAACGTTTGGTAACAATGGGAAACAAGATGGACAGACAGACGGACAGACAACACAACCCAAACCCAACACCCATTTGTTGCATTATGGCTCTACAGATATGTCAGCACTACAAGTGCGATACATGGAATTTAACAGTGACAAGAAGAAACGCGCCAAGCCAATCCAATCCTACACGGTCCAATCTCATACAAAAATAAAAAATAAAAAATGTATAGATATTTATATATTCGCAGCATTCGGATAATTGAATCAAACTCTGCAGGAGATGCAGAGTTCAAAGACCAAGTCATAAGCTTCAGCTTTCTGGAGCAGCAGGAGCAGGAGTCTTGAGAAGAGGTTGGAGTGCTTTAACAACGATGCTCATATTTGGCCTAAACTCAGCCTCATACTGCACACACAGTGCTGCAACGGCTGCAAGCTGCACAAACAATTACAAACGTTGTCATCATCAACTTCAAATTGGAAGGCCATGAATTATGCATGTGTGTGTCAGTGTCATTACAAGTTTGTGCACAGGTATGTAATGTTAGAGAGTTAGATACCTTGGCAACTCCTTTAGGGGGATACTCTCCCTTCAATTTTGGGTCAACACATTGTTTGACTTTGTCTTCACTCAATCTTGGGGTAGCCTAAGATAACCAAAAGATAAATAGATAAGTAAATGAGCCTAGCCAAAATAACTAAATGAAGTGAAGCATTTGTTTAAGCAGATGCACTGACCCATGTAACAAGACTTTGCTGTCCGCGGGGCATGGTGTGATCCACAGGTTTTCTTCCTGTAAGAAGCTCAAGAAGAACAACACCAAAACTGTAGACATCACTTTTTTGAGTCAACTGGCCAGTCATTGCATATCTGTAAAGTTTGGCAAGGTGACAGAAAAATAAGAATCAATAAAATAACACAAAATATCTAAAGATGTGACAAAGATAATTCAGATGAGCAAAGATATAACTTATAAATGGATAAACAAAAAGAACAAGGCCAAAGCTGCAAAATTGCTCTGTTTTCATTGAAGTTTCTAATGAAACTGCTTACCTTAGTGATAAGACCAGAAAACATGTTACCTAACATGAAATGAACAATTAAAACTAAAAAGTATAAAACAACATAGTTCTAGTTCGAGCAAATGTTGAATTAGGTTGCTGGGACATTCATTAGATCTCAACATAATGAATGACACATGCCACATGGGAACATAAATAACAGACATACAAGCTAAAACAATTGACTGTATTAAAGGACGTACATGAATCAAGAAAACTAGATATAGAAGAGGAAATGTTAAGTATATCCAGCTTATGATTTTAACTTACAGTGAACTTAAAGAGTTAAAGTCAATTATGGGGACTAAGCCAGTTATGGTACTATGACCCTCACTTGCTCTTCATGACAATGAATTATTAGTCAAAAGTTTTGCCTTATCATTAAGTATCACTGGAAGATTACACATTTGAACTAAGTTTACATGCATTTAATCTAGGAGAAATCAGGAAGGAAAACTCAGTAACAGTAACAAGATACATCCATTGAACAATCTAACGACAAAGATGACAAAAATGGATATCAACCAAAGAAATCATGATTTGCAGCTATATGTAAAAGATTAACCACACATAAGTAGCACTAAGACACCAAAGAAATGTTTTCATAATAATACAGTAATATATACATCTATGAACTCGAAGAAAAAAGAGATGATGTAGATGAATAAATAAAAAGCAAGCATGCTCAGGAAGCTTACTCTGGAGCATGATAACCAAAAGTTCCCAACACTCTAGTGGAATGAAGGCGTGCAGCCATGTCAGGGGCCTGATTTGAAAGGTTAAAATCAGCTATCTTAGCCTTGAAATCTTCAAAGATGAGCACATTACTTGATCTGATATCTCTGTGTATAACAGGTGGTTGAACTTTCTCGTGTAAATATTCTAATCCCCTTGCTGCATCAACTGCAATTCTAACTCGCTGTATCCAATCAAGAGTTGGCCCAGGTTGTGCCCCCTGAACTCCCTTTCTACCTGTATTGGTATTGGAGAGACAGTCAAAATCAACAACAAAACTTCTTAGATATGAATATAAGTCAAGGCAGCACATGATATAGCATACCATGCAATATGTCATGAAGAGAGCCCATAGTAGCAAACTCATATGCAAGTACACGAAGATTTCCTTCAACACAGTAACCATGCAACTCAACAAAATTATCATTCTTCAACCTTGAAACCATGGAGACCTGAAATAGACAACATTGAATGGAAATGCCGATAAATTGACAATGATCAACAGAAACAAATGAACTCGCAGTGAATAAATTTATGTAGGTTGCTTATTAGATAGCAGGGACATGCCTGAGTCAAAAATTCATTATTTGATTCAGGCTCAGATGAAACATCAAGCTTTTTGACAGCAACAGCTTTTCCATCGTTTAAGGTTGCATAATACACCCTTCCATATGATCCTTCACCAATCAATGCCTTTGACCCAAAATTGTCAGTCTTCTCCTTCAGTTCATCCAAAGATAATGCTGGAACCTCGATAGGTGGGGGTGCCTTTTGTGTTTCAGGTTTGACAGGAGCTGAAACTCTCGAGCCTTTTGGGTTGCCTAACACAAACAAAATATGAACTCACTATTGTTTATGGTCCACAAATATATCAACAAAAACATATGGGAGATCAAATAGAGCATGAATGCTAAGTGGCCATCCAATTACATTCATTGTTATACGAACTTCTTTCCCAGGCTATAATCAGTAGCATGATTGATGAATTAAATTAAGAAACTCACCATCTCCATAATTCCTTGGGCTTTTCAGGTGCTCATTTTCAGTTGATGGGTAAGACTCTTCTACCTGACACGTGCAACAAAGCCACCGACGCATCCTTGTTCTCTTCCTCAAATATAAATCGTCTTTGGTGGTTGAGTTATCCAAGTGGACAAAGTAACCAGGAGGAGAAGAAGCATGTGCCTACATTATTAGTGGCACAGTAAGAGCTATGAGGTAATTGTTATGTTATTATTTGGTACAATTTATTTGATCAGTAACTAATAAAGTCAAATCCCAAACAATGAAATGCTGGAAGAAATTGAAATGATATCCATGACAATTTTGAAAATTTTCACATATCGTTTCTGAATTCTGAATGACATGCATGCATCATAGATCTGAAACGGTGAGTTAAAGTCACAGAATTTGAGATTTTAGAGGGAAATGCCCCAAATGGGTCACATCACATCACTCAACAAGAAATTGGCAATTGAGGGTCATTAAACAATTTAGCATCTTAAAAAGAGAACGGGTGGGAAATCCTTCTTTGACCAAAATCATTCAACAATCGAAGAAGTCTAAGCCAAGATAACAAACAAATGAATAGGCGTAATTCACAACCCGCTAGAGAATCATGGTATGAAAGTAGAAAAGCCCGCTCCACATGCAAAATTCATGAGCTAATTTCACCAATTGCAGAGAAGAGAAAAAAGAAAAAGAATACGGAAATTAATCTTTACCAAATGACCCGGACGATTGTGAAGGGGAAAGTCTCTGCGGTCCATAAAAAAAAGGAGAAAAAAATAAATCAAAATTAATGAAGCAGGAATGGTTGGAACAGAACCCAAATCGGATTCGAAAAGAAATGCAGAACACCCGAAAGAGCCCAAAGAATCGAAGAGAGAAAAAAGAGGAACAACCAAGGAAGGCACGCAAAAAAATAAATTATAAAATAATAATAATAAAAAACGGAAAGAGCGAAGAAGGGGAATAGGAGAGAGAGAGAGAGAGATAAGGGGGGAATGAGAGAGAAGAAGGGAATTAACTAAAATTAGGATCGGAGAGAGGCGAAATTAGAGGGAACGAGAAAAGAGAAAATCACCTTTATGGGTTGCAAATGCGAGAGAATGGCTAATGCTCTGCTCAGCTCAGCTCAGCGTTAGGGTTTGTTTATGCGTTTTGTGTTTGTTTTGTTGCAAAGAAAGAAAAAGAGAGAGAATGAATGAATGGAAGAAAGGAACGAAGGAAGGAAGGAATAATAAATGGGATAGAGAGAGAGAGAGAAAGACAGGTGGATTGGGTTTGGCTTTGCTTTTGCTTTTGAGGTGTTCGCTGTTTTCTAATATCATATCAGCCAGGGATGCAACGCGTATTCCCCCCCCCAATAGATATTATCAATCAATATATAATCACTATTATTATTATTATTATTATTATTTAATGACTTTCATTTCTTTAGTAATTACTTCTTCTTGAGACTCTGGTTATTTGCTCCACTGAAACTATATTATTAAGTTTTCTTTTCATATCTTGTAGATTCAATTGCAATAAAGTGGAGAATAATATAATGTTTTATAAATTTTTTGGGAATTTATGTAATTATTTCATAAATTTACAAATATCTTGAATTAACGTAAATAAGAGTTAGAGTGTACTTTGCTGAATATAAAAAATATTGTAATTTGACTTAAATTTAATAATAATATTGTTAATTCAGAATATATATTTGAACGATTTTTTTAAATAAATGGTGAAAAAGTTGATTATTATGATTCATGGGACAATACATAATTGAATAATTATCTGAAGTATAGAAATTAAATCCCAATTTTCAATCAAAAGTAATAATAATTAAATAAACATTAATTTAAATAGTGACTACGTTAGAAAGCAAAGTTTAATTTTAGTATGTTTAGTTGAGAAATTCTTTTACGAAGAATTGATTTGAGACTAAAAGCTTATAAGAAATATATATATATGCGTAGGTGCTTTTGATATGTTTACTTGATAGGAAAGGAAAGGAAGAAAGGGGCGGTGTGATGATGGAAGAAGGTATCGGAAGGCAACTCTTTGGTACTCATCACTCATTCATTCTTTGGGCCATATACTATATGATCACACTAACAACTTCCTATTATTTATTCATTATCACTTTTCTAAAATAAAATCATTCTTTATTATTAGTGGCCAACGGTTATAATCATTTCATAACACAAATGAATTCGGAGCACATGTCATTCGGCTTTTAAAAATTATTTATTGATCAGGAATCAAACAACTTGAATAGCTCATGTAGAAGTAACAAGACCTCGTGCCTAGAATCAAAATTCAATATTTCCCTTCAATTGAAACCCATTGCACAAACTTAAAATCCAGTGTACACTGTAGAGTGTCTTTAAAATAAAGTTCTCTTCATAAATTGAGTGTTCTAACTCCATTTCTTAAAATACTCTATCATAACATATCTGACAATTGGGGAACAACTATTAGTATAGGCATAAAAGAATACGGATAAAACAATGTGAAGTAGCAATGTTTTTTTTTCACGTAGTTTGCAATTGCATAGCTTAACTAGCGTACGACACAATAAAATGGTCAGGAAACAAAAGACATTTCGATTAAGTTAAACAAAAAATGCAATAGCCTTAAAAGAACCCTAACTTAATTACCAAGTCTCAAGAGCTTAGACAGATTATGGTGGGACCAGAAGGATTCAGACGCCATCTTGAGACACCAGGGTGGACTGACCCATAGGAATTGCAGGACATTGTCATTCTAATCCAAATTTAATTTATGCTAAGGGCTCAGTTAAATGATTGCTTTACTACAAACAAACACAGCCAAAATTATCTCACTAGCTTGAATTGTGGTCAAAACTGAAACGAGTGCAAGAAAATCCTGCTCCTATTTGATTTAAAGCTTGAGAGAAGTCACATCTGCACCTAATTCAATGCCTGCTTGCTCCTGCTTCTTCTCATCTTTGCCTTGAATCTTGACTTTGTCATCAGAGTCTGTACTGTATTTGCAAAATTCCCAACGGCCATTAAGACCAACAGCACACCACAAAATACTACCTGTTCAAAGAGTTTCTATCGTGTTATTTATAAAGCCTAATCCACGAAACGACCGATTCAGTCAATTGGTATACAGAAAGGACAAGTAAAATAGCAAGCACAAGTACCTGCCACTCAGAAAAAACCCTAACAATTGCAGTCTTGAGCAACAACAGTCCAACGTATGCCTCAAATCCCTAAACCAAAAATAGTAGAGCAAATATTCTTTAGGTATGTTCAAATCCAAAATCAGCTATGCTCGAGTCAATCAGTCAATATAAAAGGTTACAGTTATCTTGCGCCTAGACTTTGCCCTCAAACCAGAAAGTTCACAAGCATTGCTTTAGTTATATTTGCCGCCTATTTTAATTCAAGATTTGCTTCTCACCTATTCCATTGTCACACAAATTCCAGAATATGTGAAGTAATGAAAGACAAATTATCATTATATAGGAATACATATACATCACACTGAGTATTAACAACCCACTCATAGTCACACCTATAAAAATTAAGTAACACTGTCATCAGAGGCCAATTGTTACCTGCAATATGAAAAGTAGAGGACACAACAGCCACAGTTGGCCATCCACACCGGCTGTTTCCCCCCAAACAACATCCATCCTCTTAGCCTAAAATTCAGAGAAAAACAAGGATCAAAACTATGTGTGTGTGTGTGTGTGGAGTCCATATGCTATGAGATTTCACCATGAAATTAATTAGTGCAAAAGACAGTGTACATATGCTAAGATGACATCATACACCAAATAGTTAGTCAAAGGGACCACACTAGGCTAGATGAAAGATTGTGTGATGATAAAATATAAAGGAAATAGAAAGGAAAATGCAATTAAACATATACTATTTAACATTGGCACCTTTCCTAATGCAATACGAGTATAAAGCCGCTGGCGTTGATATCTATTTTGCAAAAGCATTGCAACTCCCTGCATCATAGCCCACTGTAGGAAGAGTTGTACACCTCTCTGCATGCATTATTGAGGCATAAATGATATGTACATGCCATAAGAAAATAAAGGAACCAAAACACCACATAGACAGAACAGGGGAAGGAAAACCTGTTTTTTTTCACAATCTGGTTGTACTTTAATTTCCCAAGTGAGACTCACAAGAGCCATAATCATGGCACAATAATGATGATATATCCACCTGTACTGTAAAGTAAGTTTATTTGCCCAATACGCTAAGCAAGGATGACAATGTTAGCAGGCCAACAAAATAAAACCCCTGTCCTCCCCTTCCTTGTTCTCAATCTAATGCAGGGCAAAGGGTTTCAATTATAATTCTCTTTTGAGATGAGAGAAGATATTGCGAAGAGAGGGTAAATAGCATCATTTACAAGGACAACAAATATATATGAAAAAAGAGAAAAGAACACAAACAAGAGTGAAGTACTAGGATACTAGCTTTGCAAAATAGACAAAGGAATCCCCTTACACACTGACGAACAAAAAGCAAGAAACCCACAAATAGGCTATGAAACAAGCCTTATCACCAACCAGAAGAAAACAGTTCCAAAACACCACAGTGCTGACACCAAAAGCAGCTAGAGAAAAAAAGACCCCAGAGCTAGATAGAGATATCCTGATATCCAATGTACTCCAAGCAGTCCAAGGTCCAAACAACTTTCTCTGTTATTGACAATGCATAAAAACAGATGGCTATTCATATGATCTCTAACGACCACTAAATATGTGTATCAAACAATCAGCACTGATTTCGTGGTAGTGACTATCATAGTCCAAACTAGAGCCTGTGGTAGTTTCAGCCATAATAGTGAAACTGCAGCATCTGGATTTTGGGAACTCCAAGGGATGACAATAATCACAATATTAAAGAGAAAAAGTGATTAGGAAAAAGAAACCCCGAACAGAGCTCTCCTTGAAATGAAAATGGAAAAATATCCAACTCCAAAGAAAGAAAAGAAGAGAAAGAAAAGAAGAGAAAGAATATGGAGCAAAAATTTACAGGGACTTAAGTGAGTTGCAGAAGGTCACTGCAATTACTTTGGAACTAGGACAACAGTAGTACCCCATCCACATCCCATAACCACCCGACCCCCTTTTTCCTCTTCCTCCCATGTTTTCATTTCAACACTCAAGAGGGTTTGAAGGGTGGAGGGTGAAAGGATCAATAAATGGTTATCCGAATTCACTGAGGATCATTATGAAAAGAAAAAACACACAACTAAGAACCTCTTATGCGGAAATGGATTCCCTCATGTAAATTTCCACATGACCTTTGTCAGTGCAATCTATCACCATTGATTTTAAAAATGAAACCCACACATGACATAAGATATGAGATAATCAATAGTGATGAATTGCACATGAACATTTTATGTGGAAAATTAACATGGGAGGATTCATTCCCCCCTTATCCCTTCTTGTTTCATAAGGATCATTATAAGAAGAAGAAAAAAAAAATCCTGTCACAAAACCACAACGTAAAAAAATGAATTAATGTCTGTACCATGGACGAATATCACTCCCGTTGACTCTCAATATGTTTTCTCGTAATGCCAAACCAGTGTAAAGGAATAGCAGCCAAGCCTGACAAATGATAGATAAAACTAAATGACAGATTGCATCCAAATATTTCGTTGTGTAAGAAAGTAAATCCCAATACGGCATCAAACATGCAGAGTTTATATGCAAATACCTGGTACATCTGCACTGGGAAAGCTGGCAAGCATCCATCCCAAACCCAAGATCTTAGAACAAGCAGTATTCCCGGAAAAAGCAAGAATAGCAAGGCAGTTCTATCCTGAACAAAAAACAGTGAAGCATTATTTCCATAAAAGTTTCACAAACTTGTGTGGGAGGAGCTTCACAAGCTACACAATTGTGATACGGAATTCAACATGCATAAAACACAGCAAGGACAACCATTTTCAACAGAACATTCGATAAGGGGGTGCAGTGAAAAAAGAGAAGGGGATATAGGGCATAGAGTAAAAAGTAGAAGAAGAAAGTATACTCTGTAACTATTGTATTCCTCTTTGACCTTGAGCTGCACATCCTTCCGTGAAGCACGCACATTAATAGGGCCCAGAAACATCCTCAAAAAGCCTCCTAAGTTTATCAACAAGATGTTATATGAAAAGCGATTCGGATTGATTCGACACCTCACAACAAAAACAATTTCAGCAAAACCAATTCGGATCCAATGAATTAAGAATCAACCTTGAGCGTGGCCAGGAAGGAGTGAAGCGGCGTCACCATCGACGATGATGCACCTCGCTCTCTGCAAATCTTCATCAAGCTGCAACAGAGAGGGATCCAAAATCCAATGGAATCAAGAAAAGAGAGGCACATGCAATTCGAGGAGACGACGACTACAAGCAGTAGAGTACCTTGTCGGCGAGCTTGGAGTCGAGGAGCTTATTGGAGAGGAGAGAATCGAGGGAAGAGCGCAGCGAGTGGACTTTGGAGTCGAGGCGGAGAGCGCGCTGGCGGAGGGGTTGCTCGTCGCTTTGGGTCTTTGAGATGTGAGCCGAAACGGCGTCGGATAGCTCCTTCGCTTCTTCGAGGACGGTGGCTACCTCTTCCTCAAGCTTCTCCACTGCCGATGCCGATGATGAATCTTCCATCACTCACTGTTTCACTCTCTCTCTCTCTTCCCTTTCCCCTTTCCCTTTGTCGTTTTTGTGTTTCTGCGAATTGTATTGTGTTGAGGCCCACCCATAGGATATTCACACACACACACACATCACACGCAACCACTCTAGTCTAATCTAATCTAATCTCGCATTTTTATTTCATTTTTTTTTTGTGATGATCTTAATTAATGTGTTTAGAATATTTGTTTTTTCAATTATATTTCCCTTTTAATTCTCAACTGTGGCCAAGTTTTCACCATTTTAACCCTCAACTACTTCTAAATTTTCTTTTCTTTTCTTTTTTTCCTCTTTAAGGTAGCTGTGCTTGTCAAGGATCCAGAAAGTCTACCTACTTCTACTGTAATGTGGAACAGCATATCTGATCTTCCGAGTTATGCTTGTAAAGTCCGTAATTTCCCTTTTTGTTACGTGTTTTCATTTTTTCTATCTGTTTATATTACAGAATTTACATATTCATGGTGTTTTAATTTGCAATTTGAAGTTTTAAATTCTGAGATTTAGTGGAGCATTAATATATCCGTCATTTAATTTTAACATGCACAATAATAATTTTAGAATTTATCAGTGTGATTATGAAATTAAACAAAACTTAATACGCATGATTATAAAATTAATTATTCTTAATCCAGGATAACTCTTTAATGTATCATTTCAAGATCCTAGTGATAAATCTTCAAGTGCGCCACCGCCAGAACTAAACTATTCTTAATCGTAACTAGAATATTAATCATTTTTCAAAAAATGCATTTGCTATCAATTCTTAGGTCTAACTAAACTAGAAGAAGTGAGAATATAATGTAAAAGAAATGATGAATATGTTTATGGGCCACTTTCCTAGTAATAGTATTGATTTGTGCATCGTAGCGAAAAGGTAGGTTTGTCTGATAAAATTAGGGTGCACCATCCATCCAATCCTACTTGACAACATAGATTTTGTGTTGGGAGTTGACACGCTCGCACCTAGTTACGAGGTGGGTACTGACTACTGCTATTTTGTAGAAAATGATGACCACACATGCCACTCTAATTTAATTTTACTATTTCTGCACTCAAACAAACAAACCGAGTATTTCAAATTTTCAACTCCTACTACCTTGACCCCGGCCAGTCACGGAAAATAAGCAAGTTTAATTCTACTATAAAGTTTAATTTCAAAAATTTTATAAAGAAATTTAATCATGGATTAATATACCAATAAAAAATTTTAACTTAATAACCCATTAACAAAATATTTACATAAAAAATTACATAAATCAATGAATATGATTGGCTCATAATGCAAAATATTTTACATTCAACACATCATAATAAAACTCTATTTAATATCACCATTGAATGATATTTGGATCATATATAAATGTGATCTCAAACTCTCTCCATCGGAATACAAAATTATAAGCTTACAGACCAAAATTTTTTGGTACAAATACCAGAACCAAAAACTAAATTATGCTAATTTGAACCCTCAATAGTCAATATATACTTAGCTCATTCGCTTGAGTCCATTTTAACAAATATTGCAGTCATCCATTGATATGGAGTCATTGCAACTTAGACAAAGCACTAAAGAAAAGAATTGTAAATAAACAGAACAACGGTTTCAATAACACATTTTTTTTATGGGAAAGGGGGCAGAGAGTATTTCTGGACATAAATTACTTATACTCCTTGGCTAAAGCTATTTGGGTATTGATAAACAATGGAGCAAATAAAATTCTTGTTAATGTTAAAATACGGTTACAATGCTCGAGAGACATAAGGATGGTGCTGCATTTTAACTCTCTCTTTTTCCACAGAACAAGAAATCAATCAGAAGCAGTAGTGACATACTGTTAAGTGGATGCATCCTTGAAACCTAACATCTTGTTAAGAGCAGCAACATAGGCCTTGACACTGGACACTACGACATCCATCCCTGCTCCGGTCCCACTATCAAAGAAACAATAATAATAATAATAATAATAAAAAGAGGTGTACATGGAAATGGAATGGTTCAGTACAAAACAAGATGATAAGCCAAAGCAATACCTAAATGTTCGGTGAAACGTTTCTCCGGTAAGTGCATGAGTGGATGTGTGATTCTTGTCCCCACGAATTACAACTCGGGTAGTGGCTATTGCATCAATGCCTTCCGTGACTGCATTCATTGAGTACTCAAGGAGTGTTACTGGTTCCTGCATTTTAAGGGTTCATCGTTAAATAGTGCTCACAATTCCACCATTATTACACGTGCAGATTCGTCATAGTCTCAATATAAATGACTCCAAACCTTCACTATCAGATCAATAGCCTTGTAAGCTGAATCCACTGGTCCAGTACCAACAGAACAAGCAACATGTGTGCCACCATCAACACCATAAAGTTTGACAGTTGCTGTTGAAAGACCAAGAGTACCACAAGTCACCTGTACCAGTTAGATAGATATTCGTTAGCTGTTATTCTCTTGCTGTAAAGCAGTTACAATCAATTTTGAAGCACACTACCTGCAAATCACCAAGCTTCCAGACGGGCTCTGCCTGAAATACTTCATCAGATACTAATGCTCTGAGGTCAGCATCAGTGACTCTCTGATACAAAATAAAATCAAGTTAACCAACATGCATTCAACCTATAGAGAATCCATCATCTCATCCTCCGAGTTTGTACAAAAGAAGCCTTGACATCAAAAAGAAAACACTAGCCTCATCGATTACTGACCATGTTAATTGATTGATATAAAAAATAGTCATAAGACAATTTTGACCCAATGCTATCCATATCTAATGACTTGTACAACGAAATCATTACCACTGGCGAAAGAAGGAAAAAAGAAAATCAAGTTTGTTTTTTACCTTTTTTTGCTCAGCCACTGCTTTAAAACGCCAAAATAAAGTCTGAACTTGGTCATCGTTAAGCTCATAACCAAGCTGAAGTAACAAAAATAACTTATAAACTGATAAAACAGAAGAAAACAATCAAGAATCATTTAGCTTCAACTCAAATATTTGTATACCTCTTCAAGTCGCTTTCTCAAAGCATGGCGTCCACTGCATCATTAAGAGTAGAATTGCTAGTGAGAAAGAGAATGGAAGAGCAGACTTTTTCTTGCAGACAAAATAAGAGAGCAAATTGCTCAAGGTTTCAGTGGATACAAGAAAATTAAATAGTTTATTGACAAGACAAAAAAAAGGGGCACATCATTCAATAGCATCAAAAAGATACACTCATATATGACACACTAACTTTAAGGCTGCAAAATTATCGTTCTGTAATTAAATATATACCCTAAATGTCCACTAGCCAATGCATGGAACATCAAGTGCAATGAGTAATCTTAAATTGTTTAATAGACTAAGTGTATTTGTTTTGCAATGGGAAAGCGAAAATCACACTTTCGGATGCAAGTTTATAAAAAGTTTCTGGTGTCTTCCTTCAATCCTTCCTTCAACTGGATTTGGCATTACCTAAAACCCAAACTAAGCATACACCAATTGATACACTAGCATTAGCAGACCATAAACGGAACGTTCAAAACTGTAACGTTCCCACAGTCAACCACAGGTATCAAGCTAAGCAAATGGACAAGCTTCGAGCATCATAATAGAGCTAGAATGACCATTGCTTCCATTTAACATTATTCTATATTAAAATAATATGCAAATCGAATCAACTTAAAAGACTTAATAATCTAAATAATCAGAACAATCTATTTCTTTAGTGAGTGTAAATATTGAGGCTACATGTAAAAGTTAAATGTGGGAGATACTATATAAAAATTTCTAAAAGTGCATATGAAAGGATTAGCAAGGTATACAAAATCTATACAGATAGATAAAAGTAATGGAATGAAGTAAATGACGTACCTAAGCTTACCAAGCACAATACCAGCTTCATTGGACCTTTCAATCCCAATGACCTCGGGAGATATTATTTCATATGTTTCTTTGTGTTTTAGCATTCCATCCTACAACACAGTTTATGCAGAAATTTTTAAAAAAATTATAAGGGCTGAAAATCTGAAATCAAAGGACAACACTGAAATGGCTTACAACTAACCTAGGCATAAAAAAAGTAAATAGAAGGTAGAATTTCAAATAAGGAACTCTTGTCAAAAGTATTTACCAGAGCCAAAAGAACCCACTCCAAGCAGTTAATAAAAGTGGTTACTATATTATAAATATAAGAGAGTAAATTTGGCTTGAATAACCACTCAAGTCCAAGACAAATAACTCCCTTTCATGGCACAAAGAATTACACTCTGGGAAGTCTCCCATAAAGTTAAAAGCACTGCCCCTGAAAAGGCTAAAACAGACTGAGGATATATTATATATGATGTTGCACTGAGGCAAAACAAAAAGAAAGAAATGGAAGCTTGGCTGTGGCTTAGTTTTATGACAAGGAAATTAAATATAATTCTCATAAGGGGTTCCCACTTGGTTTGAACTAATTATAAATTTTGGCCAATACGCATATAGTAGCTGCATCTTATACATGTCATGTTATCTTGGGCATACATGTTAGCTTAGAGGAAAAGTTGAGCAGCTACAAGTGAAAAATCATTTCAGGCGTAACATGGATTTTGTGTGCAAGTTGCAAACATCAACTTCATACAGTAACAAATGATAGGGTCCCAGTCCAATTATGTAGGTATACATCCATATATGTATTTAACATAACCAACCTGATGTATGCCACTTTCATGAGCAAAGGCATTAGCTCCCACAAGAGCTTTGTGTGGCTGTAACTGCAAACCACTGTACTCTTCAACCTACAGGAAAAAAATTTGTGGAAAACCATTAATCAACAAAGATCTTTAAAAGGGATAGGAAATAACAGAGATTCGTTTCAGATGTAAAACCATTCTGCTTGTCAAATAGATGTGCCTTGTATTAATTCCAGTGTACAGACCATTAGAGAATTTTGATCCACATTTCAGTCCCATCACCACCTTGAAAGAAAAAAAAGGAAACAAGTGTCCAAACACTAGAAATTAGACGCCTCCAATGAAAGTTATCATATGTCAAGCACACAAAAGAAGATTGACCCTAACCTCTTCTAATGAGGCATTACCAGCCCTTTCACCAATCCCATTAATGGTTACTTCCAATTGTCTAGCACCAGCAAGTGCACCCTGAAATCAGCTGCAATCATATAAAATCTAGAATCCGTGCCATCGCATGCGTTGAGTAGTAAAGACAGACAAGGGTATACCTGAATAGTGTTTGCAGAAGAAAGTCCAAGATCATTCTGACAGTGGGTAGAAATAATAACATTTTCAATTCCAGGGGTATTAGCTTTTATATCGGCGATTAATTCTCCAAATTCACTTGGCAATGTTATGCCTACAGTGTCTGGTATGTTGAGAGTTGTAGCCCCAGCCTTGATAACTTCTCCAAGAATTTCATAAAGAAACTCCCTCTCCGATCTGGTACCATAAAAAAAACAAAGTATTGAATATTTGGTAGGTTTCTATTGGGAGAGCAAAAAATCACCACACCACAACACACAAAAACAAATAGGCCAAGACCACAACTCCTATTCCTCTACTCCTCAATTCCAAAAATAAGAATGAATGAATGATTAAATTCTCATAAAATTTCTTATATGCTCTAAGGGCAAGTAATTGCTCCTGCTGGTGTTGCATGCCACATCGTCAACCACCACAGAGGTGATGATGTCGCATGCAAAGGAAATTAGCGATGAGAGGACAGAAATTGACCACCTGCCAGCATCCTCGGGACTGAACTCGACATCATCGCATCCCAAACTGCGCGCAAACTTAACCATGCTGCGAGCAATCTCAACAATCTGTTCTTTGCTCTTCCTCAGTTTGAACTCCATGTGAATGGGGCTTGTGGCGATGAAGGTGTGGATTCTCGGCCTCTTGGCGTACTTCACAGCCTCCCAGGCAGTTCGAATGTCATTCTCGTTACACCTCGACAGCCCACAGATCACCGGAACATAGCCGTCATCATCGACGGCGTTGCCGACCTCCTTGGCGATCATTTTAACGGCCTCGAAGTCGTCCTTGGAGGCTGCGGGAAACCCTGCCTCAATGATGTCCACTCCGAGCTTGGCAAGCTGACGCGCGATGTCGAGCTTCTCTTTGGAGGTCATGGAGGCGCCGGGGGACTGCTCGCCATCGCGGAGGGTTGTGTCGAAGATACGAACGTAGGAGGGGTCCGGTATGTGGTTCGGGATGTAGGGAGGGCGGCGCAGCAGAGGAGGAGGAGAAGAAGTTTGGGATTGAGAACAGGAAATGGTGAGGTTTGTTGGATTGTGAGTGTGTGGAGTGAAGAATGATTGGAGGCGGGAATGCGAGGGCTTTGAGGAGTGAGGGAAGCGGAGGAGGAGGAAGCGGTTGCTGTGGGACTGGGACGTGGAGGCGGAGACGGAGGCGGAGGCGGAGGGAGACACCACAGGGCTGCGGAACACGGCCGCCATCGCGGAACACATGCGCAGGCAGGGTTTAGGTTTCACTAAAGCGAGAAGAACTACTTCTTACTACTCTCTACTCTCTGCTCTGGATGGATGGATGGATATGCACTTGTGACTTGTCACTGACGAGGGCGGGCGTGGAAAGATGTCAATCTTCTCTCAAATAAAATGATTCCTACCGTTGACTATATGCTTCCTTTTTTTTCTTTCTCTTTTTCTGGATTGGGGCGCATTACACTTTCACTAATTGATTGTTTGGTTTTTTCCCCTCCTTTTAATGTAAAATATTACCATTATTATTTTCTGTAACATCATGTTATATAAAAATAGATCGATTATCTACAAGTTGTGTCCATGTTAAAGATTGTAAGACAGATTGATGATAAAGATTGTATCATAATGCGGATTCTACACCATATTAAATGATGACATTGAGTTCCATCTTAACCTTATGCCACTGAAATTAAAACTATTACAATTACAATAATAAATCAGTTAAAATAACAAATATATTATATTCAACATATATAATATAATAATATCAATATATATCACATGTCATACACAGTATATATCATGTCTTACAAATAACATATATCATATGTTATAAAAAAAATAACATTATAATATATAATACATATTATACATAATATGTGATACATAATGTGTACAACATATGATGTACATTATATATATTATATTATATATATTGTACATGTTCTGATTAGACTGAAATTTTTATCGTGCCTAAATTAAAACCCAATTTTCGAACACAGAGCAACATGCACGAATATAATATGACCAGATCCAAATATATAGATAAGATCACCTAATATAGGAAATATATCATTTTGCTCCTACCAACCAGACGCACCCAAAGATTTCACAATGTCACAATGAAACACTAACTTAATTGCAGTGGCATTCTATTCAAATGAGCGATTTACCTCGAAGAAAAAAAATGGAAAAGAAAAAATGAAGCATAAACGACTGATATCATAAAACTACAAAACTTTGTCTATCTCATGCTCCCAGTGTCGGGATGAATAGAGATAGGGCCTAGGGGTTGCTCATCAGATAGATATTTCACTCTCTCCTTCCCCAATATGTGCGAGTGTGATGTGTGATTTATTTTGTTTTCAACCTTTTCGGTTTGTGCTTCTGCTTCCCTTTCTGTTTTTGTTTTTGTTTTTGACGTACATGAACAACACCATCCTTTTTCCCAGCAGAAGGCTCGTCCTCTTCTTCCTCCTCCTCCTCAGAACTTAGTACCAAGTCCTCCACAACATCATCTTCAATGGCCCTCTCTTTCTGCTGCTTTCTCTTCTTTCTTTTCTTTTCCGTGGGTTGTTTTGTCCTGGAAAAAATAAATAAATAACTAAATAAAGGACCGCTGAGACAGAGAGAGTATACGGAACTATGTGCTGCGTGAGGACGTGTGAAAGAAGGAACAGAGAAACAGAATAAAAAGAGTCATACGTAGAATCATTTCCAGGTAGCCATGACGAACTAAAGATAGCAGCTCCCTCCTCGTTCTTTCTAGCATCATCCTCTTCATCACTGTCTGCTATTTCCTTCCCAAAAACAGAGGATTCTTCTCCAACAACAACACTGGAATTTTTCATATTATATTAGAACCTATGTCTATTAACTCTCAACCATGATTGCATAATGGATACAGTAGTAATCAATGTGATTCTCTTATTGAAGAACACGATTTCAAACCTGGATTCCATTAATGAATTATTTTTCTGCTCTGCTCTCTGGCGGAGTGTTATGACATACTTTGACAGTGCACTAGAGGCCGACTTCTTTTCATCCTAACAAAATCAACACACACTTTTCAATTCTCAAGCGTAAAATACAGTAAAATTGAGGCTTGACTTGCGGGAGATGATAATCTAGAAACACTTCGGAAAAGAAAAGGAAAACATGACAAGTAACCCATTAACATAAGTATAATGGCTTCATCCAATGGTTCGCCACTTCAGTTAAATTCCATCATAGATGTAGCAAAGAGAACTGTACTGGCCTAGTGGCCAAGAAAACACCCAATGCCCAGTTCTTCTGCAGGTAGCTTGGTGTATGCAAGTGAGTGAGTGTGTGTGTGTGTGTGAGAGAGAGAGAGAGAGAGAGAGCGCTTAAACAATATAAAAAATGAGCAAGCTGCAACGTAAGTAAATAACTGAATGAAAATAGTCAACCACATCCAAGAGGGAAAAATTCCAATTCGCATTCAACAAAAAGTAGAGACAGATTTATGTACAAACCTCAAGGAAAGATGATGCAGCAGGGTCATTAGGTAAATTGGAAACTGACATGCGCCTTTCATTCACAAAGTCAGAATTAGCCTCAATCTGAATGTGGAAAAATGAAATATTAGAGATAAATGCTGCTACATGCTCTTCAGCAGGGCAATGATAGCTACAAGTAAAGCCAAGTATCACCATTACAATTTAAGACCATTTTCATATCAATACCTGCCGTATAAGCTGCCTCATTTCTTTTCGAAACCTATCAACTTTTGTTGATTTACAAAAGCTACGCAACCTGACAAGTGGAATAAAAGACAACTCCATGAATGCAACAGAATAACTCCACTGTGCCAAGTGTTCAGCAAGCTCTTCAACCACAGAAAAAATGCATGCCTCTTGAAATGCTCGGGTCTTTAGGGTTGGCTTGCTAACCTAATATGGAAGAATTAATCGCAAGTCAGAGGGAGCTCAAAAAGTATACATTGACATTGATTCATGTTACATGTACCTTCAGTATACTGCGTAGGTCAACGGCTTTGCCAACACCTCCTGTAGGGGATTTATTCAACTCTTTCATCTCCAGCATGTCCAAAAGGAGCATAGACACTGGAATAAAAGAATGTGTTGAAGCTGCAATCTGGTTCAGCATTCTGACACATCTCAACCTAAGGGGGAAATATTTGGCTGTTGGAACTAGACGGGCTACCCCAGAAATAATTTGGGTAAGCGGGTATGCAAGTTGCTTTAAGTCAGATTCTGAACTGTAGGCACAGACAGCTCCAGTCCAAAGTTCAAGACAGTTAATGTATTTCCACTCACAAACCTTGCGAAAAGATTCCTAGAGAAAACATTCAGGTACAAAAGACATGTTAAGTGTATTCAGATATGCAGTGTCAAACGTGCACAATCAAATTGTTTCAAATCAATACACGATCCAATCAAAATTAAGTAAAACAGAAGTGTTTAAGGAAAGTCTAATGTGATGGGGGCATGAGTATGATAACCCTAAAATCAAGTTCAACTAATTATGACTTAGGAGGATAGAAGCTAGGTGACTTAATCGATCTTGATTGAGGGGTGGCTGACTGACAAGTACACAATTGTATACTCTTCCTCTCTCTCTTTCAAATACAGGTGTGAGGCAGACGTGCAATTCTAGTCTTCAATCAATCTACACAACCTATCTACATTTTCAACAACAATTGTAACAGACAGATAACAGAACTTTGAAGACTTGACACACAAGTTTCAAGAACAGGATGGTGCTGAAAGAACAAAACAGGGGGCAATAATAAAAATTATGCAAGTTGTATGAAGTGGCACTAATTAAAATCAAGATATGACCAGTCTGTTAGGACATTTCCATAAATTCAGAACATGATATTAGGTACTTCTAACAGTACCTAAGAATAAAAAACAACACCTTAGTCTTTGTGTTAAGTGCCTCCCTTAAAATCATAGCCAACTGTCGGATGAAAATGAAAGCATGTTGATAAGCAGCCCGAAGATCCACCCGAAGAAGTTCAATGACACAATTGCCAAGAAGACGTATATGACCAAGTTTCACCGCATTTACAAAATGGCAATTCGAAACATAGGCTTTATATATTCCTCTGAAGCATTCATCAATGCAGCCAGATCCAATACGGATGCATATATCCCTGATAAATAAAAATGAGACAACCGGAAGAGCACCACCCCCAGTACCCCAGAAATGAAGCACCACCTGATAAATTCAATAGGAAAATTAATTAAATGAATCAAAGAAGAAGACATATTAAGTCACATACCCCAGAACATCACAATGCAACAAAAAACAGGGAACATGACATGTATCTCTATGTTGCAGTTTTTTCATTTACGAGCATGCAACGGCAAGTTCACCTTAAAGTAACAATATTACCCTTAATCTTGTTTATGCAAGGGAATAGTGCAGCTCCAAATCAAACTTTTAGTTGAATACTATTCATCCATCTAGGATAGAATTAGTGTGCATGAAGGAAGACATCACAACCAATTAGCATGAGCAGGCATATGCAATCCAGACTGTAAAGTACTAGCATCCATTGATGAAGATAAAGAACACAATAAGGAGTATTTATTAGATGAATGATAGCCTATTCATACCTTAATATACTTCCTTAGGAGCGATGGAAAAGCAGCCAAAAACAATGAAGAGTATTTAAGCCGACGTAAAGTAAATGATATCATTTCTGTGTCAGTCATTTGGTTCAGAACATGGAGAGCATTGCCCAGGTAAGACTTAACTAAATGGCAATGATTCTTCCATTGCTTTGTGGTCATTAAATTGTCTATGGTCTCTTTATTTCCACCAGAAGCAGGAAGCTTCAACAATTTTCTTAGTATTCCATCCATTTCATTAAGTACAGACAACATTATTTTGTTGAAAACAGTGCTAGACATTAAACTAAGCTTTGTCATAGACTGTTTCTCCCCATCATCGCCATAGTGGCATGCCGTCCTGAAAGCCCCCATCAGAGAACGGACTGCACTTAAGCTCCCATTTTCATTGATTGATTTGCACCACAAATCAACCATAGAGGTAGTTATAACTTTCTTAGAGGATTTTCGTTCCTTCTCTTGAATCTCATGTTCACTAGCCTCCTCATCTGGCTGTAGATCTCCATCTTCCATGTCAGTACCCACATCTTCCTGGAAAAATAAGCATGTAGTTTCTGATATTAAGAGAGCATCATAATAATAGCAACACAGTAATGTTTCGAGATAAATAACAAGAAAAATACAGACGAAGATACCTATAATGACATCATGAAAGAATAAAATGCCTTACTATTACGATGAAGAGAGCAAAAGTACATTATGGCCGAAAAAGAATAACCTTAGATATGGCACAATGAAAATATACAGTAAGCCAAAGATACTTGAATACTTTCAATAATATTTGACAAAGTGATATCCATTACAATTTATGTGCAAAGAAGAAAACTGATAGATAGAAAGAATATACATGTGGCACACTCACATCAATATCCTCATCACTGAACTGAAGCAACTCCTGGTCATGCTCTTTCAAGAACTCATAGAACTCTGGGTCCTGAGATGGAAAAGCTGTTAATAACATCTCCAGTAGAATATATTTGAATAAATAGTGCAAAATGAATAGCAAAATAATCCCCTATGAAGCATCATTTAGTTCAAATTCCATGCATGAATACTTTTACATCAATGACTCCTGGCCATTCCACTTCATCAAAAACATACCCTAAGGACTACCAACATATCAAGTATCTCTCCCTTTAAACCTAGAGCACTTGCAAGCTTTCTCGAGACAATGAAAGCAAAACTACAAAACTCACTCGGTTAAACTAAAGAGGCCCTTAGAATAAGAACAAGCAATATCATGGACTCTAATCCTAACTATAATCAGTGTTTAAAAATAGACAAGAGTTAAAATCCATAACATAATGATAAAAGGAACTAAGAAAACACCAAAAGCAACAAGTATTCAACCTTCTGCCGAAGTTTATCTAATTGCTCCTTATGTTCTCTTGCTCCGCTTCCCCCCATGGATTTTTTCCTGCTCCTTCTTCTAACATTATCATCTCCATCCAAATTCCTCTCTGAAATTACCGATAACAAAAGTCACCGAAGAAAATAAAAAATTACGACGAGTTTTAATAACCAAAAACGAAAAAAAAAAAACAAGAAGAAATGAAAAAGAAGCAACGAGAATATTGAAGGAACCTGTATCATTGACCATGTCCAAGTTCATTGAATGAGAAGCCTGTTTCCAATTAGATGGCGAAAGCTGACAGCGTTAATAAATATGCAGGGAATGAAATGCAAGCAACATTCGAAGCAAGGAACTACCGGAAAAAAAAAAAGTGAAATGAAAACGAGGGAAAAGCTGAAAGTAGCAGAAAAAATAACACACATAGAAAATAGAAGAAGACGACCTAGAAGTGGCCGGCGGCGGTAATTAGTTGGTCGTTGCCCTTCGGCGGCGGAATGGAGGCTGAACGGTGGCTGAGACAGCGCAGGTTGCGTTGTGGAGATGAAGCCTCAGAGTGTTTCAGTCTTTCAGAGTAGACACGGTTTTCTTTTTCGGGTCTGAAGAAGGCTTTTTATTGGGCTTTTTATTTGTACCCTAAGAGCCCATAAGCCCAAAATGCTTTTACTTTGTAATGGGTAAAACCCATTTCGAAAAACTTGGGCATAGGTTAACCATTAAATGGGCTCTTCTTTTATAACAGTGAGTGACCCAAACCTAGGTCAAAAACTCTCGATAACCAACCAAAAGATAAATTTTCTTTCTACGATCAAATTTTAAACCTATAAATTTAATTTATGCATTGGGCCTTGGCCCCGTTTTCTTACCAAAAAAAAAATTCCCAGTCAACCAAAGCAACGGTAATAAATCACATTTTCCGGGTATCATTTAATAGCTTCAAAATCTTTTGAAAAATAAAACTTTCTCTTTCATCCATTATAATCTATCATATGTGGCATCAATATACGTTACATAATCAAATATAAAAAACAAAAATATTTGGGCACAATAAAAAAATCAATTAAAATAGACCGCACAACATATAATATGTAATGTGCACAATGTATATTGCATATTATGTACATCATATATGATATGTTGTGCACAACATATATCACATGTTGCAACATCATTTTACTTTATAACACATGTATGTTATGTATAACATGTAATATATGTTGTACATTATTGATTACATAATACATATTATGCATAATATATTAATTATTTTAACTGTTTTTTTATTGTACATATAACAATGCTCATATAAAAATAACTATTAATGTAATAGTGCACAATAAGAGAAAAAAAAATCCATGTAATTTATTTCTTGACCGTTTGTAATTTGTTGGGGTATAAAATAAGAGATGATTTTTAATAGATAATATTGTGTGTGTATTAATTTTCATTCCCAATCAAACATGCTAGAAATAATGTACATATCATATTAGTTTTTAAATTTTAATATATTTTCTATCTTAAAATATTTTATATTGTATTATAATCATTTGTTTTCCTTTATAATACTTTTACTAAAATAATTGGTGGAGGTAAGTATTTAATTAGATTTCTATGTAATGTTTCATATAGTACAATCAAAATATATTCATTCAGTCATCCGTCGTAGTTCATGTATATTTGTGTAAGTATGAAATATGTCGTGAATAACGTTAATTTTATTTGTTTATGTGTGATTTTTATTAAATAATAAGTGTGTTTTATAAAGAGCGGGATATTTTATTTTTTGTGAACATTGTTATGTATTAAATTGATAATTTAGAATATCATTATGATCCCTTCTTATAAATATATGGTGGATAACTTGGTGTATGTATTTTAATTATTTTTTTATATATATATTTCTAGTGTATCAAAATTAATTTTTCTGTGGTATCATGGGTTTTCGCAACCCATTGTACAATCAATGGTAATGATATGAACAGATATAATTGTTTTTAGTTGCATAATAATTAATGAGTATTATTGCTACCTATAAATTTTTTTTGGAGAAATGTTTACTATTGTATGCAATAATCTAACTTTTTAAAATTATTAGTCAAACTTTTAATACATTATACATTAATTCAATATTTTAAAAATTAGATTAATAGTTTTATAAAATTGAATTATTATATATTGTAATTGATGGTGACTAATTTGATGATGTACATTATTACGTTAGTGTCAATTAATATCTTAGATATTTTAGGTTGAGAGTAGTTGACAAAAATACCCCTACGTATTACTATAAAATGGTACATGGGCACTCATCACCTCACTACATCTCATCTCATAACCTCCAATTGTTTTACTTGTTTTAACTCCATTGTTTCTTTCATCCTCCCTCCCCATGGCCAATTGTCCAAACTCTTCCAACACCAACCATCATGAGAAAGAAGGTGTTGGTGGTTCTAACACCCACACAAATAATAATAATAATAATAATAATAATGTTTCCTTTAGCGATAGTAGTACTCCAATGGATGGTGGACTACATCAGCGTGTAGCACCACCGTCGTCATCAGAGCAGCAGCAGCAAGGAGGAGGAGGCTCATCATCTGCTAGCAAAGGGTGTGATGGGTCCTCATCAGCTGCTAGTGCTACTTCTCGGAAGAGGACATTCACACACATGCATAATAGCTCCGCCTTCGCCAATTACAGTTATGCTTCTGTGTGTGGTCTCAAGGCTCCACCTCATCTAGTTTCCTCATTATCAAACAAACAATCAAAGTTCATAATTAATGACCTTCCTGTTTTTGCTCCTGCCCCTGCTTCTAATCATGCTCCTGTTCCAGCGCCTGCTCCTGTTCCTGTTCCTGCTCCTGCTCCTCCTAATAACGACAACAATAACGCCAAAGGTAAGAAGATTGCAACTCCTAATTCCTCTGCTACCAAAAAATGCCCTTCAATTGATGATTTCCTTGAGACCATACCCCTCAAAAATATGGTGGTGAATAGACCACCACCAATCATCATCACCAAAAACAATGAGGATGGCACTGCAGATCAGAATGCTCCAAATAATTTTGTTGCTACTGATAATGATGATGGAGGGAACAACACCAACAACAACAATGTGAATGAGAGTGAGGGTGAGAATGAGAATGAGAATGACCCAAATTGTGAGGATGATGGGCAAATCCACAGCCTTCCTTATAGTAAGAATGGACCATACAAATGCTCAAAGTGCAAGAGAGTGTACCTGACATCACAACATTTTGCGTCTCATGTGTCTTCTGTTCACTACAAGTTTGAGACCGAAGAGCAGAGAACCAAGAGACGAATGATCAAGATGATGACGAGAAGGAAGAATAATAATAATATTCAACGTCATCACGATGTTGCTGCAAACAACATTAACGATGCAGATCTCACTACTGCTCCTATTTTGTATGAGTGGGAGGTTGCAGATGTAGTTTCAGTTCCAGCGGGGAACAACAACAAAAACTCTGCAGCAGCTAATGGTGGCGATGTAGGACAAGGAGGCGCTTTATCTTCTTCCAAGGTAGTGGCGGTGAAAGAGGAATTGGGGGGTGAAAATGATTCTCTTGTTCCCCCAGGGTTTCATCAGCCTGTGAAAGAAGAATTAGGGGGTGGTGGAAATGATTCTCTTGTTCCCCCAGGGTTTCATCAGCTTGTGAAAGAAGTATTGGGGGGTGGTGGAAATGATTCTCTTGTTCCCCCTGGGTTTGAGGCTGTTAGAGTCAAAACGGAGCCTTTTGCTTAATAATAATTAATTAATTAATTATGTCGTCATCAGTCAGTAGTAGTAGTATTGGGTTTTCTTAGAAGCCAAGAGCTTGTTATGTTATGTTGCAGTCATGGTCTACAGATACAAGATTCGTCGTTGTTTATTTTTAATTTGAATTGTTAGGGTCAGTCTGGGTGATGATTTGATGCCTGCTTGTTATGGTGGTGGTGGAGGTGTATCACTACCATTATATATTCATCACTACTCAAATCAGTAATGCTTCCTTTAGTCTAATCTATTTGCTCATGTATCTTTGTTTTCTTGCTTTATTTGTTGCTTTTGTCTTTCATTTATGTGAAATTTTAACTTGAGTCGTCATCTTCTATCTCATCCATCACTAAACAGTCTGTCTGTATGTTCTTAGCTTTCTTGACTCATCAATGGTGGAAGAATGATTAATTAGAACGAAGTGCTTCTTTTCATTTACACGACTCCTATAGTTAGCTAGTCTCCAACAATTAATAAGAGTGAGATAGAGAAAATAATTATCAATTGTTCATTTATTATGTTCTACATGTATTTATATATATATATATGAAGAACAAAACATGTGACGACAGATGAAACGGACAAAAGTTTCAATCACAGAAAAGTACAACAAACAGACCTTGATTTATGAATCAATGAATGAATAACATAACGTCTAATCTTAATATGTATGCGGATGCAGAAATTAAACATGTTAGTTTCTCCTTCCTTGTAAATTAGAGGGCTTCACCATTCACATCTAGAAGCCTTAGCTTCTTTTACTTTAATAATATATACAAACAAATTTCACATACATATATACAATTGCTGGTTTTATTCCAAAAAAAAATTGTTTGGGAATAGAGATCAAAGTAAGCTACGATAAAATAACAAATTTGTAAATAACAGAACTATATTATTCTTATCAGATTTTGCTGTATACACATATTGAGAAGTATAACATATATTTCTATTTCGTATTGTTCTTATCAGATTTTGCTGTAGACACACAATAAAAAGTGAATTTTATTAACTTTACTCGATCAGCATATATTCATTTATTTATATGTCTCATTAATTTATAAGAATGAGTTTTTTGAATTGATCAAATAAGATTTTTTCTAAGCTACAAATTAATACTCCATGCATAAAAACATGTTTGAATTGGACCGAAGATAAACTTTTGAATTGCTTGCATTTCTTTTTAAGATGATGCTAAATAAACAATACAAAATCAGTTCAACCAGCCAATAAATGAGATTTTGAGTAATAGTTACTCAGCCCATTACAATCTCAATGATTATTTGGGTCAAAATCAAAGACAAAATAGGCCCATTGACTGTATGAGCTGATTTTTCATTGTCCACTTAGCATTATTGTTGTTTTTATAACGACAAGTTGTACGCAACAAGTTCCCTATTATTTGCACAAGAAAAAAATCTTTAATTTACTCTAACTTTTTAACACATACAGCAAGGTTAAAAACTAAGTTTATTTTAGAAAAACTATTTCAATTCAATTTGAAGAACTGTCAAAAAAAAAAATTAATGTGGTAGAGGAAAGGGACAAAAATTCAACAATAAAATTTTGACTTATATATGATCAAGTATATAACATTTTGATGATGTATGTTAATTAGTACATGCAACAAGTTAGTACAAAAAGACGATCCCTCCATCCTGGTAAAAAGTTGAACATTCACGTAGAAGCTCCTTTTTACTTTACTAAACTACAAAATAATTACAAACTATAAAACAAACTAGTTCCGCATATAATTGATGCATGGTTTTATTCCAAAGAAATTTATTTAAATAGAAATCTAATAAGCTCTAATAAAATTACAACTTTAATAGCCTTGATAGTAGTAGTTAACATTCAGTTAGATTCTCATCAGATTTTGCTGCTTGATGAAGAGCAGTGCGATAGAAATGCTATTTCATATTATTTTTGACTCATTATTGACAAGATTTTAATTGGGACTCATTGATATAATATAAAGATAGTTTTACTCTGTTATTTAATTAAAAATGATGAGTTATCACTTTCTACGGGTTTTTAAAATTCAAATTTGAATTGATTTTAAAATAATATATGTATGTATAATGTAATAATTGATTAATAATATAAAATATTTTACACTGTTAGTATATAACAATTAAAGTCTATTAACAAACCATGTACAAAATATAAGGATTTATTTGGATTGGTGTAATTGGATGAAGTAAAGTAAAATATAGAGTTAAGTAGATTTGAAGAGAGTGGAGTTGAATGAAGAACAAAAGTTTCACCATTTTTTGTTTTTGATATGTTAGTAAGACAGGAATACAGAATTAGAGATTTTCTTTTTCCTTTTAGCTAGAATAACATACAAAATGACGTGCAATATGCGATATATATTGTGTACAACGTAACGTATCATATTGTGCATAATATATAATATTTATTGTGTATATTATATATTATGTATTGTGTACAATTTATTTATTATGTTTGACTAATTTTTTATTGTTGTGCATCAATATTTTTTCTATATATATATATATATATATATATATAAGATCACATTTTAAACCAATAAATTAAATTTGTGCTCATTTTAAAAGATGCTCTCAAACTATGATGGTCAACCAAAGCAACGGTAATGAATTGCATATTTTAGGGTATCATTTAATAGTTTCTACATTATCTTTAAAAACGGAAAAAAAGAAACTTCTTTCCTCCATTATGATTTGTGGCATCAATTTACATTCACAGTCAAAAATACATTCAATAGCTATTAATGCCTTAGTGCATAATAATATTTACTTTGACGATTTTTAATGCATTGAATTCAACTATACATATACATGTGTTCAGATACATTGAATCTTTTAGTGTATTAAAAAAAAAAATCAAAATAATAACTTATATGAAATAGAGTGAGTATTACTTTTTTACAAGAACAACTCATTATTTGACAAAAAAAAATCCATGTATTTGTTTATTGGATATGATTTGTTGGGGTTAAAAAAAAAGAGAAAAATAATTTTAGATAACATCTAAAATTATCCGTCTATGACTATATGGTCTATATATTTACTCCTCCCACTCATTTTATAAAATCATTCGTCTCATCACTAAAAAATCCAAATATATTTATATATTAATCTTATATTAGTATATCTATAATAACTTATTTTCCTTTGTAAGACCTTAATTGAATACAATAATTGACCGAGGCAATTCAAGTATTTGAATGTAATTTATGAAAATATATGGTAATAATATTTTGACTTAAATATGATGACCGGAAAATAAGTCTATAAAATGGGTGAGATAGAGTGGGAGTTTATACATACCCTTTCTTTTCTTCCTTCCTTCCTTCCTTCCATCCACCATGGCCAATAACAATAATCATCTCTCCTATAACTCTCCCACCATTAACCCAAACCAGCACCATGAGAACAATGGCATTATTAGGAGTACCGGTAGTCCTCATCCTTATTTTGCTTCCTCCCAGCTCTATGCTTCATCATTGGTGGCGGCTAATCCTTACAAGTTCCTTAATACTGCTAGTGCCATCACTGCCAACTATCCTCCGAAACAACCAAGGCTCACAATCACACAACACCCTCGTACTCGTACTCGTACTCATACTCATACTCATACTCCTGCATCTCCATATGCATTCCGTCGTTCAGTTGATGACTTTTTTGAGACCGTACACCTCAGAGGAGGAAGCATCATGACTAATAATAATTATAATAGACCACCACCAGCAATCATGATGAATAGCCAATACCATGAGGAGGAGGCTGCTACGTATGAAAATGCTCATCAGAGGCAACAGCAGCAGCTGATGTTGTCGCGGGTTAATAATTATGTGATCAACATCGATGATGATGATGATGATGATGGAGGAGCATATGATAATATTCATAAGAATGGTGAGGAGGAGGAGGAGGGAGGACTGATCCGGTGCCTGGCAGAGAGCAGCAGGAGGAATGGGCCGTACACATGCCCAAGGTGCATGAGGGTGTTGCTGACATCGCAGCAGTTTGCGGCGCACGTGTCATCGTTCCACTACAGGTTCGAGAGCGAGGAGCAGAGGAGGAAGAGGCACCTCGCCAAGATGACCGCCAAAACAAGAACGCCTTTGAAGATTCAGCATGCAAAGGACGGCTCTCTCACCATTGCTCCTCTGCACTTTTCTCATCAGTGGGAGGCAGAGGCAGAGCAGCTTCATGCAAATGCAGCAGCAGGAGGAGCAATCACTCCAACGACTACTGCAGCTTATTCCTCCTCCAAGGAATTAGTCGTGGTCAAAGAAGAAGAACAAGAAGTAGCAGTAGTAGGTAGGGGCAATGATTCTGTTATCCCTCCTGGCTTTGAGGGGGTCGTCAAAATCAAGGGGGAGTATTAATCATCATCAGTACGTAGCGTACAACTGATGACTTAAATTAATTTCTTTGTATGGGGTGTTAGATGATTAGTTCTTGTTTGGTTTCTAAGGTATGCATGGTGGTGGTGTATGTGCATGTGCATGTGCGTGTGTGCGTGCATCACCACTCATTACCCATTTCAGTTGCTTATGCTTTGCTAGCTCTATATATGTAATTGTCTCTCTCATGCTTTAATTTCTGCACTTTTTAGTTCATTCATTTCCAGAGCTTATATACTCTCTCTCTCTCTCTCTCTATGGGTTGAAATGAAATGTGCCAAGTAACGTAACATAACGTAGACAAGAGCAAAACAAATTAAAGGGGTCAATCCTCTCCTCTCTATCTCTCTCTTATGCATGCAAAACATAGAAACCACATTTTCAGGGAAACAAAATAGTAAATATATCTGAGTGAATTTATATATGATGCTTCTAATTAATTAAAGGAATGCTGCAATTCTCCAATTGGATACGTGATATTAATTAATTAATTACAACTGAAAGTGAGGGCTTCCATTGAATTGGTCGATCACGAAGAAGAACAAGAACATCTAGGTACTTACATTAACCAGCAACATATCAATAATTCATACAATTCATTCCAACTGTTTTCTTAAGTGCTTTTCCCATTAATTAGACTTATTAAACACATACTCTTTTATCCGCGTTTAACTAATTTGTTTTGAGTATAATTAAAGTGCAGATACTCTTTCCATATACCAAATTTTGAATACGAAGATCTAAACCCAAGAGTAACTTTTGAATCACATGCTGCATCTCTTATTATAAGGTCAGACTGTAAAACAATAAGTTCAGTATTCCTTGCATAAGAAAAAAACAATATATATTCTAACATAACATAGGATTTAATTTTGATAAACTCACAATGTAAAAAAAGTTATCAACCATATAATTTATTCTCTCTTCCACTACTTGAAAGATTATTAAATAGTGTTAAAATTCACTAACCCTATAAAACTCTTTTACATAGATCAAAATTAAAATTTTCTAACATAACAATCTTTGTAAAAACACACGTTGTAAAAACCAAATACCTGTTAATAAAATCGAATCACAAACAGTATAGTACTTATTCGGCTAACGGTTGAAAAGTATCTTTTTAATCTAAAATCCAATATATCTCATCCACCTTACAATCATATCATTTACCCACCTTGAAAATCCCGCATCAAATCAAGGAAACCAGTCATAATTATGTAATTTTGGTCGATTTTGCAGAAATATGTTGCTATTTTGCAAGTTTGATGATTAGGGTGGTGGGAGAGAGAGGATGTGCAGAAAGGGATGAAGATGAAATATACTAAAAATATTTTGATTTTTAACTGATGTTAGTTTTTAGAATTTAATTGATCTTTTTACTTATATAAAATAAGGACCTAATTACACACAAATTATAGAAATCTAATTGGAAAATGAGTAAAATTATAAGGTGAATGATGTTAAAGATTACGCTACCTCCACGCGAGAGAGAGAATTCTACCATGGCGTCCATTGGCCATTTTGTACTAGAAAGTGTCTACATCTGCAAATCTTAAGCCCTAGCGGCCTCTGAAACTGCAAAAAGTTATTCCTCCAATGAATACATCAAACAGCTATTTATAAATGGCATATAGGCTACAAGATATATGAAGATACATTACTCACTATCCACAAAGGTGAGAGGAAATTTACACACTAGTAATCAACCTACTCAGTCCGCGCCAAAAACAAAAAGGCTATATCCCAGTATTGGGATTGTTTCCAGCAAGGATCAGTGAAATCTCTAGCCCTCGGCTAAAAGCTTGGTTGAACATGAGGCGAGTTTGGAATGTTGACACAAATGGGAACCACGAGAAGAATGCAATGGGTATAAAGATGATCATTCCCATGCCAGCATCATATAGGCGAGCGATTGATCGAATGGATTTCCATAGTCCCACCTTCTTTATCACCGGCTTCCAAGCTGCAGCAATCTACACACACACAATCCACAAAAATCAGCGTGTCACAAATGAACAACTTACTAAAACCATGGCATACAAAATCACCTCCATCCAGTAAAAACATGCTTTAATACATTGCCAATTCAATTAAAATTAAGGCTTCTGACTATAGACTAATGCGGTAAGCATGTAATCCAATGGCAGGATGATCAAATATTTATTAGCAACACAAGTGGTCAAAAAAACTCACAGAGAGAATTCCCCATCCAGTAGGAATAAATGCCAATATAGAAGCAAATATGTCGGTGACAGACAAATCTGTCAATATAACTGCTACAGTTAAACCAGCGAGAGCCATCAAAAGGGAGAGTCCTTGTACAAAGCGCAACAGCAGCTGGAAATTGACTGATATCTTCTGACTAAAGGTGAATACCTATTGAACAACAGTACAAGACAGCATCAAGATAAAAAATTACTGTCATGCACAAATGTAATCCAACCCTACATGCAACGCTAATGCATTTGCCGCACCTTGAAAAGAACTAGCAGCATAGCCAGCACAGCCCATGACAGGCCATAAACCTATGCAAAATATCAAACATAACCAATCAGTTTAACACTTTCTGTAAATGTAAACATGAATGCAATTCACTAATACTGCAGAAGTTAATAATGGTTCTATACCCCATGGCATTAGCACAAGTTTTACTAATGAAGAGAAAGTAATAGAGCATTTAGTTTACTCGTGCTAATATAACTATCAAGAACAGATAATCTGCAAAGTTAACTGCAAAACTATTCAAACTATTAGAAAAAAAAAAAAAAACTAATATCCCTATATTTTATAAATCTTGTAAAGTTATACAATATTTCATATCTTAGATAATCTCTTAGGAGTAGTTTTCATATTTACTTTCATTTCTTGATCTAATTAGATTACGATTCAAATATTATCATAAATATGGATTGGTTCTTTTATTTTATACCACTACATCACATCATATAATATATTTTTATATAATTCAAAGTCTACATTTTTCTTTTCTTCCTCTGCCTATCTAACCCATAATTTCAATACAATCTAAATTATA
Source organism: Aeschynomene evenia (assembly GCA_013621005.1). Classification (NCBI taxonomy): domain Eukaryota; kingdom Viridiplantae; phylum Streptophyta; class Magnoliopsida; order Fabales; family Fabaceae; genus Aeschynomene; species Aeschynomene evenia. The sequence goes on along the minus strand of CM024271.1, from coordinate 28,599,243 downwards.
GGGTGTGTTTGGTTGGAAGGTGAAAACAGGAGAAGGAAGAATGGTTCTCAAAATGGATAAGAATAAAGGAGGAAAGAAATATTAAGTTAGTAATACCGTCAATGAAGTATTTGATCCTTGCACTTGAAGTTTATACACGATGCCATATTGGAACATGAAAAATCTTAGACTCAGGATGGTCTCCATTATCCTTGAACGCAAGCTCCTGATATGAGCCTGTTGACACAAAAATGTTTGAAAATTACGAACTCAAACGATCTTTGAATAAACAAAAACTAATATAATAATAGGGGAAGTGGAATGATCCTTTCTGCGACAAGGGGGAAGGGTAATCACAACAACAACAAAGACATTCCCTACAGCTAAAACTCCATAAAGCGTCACAAGATTCCTTGCTCATGTGCATGCAAATAGAGAAGCAACAGCTCCTTCAGTTATACACAGCCCATCCTAACATCTCCAGACGAGGAGGATAAGCAGGGATTAGCTTGGTCGTATTTCTTGTAACTATCCAAGTCACCTAATGATTGATTTATTAACAGAAAAGATTGTGTCCAGCAGCAGGTTCCATCTCAATTTTAAGGCAAGCACATCAAACATTATTCTAAAGACATGTAGCAGCCTGATAAAAGACTTGCTGTCAGAGGAAGTTTTATATTTCTTTGGGAGTTTAATTACCCAGTGTCAAATTGACTGATAGCTAATGCAGTCCGACATGCAAGGAAATTAAAAATAATCAGAGCTATATATTGAATACCAGTTCTTCATCCCACCAAGCTTCCCAGCTTTCTTCTCCTTTAACACCAATTCCACCTCTGTAAAGCAGCCAATTTGTCCAATCTCTAAAGTCTTCCACTACCCTAAAATGACACCGCAAGAGGGAGAATCAGCCAATATGAATGCTTTAGCTGAAAGGTTACAAAGATAACACTTACTTTTGCCACTCAAATCCAGATGGGTTGAATAAATATGGAGCAAACAACCAGGATAGAGCCATAAACCAACTGCTTACAGTCAGAAGAATGTAGGAGAGCGTGCCTCCTTCATTATAGCCATAAGCAAGATATACAATCAACAAAAGCACAACTTCCAACCTGAAGACAATAAATATAGGAATATTAACACAATACTAAGTACAAATTTTACTTTACATACTATTTACTGAGTGAAACAGAGCTCACCCTTTAACGAAATGACTACGGGAGTAAAGTCTATAATTCTCTGAAAATTTGATATGACGGACAACAAACCCACGACCAGTAGCTTGATACTGTTCACAAATGAATATATTAGCTGTTGAAAAGAGAGAAAGAGCAATATACAGCATAAAGTAGGCAGACAAACCCTAGCACCACCATGGAGAATGGTCCGTCCAAAATAATGAGTTTTTGTACCCAATGAAAATGTGAAAAAGACAGAGCAGAGCTGGAACTGCATTGTGACAAAACTGACCATGGCCTGAAGAGCAATCAAAAGTTTAAGAAACGAAAGAAAAAATCAGAAGAAGGTTTTTTTTTGTCCAATGTTCCAGATAGAATTAACAAACAAAAAGACAATAATAGATTTAATAATTTATTGAAATTATTGCCAAATCAAACCCATTATAATCAAATAAAGGATAATGCAATCAAGACGTATATCCTAGCTGGATATACCACATCTCCAAATGTCAGACCCAAAGATATGCATGGACAGACATTTGTGTGTGTGACACATTTTTGTCAACTTCTAATTCTAAACTATTTGCAAGTAACTGACTTACCCTCAAGAAACCTTGTTCAAGAATGGAACCCAAGATCATTGGTATGGCAGTGAAGACACCAATTTGGAAGAGAAACTGTGTATTCAAAGCAGCACTCAGGGCAGTGTTCCTAGTAATCTTAGCTCTTTCTCCAATGGTTTCACCAACACCAGATAGTGCCTGGAAAAAGATTGCACTAGGTTGATGTAATAGAAGGAAAACACGATATAGGATATTGTGTACAGAAGAAAATGATCATGTCACACAAGTCATCATATGACATTGACATCACGGAAACAACAAAACCACCAAGCTTTATCTCATCAGGCAGCGTCAAGAAATCACCAAAAGCTTAAAACAAATTAAAGCCATGAAAGTTTTAAGAAATCCAACTCACCAGATATGCTTTTCCATAAAGGAAGATATATACAGTCAGCACTGTTAACTGCAAGATGACGAAGAAAAAACATTCTCAGATGAAGAAAAGATTGCATATGTGTGTGCATGCACAGAAGAATATAGATTTATTAAGCTTTGAGATTTTTCATTTTATGAGATGAGTTAACAGAATGAGTCTCAGTGTCAGTGCATCTGCCCAATAACTACCACAACCACCAAGCATTCATGCCATAGAAAATCCAACCTTTTAATAAAAGCATGGCCAATTAAGGAAAGGTCTACTTTAAGAGCTCTCCTAAAAGTCTTCTAAGGATTGCCAATTAAGGAAAGGTCTTTTAAAAAAAGAATATCATCCATTTGACCCACTTTTGTCACATGACCCTATGTTGGTTTTATTTCCATATAACCAAACAGCAATCTTAAGAAAATTTCTGACATCTCCTGATTAGCTACTCCAACCTTTTCCCAACTTCCATTTATTCAAAATTATAAGTTTTCTTGTATGTCCACTCGTCCACCTCAACATTATCATCTCTGCTACACTTTTTTGGGGGGCACATATTGGCACTGCAATGCAATTATTAATAGGAAGTTTGCAAGTAAGTTTGCCTGTTAGGAATCAACTCTCTCAAAAGCTTAAGCTTTAAAGAAGAGCCACGTGGTCAGACTCTATATTTGGTCTGAAGTCAAAACATAGATTTGGAAGAATAGAGACAGCAAGGATCAAACTCTAGAGTCTAGACTACTTGGTCATAAAGGCTTTGATACCATCTCCTAAACCATCTCTCCTACAAGGTTACATTGTTAGGTAAGGATCTTTTATTTTATTAGTAATAAGATTGAGAAGATTGATTAATATGCTCGAGCATGAGGAGGTAGTGCTAAAAGCCTATAATGAATTTTGTTATGCTGAGATGTAGTCTAGCCTCAACATTCCATCCTGTGAAGTAGGCTACCCTTGCCATCATACATGTTAGTAGAATAGTTTAGAAATATGTTGATACAGAAACATGGAGCTTCATTACTGATCAGTGACTCAATCTCCACTAGTCTCAGAAATTTCTCATTTTCTTGTCTCTGTTGATTATTCTCAGATTTGATCTCTATGCATAGGCCAACCAAAACATCAAACAATTGTGAAGGATAGATGCATACCATGGTACAGAAATAGTATCCAACTGTTGTAAAGTAAAAAGACATCATCCTGAAGAAATCAAAAAGTTGCCCAAGTCTGTACACATCACGACTGAGAACTTGTTCACCATTACCACCTGAAACTTTCCCTTCAAATACTGCAATCTGATTGAGCCCAACATCTCTTCCCTTACCAACCTGTAATTTTCATTGTTAGAGCAAGATCTGATCTACATAGACCATAAAAGAACAAAACCCACCTGAATATATTCATGATGAGTAACATTTCCTTGACGTAAAGTAGAATTGAATCCTGTGTATTAACAAGAACCAAGAGAAGAAAATGACAGAAGGGAAGAAAAAAAATTATAAATAAATAAAAAATTCTAAAGCAATAAAAAAAGCAGAGATACATGTTATTAAGGAAATGCATTAAAACACAAATAAACATGAGTAAACATGATTATAGAACTACGTGCATGTTTGGTTCACCCAAATATAATCTAAGAATAAACTTTTTCTCTAAATAAAGTTCTTTTCAATATAATCTGGTATGTTTGTTAAATCCTAATATCAAATTATCAATTGATAGTTTACTTTATTTATACAAGAAAGATTTTTCTTTCTTTCAAAAAACACTATTTTTTAAGCTTTTTAACCCGAAGTATAAATTGCTACATGATATAAACAAATCATTGCATACAGTTTTCAGTAACTTACTATTCAAAAGCATCATTTTTCATAGATATCTTCACTAATGTTGATAACACAAATGATAACACTATGAAGCAGAAGCAAGCAGCCATACCTGCATAGATATCTTCACTAATGTTGATAACACGAGAAGCCTTGCTGATACCACCGCGAGTTATGTGGAAGACTCTATCAAAAACATCAGGATGACCATAATGCATACGGACCCTGAAAATATCATAATTGACATTTCAGATTTGGATGGGCTGGGTCCCAACAAAAGAAATCATTATTCTATATAAAATGGGATTACTTCAAAGGATTTGCTAAAACACGCTGGCCCAAAGTCACAAAGCTAGTTTCTTGATTGGACATAAATGAGGCAAGAGACGACACACTGCATATGGAAACAGATGAGTTACTAAAAACTAAAAGCATAACAATTTTAAGCAAAAAAGTGGCACTGTTTCAGGATTTAATTCATATATACCTTCCAGTAAAGACATGCTCTCTAACACCAAGGATAGTAGGAGGACGAAGCCCATGATCAGAGTGAAACTCTTCAAGAAGATTCCTCATCTTCAAGGCCTCCTCAAAGTAGTTATCCTATAACAAAATTCCACTAAACATCACAACTTACAGCAGCTCCAAACAAATAATATAATATGGCACAAATCATACAATTTTCAACAAAAGTTTATTTGTAAACTATGTGAATGTGAAAATTTGTAATTTTCAACATTTTTTAGAATAGAATGATTTTAATTAAGACATAGAGATACAAAGTAACACTATATTCAAGAAAGAAAGAAAACCTTAAAAATGAATGGATGAAAGAAGAGAGACCAAACCACATCAGATTAGAGTGGCTCACAACAAAGAAGGATGCAAATCCTTCACAAATATTTTGGGTGAATCTAGTCAAATACAGACAGATGTGAAAACTGTTATCACCTGATTCATATCAATTGTTTGAACTGCATTTCCACGCGTAAATATAATTGCATGATTTTGATTCTCTGGCTTCCCTTCCCCAAGTTTCGGATTCCCAGGTAACTTCACAGAGTATATTTCCTGTAATATCACAAGGCTCAAGTAGTCAAGGAACAATAATAAAATCAATCCAATTTCAATAAAAGGAGGAACAATAATGAAAGCAACCTAATAAAGTATGGGCAACCAACAGACCTGAGGTAAGCCCATTACAACAACAATAATTACAACAATGCAGAGACTTAATCTGAAGACAAAAGAGTGAGCAAAAGCAAACCAAAAGGAAACTAAATGAGCTACCCTAAAGAGCCACAAATGAAAATTGTGAAAGAAAAGTATGCCTATTCTCACAATTGACTAAACAGAGAGAAATAATTTTACAAAAGTTAATCTTTTAAATCAATGAATCTAAGATATTGACATCCTCAGCACAAAGAAGCCAGAGAAGAATTGGTACCATGGTTGGACAACAAAATTAACATGATTGGACATTGAAATAGTATCCTCAAATCAGTTTTCCAATAATCTAGTTGATAGTTTTAGGGGTTAAAAAGAAGCTTCTGCCATATTTATATCCACAGAGTGGAAATTAAGCAAATGATTAAAATAAAAGTTGATTTATTAAGCATGAGAGATGCAATAAGCACAGAAAATCAAGTGATTGAATTCTTCATCCTGTTACCTTGAAAAAGGGGGGAAAATAGACTGCAAAGTTAATAACATACAAGCTGGCTGAAAAATTGACAACAAAAACACTAGCCAGTGAACAGAACGACGGATATACTTAAGTAAACAAAAGGTACAGAAGAATGCACCTTGTCTTTCCCATTGATATCAGCTTTCACAAGCTTTGAGTAGTATTCTGTGTACACTTTTCCATCTCTTAAAGTTTCAACATAATCAATGAAAGCAACACGAAGTGCTTCATTTCTAGAGGCGTAAATAATTGAAAAATTAGAAATGGAGCAAAAGATGTAAGCACTTGAACAGTTAAGACAATGAAGCATTAAAGAGCTAAGACATGATGATCCAAATTGGTAAACAAACCTTTGCATAAGTAAAGCAATATCAGCAGCCTCAGGCTTTTGCTCTTCTTTCTGTTTACCATATATTTGACACGTCACAACATACGTGAACTTAAGATCTGCCTGTGCACGTGACTCAGGAGATAAATCAAAGCCACGTGTATCAGACACTTCGTCGGAACCAGATGCAGCCTCCAAATCTAAATTGAGAAAAAACGGAGAAAAAAGAAAAAAGTCAGGAAGACTACTAGCATGCTATATAAAGCACAAATGAAGCCATATATCCTTCCAAACCTGCTGCTGTTGTCCTCTCCAAATATGTCTGAAGCATAAGAGCTTTCCTATAATACATCATCCCCCGTACTGAGCATTTGAAACAACAAAGAACACAGAATGATCAAGATTTGAAACATTAAATTTTGGTCATTCAACATTATCTTTCCAACTGTCAGAATTTGTAAATAAGATAATTAGGATATCATAACATGTATTTAGGGAAACAATATATTCTTGAGTTTATTACTCAGCATATTATTCAACATTGATTTCCTCTCTCACATTCTCAACACCAGCTACTGTATATTCCTTAGCATATATGCACACTGGCTGACTTGGTTTTGATAAATAGGAAGAACAAGCAATGAGTTATAAGAATGCAATGAGCATAGAGGAGTTAAATTCAAAAGAGACCTAAAACATTCTCTGGCAACCTTTGATATTTCCAAAGCATAGAAATGGCTCAATCTAGACAAGGCACGTGTTCCTCCATAACCAAGTGATCAACAATTTGATCCTTAGCCCCAAACCTTTATAATTATGTGAAATTCAGCAATGTCCTTATGTCCAGATTCCAGATTTCAAACTTAAAGGGCTCTTGCTTGAGAAGGCATGGTAGGAAAGTAGCCTTTGTAAAATTAGAAGATTATGAAACAAGATTGAAAGAACCAATTACAATAGTACCGAAATTCAATACACGGAGGTGAAATAAAATGAGTGAATAAACTTCTAATATTGAATATGACAGAAGAAACTAAAATAATAATATAAAAGGAATTCAGAAATTAGCACAGTAGCAAAGGTATTGATGACTATTACCAGTTCTGGCCAATGTCTGACCCCGATAAGAAGCCCAAAACCGCAGTTCAAGGATATCATTAGGACTATCAAAAAGCTCTGTGTCAGTAGCATTTTCATCCCGACCAATTCGGGCCAGAAAGTTTTTCCACTCATCTGTGAGTTATGAAAACAAATTAATGAACAAAAATTACAAACACCAATAACCTAAATATTTTCAAATTTTAATTAGATCATCCTTTCTTTAGGCTGTGAAAGACACTATTTAATTAAATGATGCCAGCTTGACAGTAATTGGGCAAGCCTCAGTCCTCAAGCAGAAATCGAGCCTTAGGCATTTTTTATATGTAATAAAAGCGCATGGAATTCTGGTATGTAACTAGTGAATCAAGTGAAAGCATTTTTTATCCATTATTGCTTACTGCTGCATTTAGCAATTGCTTAGCTGAGTTCCTACTCTTTTACCAAAGAATCCCTAGTGTCAATTTAGATGTGAAAAAAAACAAACTATGTCCAAATAACATCTTTCGAATGATATGAACACTTTTGTACTGGATAAGATCAGGCCACCATGAAAATAAAAAATTGGGCTAGTCTTTCGAATGATATGAACACTTTTGTACATAAATTAAATCAGGCCACCATGAAATTAAAAAATTGGGCTAATCATTCAGTTGAATATTAAAGTGGGAAATAATATTTGAAAAAACTATATTTTTCTTTTGAACTGGTCCAATACTCCAACTACAGCGTATAATAATTGAACTGGCCTCATTGGCAATAAGTTTCATGTAAATCTTTTTGTAATCAGATTTTTATGATTGAAGCAGAAGGGAGCGAAAAAAACCTGGGTATATCTTCTGAAGATAGAACAGAATTGAAATGCCATCTTCATTTTTCTTTTGGAGCTCAGCCATACTATAAAGCACAATCTCAGAATAATAAGGGGTGAAAACACTGCAAAAACCAATGCAAATGTAAGCACATTAGCAGGAGATGAAGTCATTTCTTCTTTCAACAATAGTGATTTACCTGAAGGATAACATCTCTCGAACTGGCTTTGTTGGAGGCATCTTCATGAAAAGAGAATTTGTGAAAAATTCCAGCCTTCGCCTGGCCTCAAGATTTCTAGGAATGTTTGAGGCGGACTCTTTGATAGTCAAAAGAGAATACAATCTTTTGACTTGCATTCTCTGCATATACTCATAAGTTAAATCCATAGACAAGATAAACTCACAAGTCACAACAACATAAAAATATTATTATTACATACTAAATCAGTATTCTTGGGCCATTTCAACTTTGCAAACAAATGCCCTTCATCCCTTGCTTTGGTCAACAGATTCCATGTGTCATAATTCTCCCTAAAAAAAGGAAAATTGACATTAATCTCTCAACTTGCACAATGAGATCAAAACTCCAGCAAAGGTGGAGTTGGAGCTCTACTTTAGAAATCATTATCAGTGTTCAACATCAGCTGTGACAGACCTCATATTTATGGAAAGGACATCATGTCGCACAACATCATATAAATCCTGAACAGCCCTTACTGCACCCCTTTCCAGTTCAGGTGTTTCATTCTCTTTCTATTGGATGTAAAAGCAAGGACAAGACAAAATGTCAAATCTCAAATTATATAAAAAAAAACAACCAACTGTTAGATAAAACATTAAATGTGAACATTGTCAAATAAACCATGTTACACTCAGAAGTAACATAAATACAAAAACATCATTTGGAGCATCCAACTTAATTACCCAAAGCAATAAGTATTACTACTAAGGAAAGTAAACAGTAAAAAGTAAAAATTTCGCCCTAAACTGATTCCCTTGATTTCACCATGAACATAGCACTAGAGAGAACCCATAACATTATCACAGAACGTATGCAGGGCAAAAATATGGTCTTGAAGATGCAAGCTTTCTTTTCCAATAACATTACCTAGGAAGGCAATGACAAATACCACAAACAAATTGCCAAAGTTATTAGCAATAAACAAAAGAAATAATTAAGAAAGGGCAATTTTATCAGTCAGAGGATGAAAAGTTCTTGTAAAGAAATAAATAAACATTAAAAATGAAAACAAGAGCAGAAGTGAAACCCATTCAAATCACATGTGTGTTACATGTGATGCAAGTTCCAATGCATTCCTTATTTTTTATGGCATAAATTGTTTGTCTCCCCAGTGGCTATTGGATAAAATGGTTGTTAAGCTTCTTTGTGGTGCCTGGCTAGTTTTCCCTCAAATTTTTTTTCTCAATATTTTTTTTTAATTCTTTGTGTTGGGAAAAAGAGAAGTGGTGGGGGAGCAGGAGAATTTACTAGAATATTAAGGGCACTAAAAAATGCAAACAAGTTTTTCCAAAGTATTCAACTAAATGTCAAATAAAAAAAGTAGATACGGTTAACATCCTATGTAAGGTACGCCTAAGGAAAGAGAGAGGAGAAGAGAGATTGAGATAGAGAGAAGAGAGAAGAGAGAATGCATAATGAGCAGTGGAGGTAGAATCAGTGTAATTCTCCTCACAATCCTGCCGGTGTGTATTACTGAAAATGTATAACAGAAAGAAAAGAAATAACAGAAAGGTCTGATTGGCTTTCGAGAGGCCAACTCTCTCCCCACCCCAAATTCACTTTCCACTAATTACCTACCTCTGACAACTCATTTTCCACTATTTATATCTCACAGCTATAACTAAATTCCTTCCACCGAATACAAACTTATTCACTCTCCGCGCTTTTCTTTCCCCTCCTCCTATAAGTAAACTAAAAAGGAATAATTCCCTCCCACTGCTCTTGAGCTCTATAGTTCGTTACATCCTACAACTGTTCATGGCACACGTGACAAGAGTTTTATGCAAACTGCAAGGCTAAGTTTGAACCAAATCAAGGAAGATTAAACATAATGAATAGTTGCCATTCAAATTAAAAGAAACCAACAAATGCTAAAATATGGTAGAGGATATCTTTTTATCTGAACATTTCAAGTTCTCCTAAAAGTTAGCATAAAGCATGCACATAAATTTCAAGTCTCACGTGCAACCTTAAGAGGACTGCTGAGTAAATTTGAGTAATAAATATTAAGACAACAGTGGCATTTAAGACCCTCACTCAGATGCAAATTAAAAAAGAAAAACCTTGGAAGCACAGAAAGAGATACAAACACTCAAAACAAGAATAGATAAAAATTAGATAAATAATGAATTCATCAGAGAAGAAGAGAATACAAGGAAAGAACAAAGAGCATACTGCAAACAAAAACTATATTGAGCAAAAACAGACAAGATGCATTGAAGAAATCATACATTAAATAATACGACAACTAAAAAGTATTAGACACAAACCAGTATCCCCATAAGTGCAGTTAATCTTGATATCACAAGAGCCAACTTGTTCAGTTGGAAGTCCAAATGAATACTCCTATTTGTGATACTTGCATTAATATCGTCATATATCCTTTCAACCCTGATACAATAACAACAATTGCAAAGAAAAGAGTAAAAAATGTCAACAATAAAACTCAACACATTGGATCAATGGACTTTAACTTTACAGCAGACATACCACATCCTTCCCACTTCATCTAATATTTCTGTCAAAATTAGTCTAATAGCATAGTAACACTCCTGAACAGCATATTTCATATAGTCATCTCGTGAAATTCTATCCCAAAGCTCATCTTGAGCATCTCTATTCTCAGCAGCAATATCCTTAGCCAAAAATATCTATACATAATCATGCAGAATAAAACAAGAGCTAATTAGCAGATCATAACAAAAAGGAAACATGAGTTCATATTCACAGGTAACAAGCAAAGCCAATATAAATACATAGGCATAATGGTCAGTTATAACTCATAAGGTGTATTTAATAGTCATTAAAACCATAGTTATCAGAATCACAGTATCACACGATAATTTTTTTATATGTCATACATATTATACATATATATATATACACACATATATATATAATTTCGAAAACAACTATAAAAAACCCTATTGTGTAAACTACTTGTAGAGCATAAAGTTCAATCTCTGTTTATTCAATTAATGACATTCCAACTGAAAATTTGACAAACATGATTAAAATAACATAATTACCTTGCTTGCAAGTAGAAAGAGTGGCCACTGAACCAAAGGAAGGTCCCCAGAATTTTTCGGCATCAAAAGCAAATCCATTTCACTGCAAGCAAGAAAATCATGCCAGCGGAGAAAAATGAAAAATACAAATATAGCTATGGAAAAGAAGAAAAAAAAACAGAAGCTCCCATGAGGCCAAGACTAACAAGTTAGTTATATAATCTTCCTCTCTTAGATTCCTTATGATCTCATTCCAAAAGGGCGAGAACCTAGCAGCATCAACCTTGTTCTTCTCCCAAGCCTTCAGATGAAAAGGTAAGGATAAGTAGAATTTTTTCAAAATAAAAGAAGGCTCAACCAACACAAGAGTAGTTTACTATAACCATTCCTGTCAACATGAATAAATTTGTAGTTGAGGGAGACAATTGTACATCAAAGCGAATGTGATTTAGTTTAGTAGAAATTTGTTGTGCTATGATAGTAACCAGCAAACAATCATAAGATTTGAACCATTTGATTTTCACTTTCCAACAACAAAGGCTGACCTGAGAAGATGACTGGTGAGAGCTCCTGAAAAAATTGATCACTTGACTGTATAAGTAGATATAAACAATATGATAATTCACTGGGAAGGCGGGAAAAAAAATTGAAAAACAAAGGATGCGTTCTCCACAGCTATGATAGAAAGAGATCGCAAATACATATCTTCCAACTACAGAATGAAAAGCAGATGTAAAAACAAAATGAAAAGAACATATCACAAGCAGCACCTGTTGGGCAGAGGAACATGAAGGGTGTTCATGAAATATACAGGAAACTGCTCAAAGAGTTTGTGCAATGCTTCCAATGACCTAATCTGGTTGTAGATACACACCCACCCAACCAAATGCATCAGTAAAAGATACTGGTAACTACATAGCATATTAACCAATGGATTTCCATTCCCTAACTTCAACTTTAAAGGAGAGACATACCTCTCCAAGACGATCTCTTGCACCAAGCAAGAATCCCCAGACAGCAGACACAATTGTATAAAACACTTGAAGATCTAGAAGATAGATCTGCAAGAATGGGAATCAACAAGTTGGGAAAAAAAAAGGAAAACAAAAGGGGGTGGGGGGATGGATTCGCCTCAGGTGATGGTGGTCAGCAAAGGATTGACATCACTGAAAAAAACAATCTTACTCTAACCTTTAAGAATATTTGAGACATAAAAATAAAAAAGTAAACATAGGATGCACTTACTGCAAACACTGGAGCCCATAAGGTAGCAACTGTTAATGCATTATGATTATCTGCAAGAACAAAGAGTCTTTAAATAACCAATAAGCAATAATGCCAACCATGAAACAGAAAATACATTAACAGAAAATAAATCTGTCTAGTGCTTACTTTTAGAGACGAAATCATGCCAAGAGTATTTTATATCAGTTTGTACTACTATCACCCTTGTTGGATCCACCAGTGGCTTGATCTACAATCCACAAAGAAAAAGCATTCAGGTGCATACTTCTATGTATGCATAATCAACGCGAACTTGCACATATTTATGTAGTACACAGGAAGGCAACAATGAATGTATCCCTACCTGGAGAAAGTATGCAAACGAGAATTTTCCACCCAAAATAAAAAGCCAAAAGATCATATACCTGAAAAAAGGAGCAAGATATCAAACAAGTCTATCCAACTAACGTAAATCTCCAGGTTTTTCATATATTAATTACAGAATACACATCATTTGAATGACATTATTCTCTATTTCAGCAACATTTGTTTCCCGAAAATAACAAACATGTAGAGAGCGTAGAAGCAAGAATTTCACTACTACCCCAATATGAGTTTTACAAAGTAAAGCTATAGCAAGAAAAGAGATCTAGTGCATACTTTATGAAATCTGTAGTTCCTTCATACATTCCACGTCCAACATAATGGCGTTCCTTCACCAGTTAACAGAAACAATGGACAATAAACAGTTAGTCAGCATAAGTACATAACTGCACAAGATATTGAACAGACAAAATAACATTACTGAATATAATCATGAATTTTTCAAGAAGCTGAAGATATTAAACCTGGCGCATCCACTTCACAAAGCGGATTAAAGACCAACGGTCACACTGATTTGTTAGAAGATGACATGCAGGTATCCGCATGAGTAAACTAATGAAAAATTGCACACCAGCGTATATCGCTATGACAATCACATACAATCTATAAAAAGCTGAATTTGAATTTGTTTTACTCTCTTCCAAAAGTGCTTTCCTGCAGTCAGGCACAGGACATTGGAAAAGTACAATCACTTTTAGACAAACAAAAAGGAAAAAATCATAAGATACAGAGAAAATATAAAGGAACAATAATGTAAGAAAAAATATAATTGAGGGCACACATACACATAAAGGAAAGTAATGAAAACTGAAGCAATGCTAAACCAAAGAAATCTTAGAAATATTCGTGATATGGCTAAATGCCTCGTTGTCGAATATGCACCATACATCATCAAGATGTCCAGAACACCTAAAAAAAGAAATGCAAACATGAGAAAATGTACTAAAAGGTAGCAAGAAAATATAATACTATCAACAAACAGTCTGGAATCCTAATAGGGCATTCAACCTAAAACAATGGTTACGAATCCATGACGAAAAAAGTAGGATACATACTCTCAAAAAGCTTCATCACAACAAATGTTGGTCCAAGACTAAGAACCTCTCGCAAAGTTTTGGCATTAAGATTTCCATTATTGAAAGCGACAATGGTTAGACCCTAAACATTTAGAATAAAAAGAAAATCAGAATGATGCAAGAATATAGGCTCACTTAACATGAAGGTATACACCAATAAAGATTAAATCAAATAAAAAGAAGAGAAGAACAAAATAGTGTTGAAAATAGATGAGAACAACAATCAATTGTCAAGAGTCCAAGGTATGAAATAATATGCATGTTTCAACCTGAAACATCATGAAAAGGAATATCCACAAACGATGGAAACTATGATAGAGATGAAAAAAAGTCCTATGCTCCACAAAGGATGTCTTTCCCCGATGCTGACTTCTGCCAGATATTGGATTTTTCTGCAATGCAGAAAAACAAACATAAATCACCATAAATATCAAATTTTGCTACTCATCAATCTGATTTAGACTACAATTTTAAGTTTCATCATGAATGGGTACTGTCATATTTAGGTTCAACTGATATTAGAGTCAATCTAATGGCTAATTGTTTGGATTCAGAAGACATTTTGTCTATATTTCTTGCTTCCAAAATTATATTACAAAAATGTCAATATTTTCATCTTGTTTCATTTTTCAGAATTTTGTAAAAGAAACAGTGAAAACATTGTTCCTTCACAAAATCCTACAAATACGAAACAAGATAAAAATAAGGTTGGATTTTAATAATTACTTCTGAAAATAGGAAATGAAAACACAAAGTGTCTTTTAAAGGCCGAAACTAAACAAACCCTAACATTCTTATAGAGCAACATAGATACCTACTGTTGGAATATTAGGACTTGCAATAGTGCCATAGGAGAAATAGATGAAACACATTATTATGTTGATTTATATGTCCCAGAAAACTTTGCCTAATGATTTACGATTGATTAGAAAGTTTATAGGCATGATTTATATGATGTGAACTTCTAGTCCAATGATGAGTTTGGTTAAAAATTAATCCAATAAAAAATTATTGAACGATATAACAATTACTTAAAGTTGCATAGGAATCATTGGATCCTTATACATCTACATATCTTGTATAATGAATGAAATAATCAAGTAGCTCATTCAAAATTTCTAGTCTCTTTTTCTTTCAAGTCATATTTGCCTAACCACATCATGAAACCTTGAACACCCCAACTCAAGCCCGAAAGTCAACAGTTCGAACATCAATTTTGGTGTCACACCCCTTTCATACTCTTTTAAGAGTAAGTGGAACTGTGGAAGCAGCAATATTGATCTTAATATAAATGTTAGAAGTATTCAACTGTCTGTCTTTTAACACCACCTTAATACATGCCAATTGAAACCAGACAAACCTTTGATCTAGGTTGTGGCTTTTGGAAAAATGGAGAACCTTTGCGCCATGGCCAACCAAGCTCAAAGCAGTTGAGTGACCTGTAAAATGGGGTTCAGACTAATCAATAAGAAACCATAGAAATAAGCAGAGATGGCCATTGACGAATCAATACCAGAAATACTCATTAAAATCATCATAGTTTCTCCAAGATGAATGAGGTGCCTTCCCATTATCATTGTTACTAGCTTCCTGAAAGTACAAGTGAAATCAGTGATAATTTCCCAAGTTTAATCCACATTATCTAACTTCTAACTATAAAGCATTCCTTCCTTTTGAATAGATGAACAACACATTGCAGCTAAGAAACCCATACAGAGAAGAGAAGGTGAACGATATAAATGTGTTAAGTTGATATAGATAGTGTCCTATAAACTTGTTACCATTACAAAGTTGCAACCATTATTTTAACTTCTGTTTTGTTAGAAATAATTTCATTTTCTGTTTTTAAAGAAGACGAAAACAGGAAATATGCAATCCAAATACTATAACTCAACATGAATATCCAATTAAGCAATGAAATTTATTGGAACACATGACGCTTTTTTTATACAGCAATAGTTCCCACAACCTAAAATTTTGATTATCATCTACCTGCAATTTATACATCTTTTTAATCTCTAAGGTGTCGTTTGGTTTCCATTTACATTTTTTGCTTTCATTTTCTATTTCTCTGTTTTCAGAATTCTGTGAAGTAATTACTGAAAATAGAGAAAACATTAAAATTTCGTTTTCTTTGTTTTCAATATTTCCTTCACAAATTTTTGAAAACAAAGAAAACAGAAAATGAAAATAGAAACCAAACAGCACCTAAGCTTTTCTAGTTTCTAAAGCTAAAAAAACATATTCATAAAATATTGTGAAACTTACTGCTGCAACAATGTCATAAAGTGGAAAGACAACTTGATCGAGAAATGAGACAGAAACACCGTTATCAGGGGTGCAACTATTAGCTCGCTGGGCATTCTGTTGTCTTAAGATCTCATCCATCTCTCTGGCCATCTGAGTATCACATTCACAAATCATCAGCACCGGAGAGCATAACAAATAGAGAAATCATAAACACTACATTTTTTATCCTTTTCTGGAGAGGGTATACAAGCAATAAAATTTAACACACAATACAACAGGATAAAAGCAAAAAAGATGCAGGGATTGGTGAGTTAAAAACTCATGGAATTTCAACATTTCGAATAGTAAGTTAGTTCATAAACAGTACTGGCAGAGGAACATCAAGCTGGGACCAATTTTGCAGTCAAATAGTGTGGCAATTTAGTGAGTATAACTAATATCAGACTCTTCCATTATTCTCCCACCAAAACCTTGATTGGAGAATTGAAATTAATGGACAACCCTATCATGTGCCAATGTTCTACACACCATCAGAATATCAAGTTATCAACAACCAGGTACTTCACAGAACCAATCCAGAAGAGCTGTCACTCAGACTCCATTCCACAAACTTACGTGATGGAATATGTAGCACAAGCATTCTGGCAGAAACCTGATATTGGCAGCTTCACCCCATATTAGAAAGTACAGAGAAACATAAAGCAATTTCTTCTCTTTACTAACAGCTTCCAAACTGTACAAAATCATCACAGCACCTTTAATGTCAATAATGATAGACCACAAAAAATCAATCAACATTCAAACAAAACACAGATAGAATTGATACCTGCTCCAAACAGGCTGAATACATAAGTAGTTGCACCAATTGATATAGTTCTCAAGGGACTTGAGGAAAACTTTCTGCACCGCCGCTTCATCCAATTTCTGGAAACAAGATATAGATCAGAAAATCAAGAGGGTAGAAAAGAAAGAGGGCGGGGGGCAAGGGTGCAAGCCTCTTATAATTGGGTAACATTACTAAAGATTAAATACACCAACGATTACCATCTGTATCAGATTCAAAGATATGTGTTGGGATTTAAAAACATATTTTCGAATTAACATATAAGCCTTATTGCTTAAACAAGAATCAATTTTTGGCATCCCAATAATTTAAATATCAAAAAGTAATGAGATATACAAAATAAACATGTAAAAGAATGCATACGTGCATGATGCATAAAATATTTATATATGTCGTCAAGCATCTAAGGAAGGTGGCGAACCACCCCTTAAGAGTTAGCTATTAATAGAGGAGAACTATTCTCCTTATATACAACATCAACCATCCCAAACTACTCGTGTGGGACTTTGGGCATCCCATAATACCCAAGTCCCTAACATACGCCTTAGACATCAGTAATAACATAAGTGAGTGTCCCACATATTCTAGGCATGTGCATGCAATGCACCTTGATCACCAAGCAGAAGCAATTCTGAATGGAGCATAAACCTTTACTATATTCATAATTTTTTATAGTTTGTATTAATATTTTTTTTATTAATGAAAACAAAAGATAACAGATTTATTAATGAGAAAACAATATATATATATATATAATCCCATATCTTCCCAACCCAAATCTCATCTTGTGTTCCTGCATAGTTGTTAATAGCAGATGGCAGCTAATGGTGGGGAGGCCGAAATCCACCACATGGACCATGCCATGGCTGCCACTTAAAAGCACTACTTGTTTTGATGCATGCTGAGGGGGGCCAGCCCCATTTTTCTTCACTTCTCGTCTTACACAATGTTTAGGGCCTTAGTTGGGTTCATTTACAGAATATAGCCATTTTATGAAAGGAAAAGAAGACGGTGATACTAGAACTGAACCAGAACACAGAATAACCACAAAGAAAGAAATTAGGAATACATCAGAGACAATGAGTATATTGACAGAAGATAAACACCGAAAAAGCAGAACAGGAAACACTGGCACTATCTAATTTTATATATATACTTTACTCATTGCACACATACACTTTATCAGGTAATAAATGGAAGCAGGTTCCCACATATGTTATAATTTTTTATATATACTTTTACTCATCTCACGCAGTAAAAGACAGCACAAGCAAAGCACTCAAAAAGAAACTTTTCTTCATACCATTCCTCATGAGATAACCTTGAAAAAACATTTACTCATTTAGGCACTAAGTGTGGAAAGCTTAATAAAGAATTCAAGTTTTTGTTGCAACAAAGTAAAATATTATATGAACTAAAATAATCAAAGGATTACAGGATCAGTTTCATCTGGAATTCCAAGTCGAGATTGCTCATTTGCAAGGAGGTGAACAACGTGCTCGCGTTGATTGGCTACATTGTCTTTCTGCCAGCAACAAATGACCATTATTAGAAGCAAGAGAGAGAAGGGCTTAAGAACAATATCATTGCATCAAATAGCTTCCAATCATCAAACAGTATCCAACTAATCAGAACAGACAAAATTAGTTTAAAAAAAATGCAGAACAATTGAAAAGCGGACAGATAATAGGGAACAACAATTGTCAAAGACTCCACTTGAACTGTGGGTTTTCACATGCTCATAAATTCACGGGAAATTTTTTCTTTTTGGCAGCTCCTAATCAAAGAAACAGGCAGTCTTCTGCTTCTTTTTTTTTTTTTTATAATAGAATAATTTCATTAATAAATGAGATGGAGAAGTACAATTAAGTAGAGGATAAGTGATTTTCCGAAGTACAAAATAAAACTATCTCTGAAACATAGATTTCCAATCCCTTAACATATCTGAGATGCAAAGACATCTAAATAAATTATTAGCTTTGCAAATATAAGTAAGGCTGTCTTCTGCTTGTTTAACACTTGACAATCAATGACAGTAAGGATTGGATGAGATGGAAATATAAGTAAGCAAAGTTACCTCTTAACTCAGAAACACTTAACATATTATATCAAATAAAAAAAATTGTGAGAATACAGACACAAATGGTGAGAAATTGAAAAAACCAGATCAATAATGACATGACAACACAAAATCACTGAAATACAGACCTGAAATCCAAAAGTATACTGCAAAAAGTCAAACATGCCAGCATTCCTTGTAGAAGAAACGAAGTTGTCCCTAGGCAACTCTGGCAATCCGGTAAAATACTTCAAAGCGGAAACTGCTGCTTGCACCTAACAAAAAATTCCTTTAGGTAATTAACAGACACGAATTTACAAAAATGTGGGATTTTGAATCAGAAACTCAATAACCTCAGGGAAAGAAACAATAGCATTTGTTGAGGACGGAGCATCTAAGGGGATGATATTGTAAGCAATCAAGTCCTCTGTTAATGCAGAATCTGATTCCATGAGCCCCTTGAGCTGCAACATTTATATAAAGACAGATGAAAGGAGGCTAAAATCAAGAAATTATTTCATTTTGAATGGAAGAGACACCAAGAGATTGCACACACAACACGCTTTCAAGTTCCATCCCAGATATCTTCCTAGCCCACTCTTCATAAAACCAACTATGCCACACCCTCAGCTCCTAGTGTCCAACCACCCTCACCCCACCCCCGGGCGTGCAGTGGTAGATAAAATATTTCATAGAGAAAGAAATGAAGTACAAAGATGGAACTTCGAGGATCAGGTTAAAGTATTGGACGCATTTTAAAATGAACAAGTATTGTCATTGCTTAACGTGTCTTTCTACAGTAAAAGTAATAGATTATGCTCATTGAAGAGACACTTCCACAACAATAAGCATGACAAGAATTAGCCTACAAATCATATATTTGAAAGTGTCTAGAATCCAACCTCATCGGGTATTTCCTTAGTTAGCTGCTCAAGCACTGTTCCCAAAACCTTTAAGGTAGCGAAAACCCGTTTCCTCTTTAGAGTCTTGCGTTCCAACCTGTATTAAGCAGAAAAGATGGAAGATAGATAAATATCAAAAATGGTTTCAAGGTATTAGTGAACAAATTATACGGTGTTTAATTTTTTTATAAACAATGAATATTCCAGAGAGGGAAGAAATAAAGAATATAATAGAAGTGGAATTGCAGTTTAAGGGCATGTAAATAAAGACACACCTACAAATGCATATGTTCTACTCCAACCAAAAAAAATCAACTGCACAATGTGAATCCAGGATCATCCCTTTAGTCTCTAACTAGGATCATAAAATTGTAACTAAAGGTTGAATGAATTAGTGATGTAACTTAGTCCAAATGAAACAAAGGACCACCTTGGCATTTAAAGTAGAATTTAACAAGCCTGTCTGAGAGTGTACAAAGCAAGCTATTCGGGTAAAATATTTTGTCACAGAATGTTGGCTTTATTTGGTCAGCATCACCCTTAGGATTCGATGGACTTAACCGTCCGGCCCATGGTGCCGGTAATGGGTGCAGCCCCTCAAGATAGATGCGGTTCTGAACAATGAGGAAATAAAGTTGCGTCCTTGCTAACAGCTATAGCTTTTAGCTAAGTGGTAGACATTTGATCCAACACTAAATTCAGGTAGAGGATTAGGGGTTACCCATCCTTCTCATTTAATCTTTTGATATGTATCACGAACTAAGTAGTTAAATTAAACAAAGTTCATCCGGGACATAGGCCAACCAAGGTTGTCATGTTCGTAGTTCCTAGGTAGGAACGTAAAGCGTAAGATCGTAGCACGAAACGGAAGTTCCTACCTATTTTATAAAGAGTCATATTCATATTCAATAATAATAATATATATATAAATAATAAAAATTATAAAATTTATGTATTTTATAACATTTATAATATATATAATTTTTGAAGCAACCCTTTTATATTTATATTTATTTTTCATAATATTTATTTATAATATTTATTCATAATATGTACATTTATAATATTTATTTATATGATTTTATAACATTTATAATATATATAATTTAATTAATTCTTTGTGAAAGTGATTGGGCTCATTCAAGTGAGAGAAGCCCAATCCAATACTTGTAACTTGTAAGAAACCCTAAAGGGTTCATTTGTTCTCAATGACTAATTTTCATTTTCTGGTTCTCTTCTTCAGCCGCCACTCTTCTCTGTTCCTTTTTGCTTTCTTGTCTTTGCTCCCCTACTTTGTTTGCTTCTTCTTCTGTGTTCAATGCCTCTGTCTCTGCTATTTTGCTTCTTATTCATTTACTTCTCCTTTGTTTGCTTCTTCTTCTTCTATGTTCAATGCCTCTGTCTTTGCTATTTTGCTTGCCATCGTTGTTGCTGGTCAAGTCTCTTGGCTGCGGCTACTCCCTTGTCATCGCAGGCTGGCGTCATCGCTTTGCCGTGGTTGCAAGGCCGACAGTAATCGCAAAAAAAAAAACAGAACAAGGAAAACAAAAATACAGAACAGGGTTGGAGCGCAAAAAAACGCCGCTCCCACCGCTCCTACGTTCCGGATCGACGTTCCCACTACGCTCCTACCAAAAAACGATCCTACTTAGGATCTGGAGCGCTCAGCCACCGGAGGAACGTAAGAGCGTCCGCTCCTACGCTCCGGAGCGCGCTCTTGACAACCTTGAGGCCAACAAAGTACAAACCATGTCTCTGTTTCTTATTTAACTGTCTCATTTATGTTTCAATTAGATTGCTGATGAATGGTATTACTCAAAAGGTACTAAAGGACTTCATGTGGACACTAAAGCCATTGTTGTGTATGTGTCCTAACAATCTTCTATCCAAAATAATAGAAAGAATTGCTGCTTCTCATATGCAGTCACTGTACTAATTATGCTATTATATTAAACATGGAATACATGGGCAGCAGATTGAAAAGAAAGAAATTAGATTACAACTCTTCCTGAGCAATAGTTATGGCATAGCTCTGAATCTGACTCATTATGTGATTATGGCTTTAGAAGATCACATAAAGTATATTTTCAGATTGACAAAATATGGAATGTCAAAACTGGATTCAGTTTCAATCAAGCAACCTTTTGAGTTTTCAGATCACCATATGCCATATGCTCAACTTTCTTCCCCATGTATAAGATTAAGTATGACTTTCAAATTCATTTTCGGGAGGAGTTGCAGTATTACCAATGGTGGACAGTAATAAATAAAACAAAACAATATAACTCAACTCCAAAATCTTAATGCCAGAATTCAAGACAATAACAAATCCATAAACACTAACTTTCAGGCTACTCTATATCAATGTCTGCGACCTTAGGGAAAAGACATATGAGATCCTAACAAACTCAGTAAGTTATATAGCAAGCAACTTCAGCCTTGTGCCATTTAGTGGAAAGATCCATCACCAAAACAAAAGAAAATGCAATAACAAAACAAGAAATGAAAAAATGACAATCAGTCACAACCACAACATTATAGAACTCTTAATTTTGGAGGGCAGGTGAAGCTCCAAGTCGAAAGGAAAAGAGAGAGCACAAGATGATCTAAAATGGATGTTATGCCTATTTACTCAGTGAAAAAACTTACTCGCTGAGATCCCGACTGAAAGCACCAGATTCCCTCAACTTCGTTTCTTCTT
This sequence comes from Aeschynomene evenia, assembly GCA_013621005.1. Classification (NCBI taxonomy): domain Eukaryota; kingdom Viridiplantae; phylum Streptophyta; class Magnoliopsida; order Fabales; family Fabaceae; genus Aeschynomene; species Aeschynomene evenia. The sequence goes on along the minus strand of CM024271.1, from coordinate 28,576,662 downwards.
CACGCAATTTATCTACATTATGCTTCTCTCTATAAAGCTTGTAGAACTCTTGCAATCGGGCAATGTCCTGACTTCTATCAATGGTTCCAACTTCTCTTTTAGCCAGCTTTTGCTGAAAATATAAACAAGAGATATATTATAACAAAGAGTAGCTAAAACCAAAAATATAACAGAAAGGATCAATTGATGTGAAAAGAATCATGAAAAGAGGACAAGGAATCCCTTAAAAATATGAAAGGAAAGTGGGGAAAAATAAGGAAGGTAAAGGTTAAACAGCAAAGAAAATTCACCCTGGGGTCTGATGGAATCTCCTGTCCTCCCGCTTAAAGAACAGTTTTGATTAGTTACTTTACGGTTTAGACATGAATATTGTTACACAATTTCACCACATATCTCGAAAAATTGGTGAGACATAGTCCTTTAATATCAATCCCACCCCTCCCCACCCAAAAAACACAACAAAAAAAAAGACCGTGATAAATATTACATCAAACACCATCAACTGGTCTTTGAAATAGTTATGACTTAAAAAACTTCTGTACAGGAAGGTTTGTGGAAACTGGAAGAAAAAGGAAATTCCAATTCTGCAGTTACAAAAAAAGCTACCTGACCTGAACTTTTCAGATTCATGCTATTGAGAGACCATGCATCATTCTAAAAACATGTACCTTAATGACAGACATCAAGCCAGTCTTGAATTGTAAAACACCTCGGCCCTCACTGTTAGGGTCCAAATTTTGAGATAAAGAGTATGCATGCTCACATACTGCATATAAAAAAGATAAGTTAGAACAAATATTGTTGCTCTCATATAAAAACACAAATGTTTTCACTTTTCATTGAAATGACACTTTTTTTCAACATTTAACGTCCTCCTACCATACTCTACAGGAAATAGCTGAGAGATAATCATAAAATACATTCAGCTGATAGTTACCTTTCTTGGAAGCTATTATGTGATCAAATTCCTGACTTATTACTACCTTTCTTGTTAATGAAATTTCTTCTTTTATGGAAAAGAAGGGTCAAATTCCAAATGACTTCTGAATATGATGCAACAAGGAAATACATAAAATGCAGTGATAATGAAACATAAAATGAGGTTATATAAAACTAGTCATCAATGGTTCAAAAACCAAAAGACGACGAAACCTCTAGTTGGTCGTATCAAATCAGATTCATAATTTCATATCTATGTAACTTTAAGCAAGCCTCTGATTGTGTTAGCTCAAGTTCCTTACAAAAGGTCCCAGATGGAAGGGTTTTAACAATAGTAGATCAGTGCTTTCAGACTTCAGTGAGTTTATGTCCAAACATAGAGAAACTTAGCTCCCCAACAATAAAAAGATTCTAGTTTTGAATTTATTTACAGTTTCAAATTTTCAATCAGTCTATTGAGTAAGAGGGTCATTGCTCCTTTCCCTCTCTTTTTTCTTGTTTGTTGCTATACCAATATGCTGACAATACGTTCAGTGTCGAATAAATAACCCATCCTTATGTACATAACCAAAGTAACAGCACATGCAATTAAAATATACTTAGGGAATGTGAAGTAGGCAGTGAAAAACATACAAATTCTGGAAACATTGGGATCGTCATCTTGAATTTCATCTGCAACTCTTAAAATTTCATCAATATCCCTGTTTTTCGCGAGCGCAGATGGTACATTTCCGGCAATTCCACCAACGGGTCGCCCATATGCATCACCACCAGTCCTTTCCCTCCTCAACGCAGCACGGACTAACCGCACCCAAAGTTCCTCAGCTCGAGACATTTTCTAATATTATAAAGTGAAAAATCAAACAAATTAACCGTATAGAAAACAAAACAAAACCAACCTCAACACAAAGTCTAAATAAACGCACACCAATTGTGCTCAGTAAGAAATGCATGCTGCAGAACAGAGCAGCTAGCTGCCAACAAGGTACAGAACTACTCAAGGTTGGCAGTACTTAATGATATATACCTTAAAGGTTCATAACAGCATGAAATGATCACAAGCTGGTGAGAGCAGTTCCCGAATCAAGTGGATCCACTTCACCACAGCCTATATCATCAAATCAAGCAACACCAATGCACAATCCACTGCAACATAAGTTATCTTCCACGCTCAGGAAAAATAAATAAACAAATCAACCACACATATAACGATGCAGCAAACAACAGCCACAAAAAAAAAATGAGAGCCAAAGCACCATTACGAAAAACATAAACACGAGATCGCGTAATTCAAAGTGAAATGAGCTTCTAACACTTCCGGAAATCAAATTTAAGGAATAAAAAAAGTAAAGGATCGAAGAGCTTCCATTTGAGTACTTAATTGTCTCGGAAAGCAAAGAGAGGGAAGAATGAGCGAAGGAGAGGGAAAATGGAGAACCTGATAAACCCTAGCCTAGCTAAGAGGTGAGATAGGGTTCAGAGTTTGAAAATGAGCATAAACTAACTGTATCTGAGATTAGTAGAGAGATAAAGCAGTTGTTTCTTTGAAAAGGGGAAGAAGGGCCAACCGAGTTATTGAAAATGGTGAAAAGAGAAAAAAAAGAAGCTTGCAAGTAGTGGGCAACGGGGAACCGGATCTACCGGTTGAAGCCGGTCGTACGCAGCACGCAAGAGCGTTCGGGTTTCGAGTGTGTGTATCAAGTCACGTTGTCAAAGCCATCCATGACATGACGCGGTGAGTGGAGGAAATGGCAACGCAAACCCATTCAGACAAATGGAATGAATGGACTGCCGTATAACGAGTCTGAAAATCATTTTTCTTTTTCTAAAAATAAATAAATTAATTCGTGCCTTAACCCGAGTGGTAAAGTTGTCTAATTAGATTGATTTTAAATTTTAATGAAAGGGAAGCTTCAACGTTAAGCTACGGGGTTTCATGCAAAGTATAATACTACGCCAAAAATATAAACACGAGATCATGTAATACTAAACAACAATGTGCTTGAATTTTGTCCAGCAACTTTGTGATGCCCAATCCATGGAAATTCAAAATACACTTGGCTGCCCAATTTTGTGATGCCCTTTTTTTTCATTAATAAGTTGGGTAAATTTTCTTTTTGGTCGTGAACTAGAGTGGATCTGAGTTCAGCTCCACCAAAACGGATGTGCTATGGTGATAGTACAAAATGAGGCCCGACGCCCAATAAGATCCATTTAACTTCTCATTCACCAAATAAATGGTTCTTTAACAAAAATTGAAGCATAAGTTCCGACAGTAATGTTTACTGTACAATAAAAATACATTTAACTATTATCCAATGTGTGTTATATCTAATATGTAATGTTGTTATATATATAACATGTTACATATAGCACACATTATGTATGGTACATAATACATGTTAGATACTGGTTGAATGTATTTTTGTTGTATAATTACATTCATAATTACAACAACTACTAATTTCATTTACAATCGTCACAAACTACATTGCACAAGTGTGGTGTGGTGCACAGTGAGGCTTTGTGTGTATTATTCCTTGGTGCGAGAAGAGCGTCCCTTCCTTTGGCCTCCAAGAATACGAGAAATTTGCAAACCTCGGCTGAATGCTTGGTTGAAAAGCATGCGTGTCTGAAATTCTGAAACAAATGGAAACCAAGCCAAGAACGCTATAGGAGTGAACAAAAGCAATCCCATCACAATCTCATAACCACGACCAAGAGTTTTCACTGATCCCCAAAACCCAGCTCGTCGCACTAGAGGCTTTAATGCTTGTGCAATCTGCATAGCAAAATGACAACAAGGTTAAGCAATTGGACATAAAAATTCAAACTATTTTATGGAAAAGAGCAATCACCTGCAGCATCCCCCAACCAGATGGCAAGAACGCAAGAATGCAAACAACAATGTCCTGCACTGTCATGTGAAGAAGGGCAATCATGGTGACCAGAATCGATACAAAGGTTAAGAATATCATTCCCTTGATTAGCCGGAAGACGAGTTGAAAATTTGCACTGAACTTTCGCCTCCCAACGGACACCGTCTGAGACAATGTGAGAAAACAAAATCAGAAACACAAGAAATAAATTTAGGCATGCCCTTCAAGATACACAGCAGAATGATACTGACCTTCATCACAAACAATATTAAAAAGATCACCAACCATGATATGCCATAGACCTGCAGCCAAGAAAAGAGGTTTACAAATAATGACAAGTGGAAAGGAGAAAAGTGGAACATGAAGATGAAAGACTTACCAGGAAACTTTTTGTTTTAGTGAAGTTTAAGTGATAAACAAGACCATACTGATATACAAAAAAGCGTAAAGACAACAAAATCTCAGCTATGATTCCGCGAATTCCAGAATATTGGAGATGCTCTTGTTCCTCCTCCCACCAGGATTCCCAACTTTTTTCAGGCGGAACACCTATGCCTCCTCGGATGCTAATCCATTTATTCCAGTCAGTCCAGTCGTCAACAATCTTCTGCCACTCAAACCCAGAAGGATTGAACAAGAAGGGAGCATAAAGCCAAGTGCCTACCATAAACCACATCGATATGGTAATGAAGAGATATGCAAGCCCATTTCTATAAGTATTACCAAAAATTTGGTACACAATGAGCAACATCATGAGCTCAATTCCCTTGACGAAGTGGCTACGTGAGTAAAGTCTGTAGTTGTCAGCAAACTTAGCATGGAAAACCACAAAACCTCGACCAGTTGGCCTATATTTTGCACCTCCATGAAGCAATGTCCTTCCATAATAGTGGGTCTTCGTCCCAAGCGAAAATGTGAAGAATACTGGAGCTAGCTGCATCTGCATTAATATGAACTCACTAAGTGCAGTTCGAAAGCCCTTCTCCAAGCCAATTTCCATTAACATGGGCAAGGCCATCAGAAACCCAATTTGAACAAAGGACTGAGAGGCAAGAGCCACTTGAAGAGGCTTGTTGTTGCGAAGGGCTTTTTGCGTACTCAAACCTTCTTCGAGCCCGCTGAGAACAAGATAAAGGCGACCATAGAGGAATACATATACAGTGAGAACAGTTATCTGTAAAGTAAAAAAATGAGCAATAGAAAATGGGTTAGAACTTAGAAGTAGTCCGTGATATAAGAACTGCAGAGAATGAGTTAACTGTGGGGGTATACAAGTGTGCTGAAGTAAAATCCAATTGTGGTGAAATAGCAAGACAGCATTCTGAAGAAGTCAAAACGATGCCCAAGTCGGTATACGTCTCGGCTAAGTGTTTGCTCTCCGTTGCCATTAGCTACCTTTGCTTCAAACATAGAAATCTGGTTGAGACCTACATCCCTCCCTTTCCCAACTTGAATGTACTCATGATGAGTGACATTTCCTTCACGAAGTGTAGAGTTAAATCCTACACATAAAATAGTAAAATTTATATGCAGATAAGAATCATAAGATGAACCACAAGACAAAGAAAAAGAAGAATTAGGCATCACTTTACCAGCAAAAATATCTTCACTCAAATTGATAACCTTGGAGGCTTTGCTAACACCCCCTCTTGAGAGATGAAAAAGCCTATCAAAGACATCGGGATGACCATAGTGGAAGCGAACCCTGCGCAAGCATAAACAAGGAGACAAGATTATACATTTTCATAGACATAATAAATATCCTAAAGGACAAAAAAGTTAGATGAAGCTCAGAACTCAGAAAATAGAGATAAGAAAATATGTCTAAGAAGATAAATATAAAAATTTTCTAGTATCCATAGCCGAATTTGCTATCAAAGATTATTTAAAGGCTAATCAGTTAGTATTTGGAAATATTGATTTGATGCACTCAGATTGACAATTAGCTTCAGCTGGGATTTATATTATGCACTCAGATTGGAGAGCAGCGGCTAGCAAATCGCACAGTAGATTATATTTGAATGCTCCTAGAAGAGGGAGTTTTAAAAGAAGAATATTTATGAGCACTTCGTTCAGTGGTTACCATACCGGCCTTTTCATTAGACATTTTGCAAGCTCCAGGACTCAAATCCCAACTGGACCAGGCATGTGAATCCTCTATCTCTCCCCGACTTAGACCCCTATTTCCCCCCTCCTCTTCCCCAGTCATGTATTTTTTGTAGCCGAAAAAAGAAAAAGAAAAAAGAACAATGAGAACTTACTTCAGTGGATTAGCCAACAGTCTCTGACCAATTGTAACAAAACTGGTCTCCTGATTTGACATGAACCATGCAAGTGAAGAGACACTGAAACCTCAGAGAAATATAGTTAGAAAACTGTATCTATGAGCTTTTGTTGCAAAATATAAATGCAAATACGAAAACAGAAGAGAAACAAAAGAACTAAACGCCTTCACCTTCCAGTAAATATATGCTCCCTGAGTCCAAGAATACTTGGGTACCTCACACCATCATGCTTCTTGAGGAATTCTTGCAACAAATTCCTCATTTTCAAAGCTTCTTCCATGTAGTTATCCTGTAAAAGAGGCAACCTATTCACATGGCATGAAATCAGACCTAATAAGTGTGTGCTCTGTCTTGTCATAAAAGTATACCTGGTTCATATCTATTGTCTGCAAGCCTTCTCCGCGTGTGAAAATTATGGCATGATTCTGATTTTCAGGCTTACCCTCACCCAAAATAGCTGGCCCAGGAAGCTTTATTTTATATATGACCTGATTAAGAAAATCAAATCAAATGGAATGGAATGGAAAATATGATTTCAGACATTGATGAATGAGATGCAACAGAGGGAAACAAGGAATGATGGATAAGGAAACAACTCAAGTCCAGAAAAAAATTATTAGAATAAAAAACTATGAAAAAATTACTTATAGCCTACATGTATCAAAATCTAATTACCTGGTCTAAGTATTGCACAGGCTCAGTCTCTGATGGACTACTGGATTTTGGCATGGCTTTCACCAAGCAAGAGTAATAGACCTTGCTGATCCGTTTTGGTCTCTCTTTGCTAGGTTCCTCAACCTCATCAATATAGGCAACCCGAAGTGAAGGGTATCTGCCAAATGAAAACATTTTGACCAATTAATAATTACAACAAAGATCAATAGTTCAAGACCAGTACTACTGAACTGGGACACTTACCTGGTCATGAGTCTCAATATGTCCTGAGCACGGGCAGCACCAGATCGCTTGTCAATCCCATATTGTTGGCATGATACCACATATGAGAATTTCATATCAGCTACTGCTTGACATTGTGTCCACAATGACCTTTCCCCCTTTGTGTTATCATCTGAATTTTCTAAAGCTTTATAGCCTTCCATCAAATCTGCTCATTCATCACATTTTATCCAGAAAAACAAAATAAAAAAAAAAATGTCTCAAGCCGAAATACAAGCAGTTAATGAAATTTCCTTTAGTCATTTCCAAAAGAATGAGAACAGCCACCTTCATCTTTAGCCATGTCAAGAAAAGCCTGGAGCTCTAAAGCTTTTCTGTAGTACATCATGCCTCTTACTGCATAAATATGGAAAGTTCAATCAATTGCAATGATAACTAACAAACATTTGACATTTTAAGGACCAGATCTTAAGCACTCAAGTTCAGATTAAAATGTGTTTGTGTGTGTTAGAGAGAAAGAGAGAGAGAGAGAAGACCAGTTTTAGTCAAAGTTTGGCCTCTGTATGATGCCCAGAGACGAAGTTCTTCTTCTAACTCATCAGATTCAATCCCTTTCAGTACCTCCTCACTGGAACAGTTAACTCGCTGAAGGAAATTGTTCCATTCATCTGAGATCAGTAACCAGAAAGTTAACATCAAATCCAATTCTAGCCATCCCTTGAATTCTCACATTTGTGCAACATGGTGATATATGGGTAAAGGTGAACCTGGAAAGATCTTTTGCAAGTAAAAGAGTATTGAAACACCATCCTCATTTGGTGATTCCAAATCACGCAAGGAAAAGAGAACCTCTTCAGCGTAGTATGGTGTTAAAACCCTGCGAAGTAGACACCATGCAAAAGATATTTACATGTATCTAAACTGACAATGATTCCATTTTTTTTATTTTAAAAAACTTAGATCATTTATAACATCTGTTATTTTTTAAATTTTATGGGAATATTTCAAGTTGAAGTACAAGAGAAAACAAAAATTACTACAGCTTTCAGCCAAATAATATTTGACTAGTAATACAATCTTTTCTTGGACCATCATCCAAGAAACTATTATTCCTGAAAGCTTCCCATGACAATAAATTGGTCTTGCACTTTGCTAAATAGTATAGTGCATAAAATTTACCAGCTAAAACTTGTCAGATAAGTACTTCATAGATTTAAAATCTTCTAAATGCTTTATTAGCAAAGAAAAATAATATATTATACAGTTTGAATCTTCAGTCAACAAGATGTCCTAGAAACAAATATTATGAAAGGGGAGCCTCAGCTAGCTTTAACTTAACTCGTTCACAAGCTTCATTAGAAAAATATGACAAAATATATTGGACTAAAAGAAAACTTACGAGAATGAAAGCATATTGCGAACTTTGGGTGCTGCAGGCATGTCCATAAACAGTGAATTTGAGAAAAATGAAATACGCCTTTTGGCCTCTAGATTAGATGGTACATCCATTGCCGATTCTTTTGTTGTAAGCAGCAAGTAAAGCCGTTTAATCTGAAAAAACAAAATGGAGGCAGATAGAACATCAGATATGTACTTCATTATTCATATTCTCAGCAGAATAATCTAATTGGTAGCAAACCTTCTCTGTCCAAGCTTCTGTAACTGGATCAATCGGAAACTTGATAGCCCCCTCAGATGCAAATAACTGGTGTTGTGACTCAAGGTGAAGCATCCCATCATGTCCTGATCCACCATGGATTGATTCTACCAAACTATCCAATCAAAACGATACAGTCACAATCAAGGAATGATGAAGATGTTCTTTAAAGATGTTAAATATTTGGACCTATAGTATCATACCTGAATATATGATCCTCCATCATTATATCTCTCGTCACCACCTCCAGCATGTCCTGGAATAGAATAACAACTTGGTCCCTGTCTTCATGTTTATTGTTTAGCTGCAATAACATAAAAAGCAAGATAAGATCTTGACAAGTTTCTGAATACAAACCAAAATGTACTCAACTAAGGTGTTCAAAGTTCAAACATTACCAAATATTTTATCAGGTCAACAAACTGCCCATAGAGGCTAGGAAGTGCACTCAATCTGAATTCACTGATTAAGTCACCTGCTTCTATATGTTTGTCAACTTCGGAGAAAATGTATTCTATAACCCTGAAATGAAAGGTGCCAATAGGTTTTAGATAAACAGAGTCATTCAGCAGTGTTAGATGTTGCAAATATGAAGAATCAAAGTTTAGGAAGCTAGTCATATTGAAATGATCTTTATCAAAGGACTGAGATTCAATTATTATTTGGATCAAGATAGGTAGATTAGCTAGAAAGAAATCGCCCAGAAAGTACTGCTACTTACATAAACAACAACATTATAGCTTTGACACTTACTGTTTCTCACGGTCCCCTTGAACCAAGTACATAATAATGCTCTTAAATGAAGCATAGCATTCGCGAACAGCACAAGACATATAGTTGTCAGTCTCAATTCTTTTTCTTAGCTCTCGGTCCTTTCCGTTGCTGTCCTTGGCCATATCCAATGCAATTGGAATCTGCACAGCATATGAAGAATTAATAGACAAACATGAAGGTAGAAAATTACAAAAAGAAACACAATATAAACAAACCTTGCTAGCAAGTAGAAATGGTGGCCACTGTATAAGGTCCAGCTCACGATCAGCCCAGTAAGGTACAAGCAAAAGGTCCATTTCTCTGAATAATAAAACCACATCACCAAACTACTGTTAAAAAAACACAATACTATATCTAGAAAGAAAAGATCAAACTAGAAACATAAGTGGATTCCACTGATTACCTATTACTGATAAGATCTTCCTCTCTAAAGCTAGTGATTATTTGGTTCCACAATTGAGCAAATCTGGCAGCCTCTTTACCTTTGTTTGATGGGATCTGTATGAATAATCCAAAGCAATGTTATTTGTAGATATGTTAATTTTCAATCAAAGGCTCAATAAAGTGATGGTACAATAACTAACCTGATCAAATCGGCGAGACAAAGTAGCTTTCAATCCTTTTTTCTTTGGTTCAGCCTTTTCTTCTGGGACCAAACAAGCATTGAAAGCACCAGGCAATGACTCAAAACGGGATCTAAGCATTCCTAGTGTCCTTATCTGAAAACCAGTAAACAACGAAATGATTGTAAAAAGTAAAGCAACAAAAAGATATACCGCACAATCCCAAATAATAAACTAAACTTATGCATGATACAACAATTACAGTTATCGTCTCCTTGAGCCATGTTAATATCAATAAAGAGAAAAAAGAAGAAGAAGAAGCAGAAAATATGAAACCACTTTAGAAGCAGGTGAGGCCTCAAGGAGTGTGAGTGAATTTATCCAACAGAACAGGAATGACTATCTGACATTTATGGAAAAACGAGGCAGCAGAGAGAATTATCTACTATATAGAAAAATCTTGCTTTTTTAGAGTTCCATCCAAAGTTTGTCCAAAACATACAATTAAAAACAAAACAACAAAATCTAAACATCCAAATTTCAAAACCATCATAAAACAGATTATAGAGGGAAAATCTACTGACCTCTCCAAGGCGACGGAATGCTCCATAAATACCACCAAATAAGGTAGAGAATATGGCATACCAGATTTGGGTATCCATGAAGTATACCTAAACAAAAAAGAGTTAGATAATTATGCAGCATATAATGAAAGACCAACCAAATCAAGTGTACTGTAATAAAACATACCAGAATGATTGGAGCCCAAAGTGCAACTACAACACCAATATTTTTTCGAGCTGCAAAGCACAGTACTTATAAACTCATTGTGGAAAAATGAAATAGTATGAAAAACCCAAGTGTTCAAGCTGACTACCATGGGGAAAGAATTCATGCCACTGGAAAGTTGATATTTTAACACTCATTATAGCTTTTGTAGGTCCCACCAGAGGTTTTATCTAAGCATGACATAGGCAGTAAGAACAAGTTAAACTCACTGATTAGTAAAAGAGATCCGGTTGTGGAAACTTTGGCAGTGAAAAGTCATAAATAAAAAGGAGTCACCTCTATATAATAGCTGAAAGCTAACTTTGTAATTATAAGGAGAACCCAAAACATTGTGTACCTGATTTCATAGACAGAAAAATTAACATCTAATTCCTTGAAAAGTTACATGATTCATAACAAAGAAAATTTTCAACGTTAGATTCTTACTTGAAAAGCGATATGGTGCTCTCATGCATTCCCCTACCAACATAGAGACGAGGCTGCCATTTATAAAGCATAAAAAACACTTGGTTAAAATCTCAGATGCAATGGCACAAAACAACTGCTGTTTAGTGCACAAAACTGATGGATATACTAGAAAAACGGAGTTTGCATATCTCCTACCTGTGACCACCACATCATTAGCATCACAATCTTATAGTCTGACCTTTCCAGAAAACGACGAATGAGTGGAAACAGAAACAATATGGCAGCTAGCACATTAGGTGACAGATATATTACAACTGCCATAATAAACAATGAAGGCGAACTTGAATTGCTACCGAACCAACTTTGAATGGTTTGAGCAAACCCAGGAGGATTGTCCCAAGAATAAGCATAAGTAACTGATAGAACAATCACCCATGCTGCAGCTGAAACAACTTTTAGAATGTATCTTAACTTAACATGTATGGACATACTCCGTTGTGCTTTCCAGCTGAGGATCACATCCAGAACAGCTGCCCAAGTGACATTTAGGAAGGAAAAAAAGGAAAACATAAGCAACTTCCTCTTTATGAAATCACAAGATTGCTTCCAGCAGAAGAAATCTAAAAGTGGAAAGGTTTCTCAAAGAGAAACCAGCATAGTGGTTTACTCCAGAAGTTGTTACTCTAGTATTAGTACGTTAAACATTAAATTCAGACTCTAGTATTAGTATTTGTATTTTAACACAAACATTCAGACAACATAATCAACTATCCAACTAAATACAAAAAGCAGTAAAATTGGCTGTTGAATACCACCAAGACAGGAATATATGTTATGGCAAAAAAAGACTAATAGCAATTACCCACCTTGTCCAAACTTCAATATAGCTGCCGTTATGAACACACTCAGCACCTTCTTGAAAACATCACCATTAAAAATTGCACTTGGATCCCCAGATCCATTCCAAGCAACAATAATCATAGCCTAGTGACATATAAGCTCTTTCAGAAATAGATATTATAGGGCAAAATATTAAATGGAAAAACCATGGCATCACACACATAAAGGGTGAAGGGAAACATAAGCACATAACGCAAGACAATTTTTATTACCTGTAAGCACAAAATGAAAAAACTCCACATGCGGTCAAAACTTCTGAAAATATGCCAAAATGACCTTATCTCAACAAAGTTAGCTTTTCCAACCCATCTGTCCCTGTGAGCTGGTTTGTTATCCTGTAAAGTGTAAAGTGTAAACTCAAGATGGCAGCAAAGAGTTAATGCACAACAAATGTTTTTACAGCTAATTAGAGATTATAAACTTATGATCAAAACTTACATTAGATTTGTCAAAACTTTGCTGCTCAACTGGCAACCAAAAGAAATCAGCATCAGCACGCATTGGCCAACCAAGCCGATAGCAATCAGCAGACCTACAAAGTGTCATTAGAAATTAATACCCATACTGATATAGATAATAGACGGCAAAAGATTAAAAGAAAAGGAAAAATCAGCCAATTATACCAAAAATATTCATTTAAATCATCATAGTTCCTCCATTGAGAATGCTTTGACCTCCCCTTTTTGCTCCGTTCAGCTTCCTATTGAGCAAAGAAATTATAAATTTTTTTAAAAGAAATGATCAACAATATAAATTACACAATAGTATGCTGTGCTTTGTGTGCTGACAAGAACAAAAGTAGGATGGAAAAGAAAACAATAATCAATGGGGAAAGCACCTTTGCAATCACATTATATATAGGAGTTACAACTTTCCTTAAGAAAGCCTCCTCTTCACCTCCATATGCTGGCTTGATAGTCTCTCCCGTCATTGGACTAACATTACCAGAAAGCATACCATACAATTCAAAAGCCATCTACAAGAAACACAGTGCAAAAGATCCCACGATGTGTGTCAATATGTGTTCATTCCCATAAAAAAAAAAAACTCATTTTGATGCCAAAAACTATTTGGGCAAACAAATAAACAAATGGATCTGTTATAACATTATTAGGGACTGTGGACTAGGAGGTTGTGTTTATGCTTTCAAACTCTTCATAGTTAAGCATAATTTCAGCACAAGTAAAATATGAGGGTTATCCAATAACAGATAACACCCTAAATCATCATATGGTTTAAGTTGAAAAGCTTACATGGTGATAGATATAGCAAAGGCATTCTGGCATGAATCTTAGGTTAGCCGCTTCACCCCATATTAAAAGATACAGACCCATGTATAGTAATTTACGCTGCTGCACCTCTTGCTGTATGGTTGGTAACCTGCAAAAGAAGAAGCCAGATTCAGAATTGACCATCACAACTTATTTAAGTTCCCATATACTGATTTAGCATTATAGGAATAAACTGCAAAACAAGTTTAAAGTGAATCTCTACTGATTATTCATATATGTTTCTAAACAAAGAGCTCCTGATCAGCAAAAGAAGAGTTAAAGTCTTCAACAAAATACGAATAGAAACTCGTACCAAAGGCTACTTTTCCGATCCAAATACTTGCACCACCTTTTGTAATTCTTGAAAAGTTTCTTCATCACTTCTGTCAGAGCACGCTCATCCAACTAAGCAAATAATACATACAAGTCACACCGATATTAACACAAATCAGTATATGAATATTCTACCCCTTAAAAATTGATTGCAGCAAGAAATAATTTACAGCGCAGCAATTCACCACCATGAATCTTTCACAAAATAATGAAATGTATAAACTATCCAATTAAACCTGACCTTTGGTTGTTGGTCAGGCTTCGGAAATTGTCTTATGTGCACATTTGCAAGCAATAAGATCAAATGCTCTCTCTGATTTGCTACATTGTGCTTCTGTATTTTGTACAAGAGGGGAAAACAAATTCAACCAAATTTGTTAGTCACAAAGAAGTCATGCCCTACTAAAATAATACAGACTCAAATGAAAAGTAAAAGTTACCAGTTGAAGATTGTACTTTACCTGAAATCCAAACATTACTCCAAGCCAATCGAGAATGTCTTCATCTCTTTTTTTCTTGTAGTCTTTAGGCCAGGCAAGACCCCTTGTGTTACGAAGAGCAAATACAGCAGCTTGGATCTGTGAAGAGAGATGAATAATAACTTCCATTGCAAGAGGATGGATATTATATGAAGAGGCCATCACACAAATGAAACAACGAATCATACCTCCGGAAATCTCATTATTGCCTGATTTGCACTATCAGGATCAAGAGGAAGAATATTGTATGGGACTAAAATCTCTGTTTTCTCAGCAACCTTATCTTGAGTCTCCAAAATCTATTACAATTACAATGGCAATGGCAAACTAATAATAAGTGCACAGACCAGTGTGAAAACAAAAAATATGAAGTAAATTCACTTATCAACAAACTTTAAATTTGGACAAAGTCTAGAGTAAAAAGAGATCAGAGGAGCTAAGGAAAAATAACCTCTCGATCAACTTCCATGGATTGTGTCATGTTTACAGCCTTCAAAACCTCAAAAAGAACATTAGCAGTCTGATATGCCTTGGTAAGCTGTGCACTGAAAGTAAGAAGGCAAACCCACTGCCAGTTAAACAATAGCTGAGAACATATCATTTTTCACTTTATCTAGAAAGCATACCGATCAGCTTTATCAGCAGCATTCTGTAAAGCTTGGATATATTTCTTGTAGTAATGCTGATAAAAACTCTGCATCTCACGGGCATCACTTTTCTTGACCCTTCCTTTCAATGTTGGATCATTTTCCTAGGAAAAGTAAAACAAATTGACAAAAGATACATAGAAAGATTGAGGCCACTGGAAAAAAGAAGAAGAAGCATAATAGTTGTTGTATGTATCTTACTCTTTCCAGGCGTTGAAGAAGGGCGGTTTTGAATTGCCGAACACCACGACCACTGGAAGTGGGGTCCAACCTATGAGCTTTCTCGAACGCATAAAACCGGCCTACAACATAAGAGAAGAGCACAGTCAGTGGTGCTAGATTCAAGAAAATGTAGTAAGATGTAGTACAGCGGCTCTAGAAAATGCAGGATGCAGAACTTACAGAGATAAGCAACTCTGGGATGGGTCTTCTCAACTTCATTGGCAACACGAAGAATGGGTGCAATCTCAACAAGGGAAGAAGGCACAACCTCACTGTCGAATATGGCCTCTCCAAGGTTCCCGGTGGTTTGCGTCCGCGTGATCCGCCTCTGTGCCGGATCAGACGGCCCCGCCCTCGACGACATCGTTTCACAGATCGATCTCTTTCCCTTCCTTTCTCTAGTTTCTATTCACAACCAAGAGTAGAGTAGAGTAATCTATTTTTTATGAGCACACAAAATCAAACACGAAAGTAAACGCTAGCAGCAGCTAGTCTGATGTCAGTATCTGCAAAATGCAATGAGGAAAAGAAAACCAAATAAATAAAAACAGCTAGCATTTGCATGTGTGTGTGTAAAATGGAAGAAGAAACACTAACAATGAGATGAGAATGAGAGAGAAAGCAGAAGCTCTCAATCAAAGCCCTAGCAGGTGAAGAGAGTGTTTGCAAGTTGGAGGAGATGTTAGTGTTACTGTTGCTATTTCGGTTGCGGAAATAGCAGAAAGAAATGAGCATTGCGAAGCTGGAGGGAGGGAGGGAGTGGGAGTGTGAGTGTAGTAGTGTTTCATTCTGATTCATCCGTCAAGCGAGGTCAGAGAGAAAAAAAAAGGTGGGCCCCGTTTGTTTTTTGGAGTCCGGTTCCCACAAAATGCCACCACTTCTTCCTCCAAATAACACCTTCTGCCATTCAACTACTACTTATTCAAATTTTAAGCACTAACTAACGGCTATTTTATTCTTTTTAACAAAATGAATTATGTGTTGTTCTAATACAAGTAAGTGTAATTTTACAGAAATTCGAGGGACATACCAATTAAATGATGCCATGTAATAATGGATCCACATCTCAACTTTAATTTACTTAACTATGGTTAGTTAATTTTTATTTAATTTTACATAAAATATCAATAATTTTTTATGTACAATTAAATTCAGTCAATTCAACCAATAATTCAATTTTAGTATGTATATTAAGTATAGATTACTATGCATACAATATCTAATTTAAATGGTTGGCTGGATTTTGACGGTACATCTAGCATACTCATAAAATATTATTAGCTTTAGAACTATTATTTCTCTGTTCTTCTTCTTGTCTTCCTACCTTCATAAGGTGGAATTTAACTCCAACTTTCCAGTTCTACGTAGAGACTATCATAAAATTGCAATAAAAAGATAGTATCTGGTCCTCACCAGTCACAAATCATCTACTCTTTCCACCTTGATGCCATAATGGCGCACTTCAAGAAAATCATTGTCGCCATCATTGTTGTGTCTAGCTCTCTTTGATTTTGGCATCATGACATTGTCATACCAAACTTTGTATTTGAGAGACAACAAGAAAAATTGTGGTGGCGATGGTAGCATCTACGAAAGTCATGAAATTTATGTAGATGATTGGAGGTAGAGTTTACAGGAGAGTTTCTGAACCCATATTAATATATAGTGTAAGCATTGATTGGTGAGGCTTGAGTTCATCCATTGGGGAGAGAAGAGTGGTGGTGGTTGTTGTTGATGGTGTTGAAATGTTAAGAGAGAATTTTTCAATGTCAAATTTTTCTTGTTTTGAACTATAGAAAAAAGTGACTAAACTTATGATTTTTTTTAATTTTTTATAAGTTATAGGTTATTATATGAATGTTTGGATTTATTTTTACGTAATTTTTAACTTTTAAAAAAGTTATTTTAAGTGCTTTTTGAAGAAGTTAAAATATTTAACTTTTTCAAAAAAAACTTTGCACAATTTTTTAAAAACTACCACTACAGACCAAAATAAACACTTATAATATTTTACTTTCAAATATAAAATAATTTTTTCAAAAATTACTTATTATTAAAATTCTTATTAATTAAGTTATTTATCCAAACAAAATCAACTTTTTCACAAGAGTTGCAAAAGAGGAACAAATAGTAGAAGGTGGAGTTAGCAATTCAAGAGTTTTTTTTTTTTTAAATAATCGGGGCCTAAGCCCAAGAGAAAACAAAAAACACAGAACCAAAATTAAAACTCACAGGGAAGATAAACCCCAGCTATATCATCAGAAAGAGTAATCTGCAGGCTGCTTGGAGGAGAGGTCCATTCATGGAGGCCCAGAGGAAGAGATGTGCCCATCCTGGCAAGATGGTCCGCACTACGATTGCCCTCTCTCAACACGTGCATCAGCTTCACATCCCACTCCTGATTGAGAAGGTTCACAATTTGGCGGATGAGATTCAAAGGATGGTGGGTCGAACTCTTAGCCTTCACGAGCGCTTCTATCACCGACTTGGAATCACTCTCAACAATTAGCTTAGAAACGCCATGTTTTTTAGCAATCCTCAGACCATCAAATATGCCCCATAATTCAGCCTTAAATGCATTTGTGCTTCCAATGTTTCTGGAAAAATCCGCAACCCATCTCCCTGTATAATCCCTAAGAAGGCCACCACAGCTCGCCCGTCTCTGATTGTCTACAACAGACCCATCGCTGTTAAGTTTAATAAACCCTTCAGGAGGCTTTGTCCACCGAATGAGAGAAGATTCGTTACTTCCTTGTTCAGACCTCTTGTCATACCGACCCCTGGTAGCAACAATATCATCAACCATAGCCAGAATAATCTTATGCCCTTCCGCGGGGTAACGATAGGAATCATAGGATTCCTCATGTACATACTTGTTTCGCCACTGCCAAATTCTGTCACATGTGACCATGAACAGATCCACCCATAAGACATTCTCATAAAAACTAATGTTGTTGGAGAGGTTGAACTTGATCCATTCTGTCAAAGGCTTGGAGAAGAATTCTACACTGGAAGCAGATTTAACAAGGCGAATCCAAGTTCTGGAGGCGATCGGGCAGTCTCTGATTGCGTGAATAGTTGATTCTTGGGGAGCGTTACAAAGGGTACATCTCGCATCCGCCCCAAAGAACCTTGCTTTCCTGCTGTTGGATAGGATCCGATCGTGATAGAGTAACCACATGAATGTCTGGATTCTATGTGGACCTCTCCACTTCCAAATGGTCGTCCAATAAATATCAGCTATAGTAGGCGTTCTCACAATGGCATGATAAGTGCTCGCCACAGAGAAGTTACTGTCCTTGGAAGGACTCCAATTGGCTCTAGAGGGGCTGGAAGAAATGTTTGGAGGAGGGTCAACTGTGATCTTAGAAACCATCTCCAAGGGGATATACTGGCAAAGTTTGGGGATATCCCACTCATTATCCTCCCCCACAAAGGATCGCAAGGAGGCATTAACATCGATATTTACATCATGTAAATTCAGCCGCTCAAGCAGGGGCCCCTCACCTTCCAACCAAGGGTCCTTCCAGAAGAGGATGCTGCTACCATTGCCCAAATCCTTTCTTATGAACTCCTTGAAAGTAGGCCAAATGTTGGAGAGGTCCTTCCAGAGAGCAGAATCACTCGCACTGCTATGGATACTGTCCAGAATGTCCATACCCCTTCCATATTTTGTCAATAGCAATTCAAGAGTTACGTGAGTATTATGTTCATTTTTTTAAAATGTAATAAAAAAAAACTTAATTAACCATAATAACCATAGTTAAATTAGTAGTTAAGTAGTGGGCACGTCATCATTTGATTGGTTTGATCATAATATTAGGTGATGATCCCGAGTCATCTTAGAATTTTTCATAATTTTAAGAGTTTTGTTTTTTTTTTAAATTGTTAAATATAATTGTTTATCATTTACTTAGTTGTTTATCCCTTTTTTTTTTACTGTTTATTTTATTCTGTACCCAATTCAATTGTAAGATGTTGTGTTTCTTAGCATTTTTATGAAAACTATTGTATAGATATCATTGTAGGAAAATTCTATGGTGAAAATTTTGTGTTTAGACCTTAAAATTAAGTACGATTAGAATTTGATTTGTCAACAACTCATTAAAATGAAAAATATAAAAAAAAATATTTAAGTTTAATTTGAATCTTATTTTTCAGGCAAAGTGTACATCTTAAAATACATCAATATTCATGTGAGGAATCGAAACTTCAAAATCTTATTCACCAACCCTTCTTGATTACCTTTTTATGTGAATAACAAGGCAAATCTTCTCCTTTGAATTCTCCATTGCATCTTGATTTTGTTGAACGAAGAATTGAAGAAGTGAAAATGAAGTGTAAGAAACACATGCTAATCTAACTGCATTATTTGTGTATGTGCCTCTTGTCTTTGGGAGAGCATACATACTCATAATTTCTTCAAATTTTCATCTACAACTAACTAAAAATGTTTTAGGAAGATCATCTCCCACTGTCAGTGTAAAGTAATCTTATGCAGACATTCAATCATAAATTCATACGTCAGTAAATTTTTTAAACTTAATCACCCATTAACTAAAGTAATCTTACACAGACATCTAATACATTTTCTTTTGATATTGGATTAGCGATATCTCCTAGTTCGATAGGCCAAAGACTAATCCGTTGTGCTGCGATGTGGAACTCCATTTAAAGATTTAATTGCTGGCTAACGATTTGCTGCATACACGCGACGGAGATCGAACCCCCTACACTTGCTTAAGCTGCTAAGTGAGTTAAACAAACTCAAGTTGGTTTTCGTTTAAATACATTTAATTATGGACCTTTCTATTAATAAATAGAATAAATATGGGCCTATGAGACTTGTAGCCCAAATGTTTTCCCCAAGCGTTTTCCAATGGGCCTAGTTGGCGATGGACGTAGTATGGCACGTTTTGTAATTTACCAATACATAAAGGGGCAGCATGCAAATTTACTTTTCAGAAACGAGAGAATCGACCTTTACGGAAGCCAGTGACACGTGTTAGTCACGCCTCTTCAATCCAAGCCGTCAATTTCCTGAATACAAATCTGACTGTTCGAATTTATTCCTTGTCCATTATATAAGCCTTCTCGGTTACAACGGGTGTATAATCTAAGTAAAAATCTTCAGAGATTACAAGAATTTTCGAGAGAGAAAGGAAAGCCTGAAATTCATAATTGGATTTTCTCAGATTTGTTAAATTCTCGTAAGGAAGGAATACGATTTCAGCCGTAGGTTGAACCTTGCGAAGATCAAAATCCCCAATCTTTTTTGTTCCGGATTCGAGAATAAGAGGATTTAGGGTTTCGATCTCCCGTTCGCCGCCGATTCTTTGCATAATCGGCGATAATATCTTGATTTTTAACAAATCGATTTGAAATTTTAAAGAAAAAAGAAAGCCCTAACTGTCGTTAGTTGTAGGGTTTCTTGTTTTGGCAAAATCGCGTGACGACGACGACGACGACGATGAACGATCAATCGCAGATGATGATGAATTTGAACAAGATGAGCCAGCCTCAGATGATGAATCAGGTTCCGATGATGAGCCAGACTCAGGTAATTAACCAGTCTCAGCCGCAATTGCTCACACACAATCAAGCCATGAATCAGCAACCCCAGCCTCAGATGAAGCCATCTCAGATCATGATGAACCAGACCCAGCCTCCGATGATGAATCGAGGCTACAAGGTGTGGTCTCAGCAGCCTCCTGTTGACCCTAATATGAAGTTTCAAAACCCTATGAAACCAAACTACGCTGTTCCTAAGCAGGGAAGGAGTAACTGGAAGGGGAAGAAGGTCACCGACAAGCGCAAGGACCTCAGGAGAATGGAGAAACCCAATCCGAACACATCTCTTAATGTTCCGATTCCCAGCAACAGCGCCGGTTACCAGCCACCAACTCTTCACGAGTTGCAATCGCAGAACCGTTTAAAAGCACGTAAGTTCTATCCCAAGAAGAAGTTTAATAACAGGTTTGCTCCTTATGCGCCTAGGAATACGACGTCGTTTATTATCCGTGCAAAGAAGTCTGGTGGCATTGCGTCGCTTGTGTCACCTTGTCCTGTCACCCCTGCGGTGCTTCCGACACCTATTTTGTCCCCGACGAGGGAGGTGTTAGGGGATATGGCCAAGGAAGAGTGGGGTGTTGATGGGTACGGTTCGATGAAGGGTTTGATCAGGCTCCGATCTCCGGGGCATGAGGCAGATGTTCATGATGATGAGGACGACGAGGATGGTGGTGGTGGCTCGAGCGAGAGCGATGTGGAGGAACATGTGGAGGTGGAAAGGAGGCTGGACCATGATTTGAGCAGGTTCGAGATGATATACCCTAATTATGGTGTTGAGTATAACAATGTCTTAGAGAATAGGGTAGATGATCAGGATTCTCATATAGCCCAGTTGGAGGAGGAGAATTTGACATTGAAGGAGCGCCTTTTCTTGATGGAGAGGGAGTTGGGTGATCTGCGAAGGAGGTTGCTGTTTCTTGAGAGGCAGAACCAAGCTGTGGAAGATGTTAATGAGGAAGTGGTGGAGAACGGGACTGATAATGAAAGTGATGGGGGATCGGATGTTCCAGTTATGGGAATTGAGAACAATGCCGAGATGGCTGATTCAATGCTGCTGGAAAGTGGAAGAAATGGAAATTTTGAGGTCGATGATAAGTTGGAAAATGTTGGTGTGTCAGCAGAGGTTGAAGGCGCAGGTGACGTTTTTATGGAGGAGTCTGTTCCAGAAAAGAAGGCTGAGATGGAAGATAACGAAATGAGGGGTGGATTTGGACTTGATGAAGGGAAGGAGGAGAAGGATGAGCAGAAGGACGAAGTGAAGGAGGAGAAGCACGGAGACACTGCTCATGAGTGTTTGCCGGATAAAGTTCTTGTTCTTGCAAAAGAAAATGATGTTGTTGATAACAAGGAGAGGGGTGAATCTGAAATGTTGGAAAGAAATGATGAATCAAATGTTGCCGAAGCAACAAATGAATGAATGTAAATGATGCAGTAATTCCTCAGAAGGATGAATTACTAGGATCCTTGGAGATTGTTAGAGACGATGATTAATCTCCCCCACATTAGCTTTTAGTTGTTCCCCTCAATTGGTATTTGTATGCGGGCGGGGATGAGTCTAGAGTGAAGCCGATTCTGCTGATTTTGAATGCGAACGATGTTGGTATATGTAGCCTTGTAGTTGGTTAGTAGTTTACTTTTATTTGGTCTCCCTTTTTACTTGTAAGGTTTGGCTAAACGAAAGGTTAGGGAGGACTGGTGGTGTTATTCTTGTAGTCATCAACTCATCATCATCATCATCATCATATATATATATATAAATAGAGAGAGAGAGAGAGAGGCTAATCAAGACCCCTCTTAACCTTGAGGAACCCACTTTCCTTACTTTGTCTTTCTGGTACAGGGTTTGTCTGCAAGAAATAGTAGTAGTAAGTTTTAAGTTTGCAGGTTCATTTGTGTGTAGGGGATTAACGTGTATGCATAAACTGTTCTTGTGATTAGTTTGTAATGAATCTGTGAATTCGGAAGGATAAAATAATGATTACCTTGTACTTCTGCTACTTTTAGTTAATTTCATGAGATTGATTTTCTCTATTTTCTTTCTTCTGCTTAGAGCACTCGTTTGGTTGTATTTTTTGCTCCTTTCTTATAGAATTCTATTATTTTCTGAGGAATAGCGATTTGAGTTGAGGTATTCAACTAAATACCATGAAATTTTGCGATTTAATTGGACAGAAGAGCCGTAACAAATATTGATACGGTGAATAAAATCCTTATAGCGAGGAACTTTGATCATAGCTTTTTGTCCCACTTTTATGCAAAAAGTAGAGACCAATTAGTTGATAATACTACGTTCATCGAATGTTCAGGTTCACAAATTTTATTTTTTAATCCGTGTGAACTGCAATAGCTTGAAGATGTATTCGATACGGTAGCCAAATATTCTATCATTTATATGGGACTTGTATTGTTGAAGGAGGTAATTATGAAAATTTGATGACTTTGTATCAACGTATGGGGACCAAACCCAAGTATAAAGGCATTATATATAGCTATATTTTAACCAACACGTAATGTTTTCGAAATTTAAAAATGATATAAAATGTTTTAAGTAATAAGAGTTCCAAATTCTGGAAAAATAAAAATAAAAAGTCTCCATAAACATGTGGATATTGGGCAATGAAATTTGAAAAAGTTAAGAGGTGGAAAAAGCGATAGACGAAATATGTGTATCTGTTGGTGGAGTGCCACGTGTTAAGTTTCAACTTGGCGCCAACAATTATTATCCGCCACATAACAGAGCAGAACATGACCCAAGCGTCTCTCTCTCTCTCTCTCTCTATCTCCGTTGGTTGCAGCGTCTCAAAGAAGAGTTAGCTTAGCTGCAACTACAGTCTACCATGGCTCTGAAACTTGTAAATTTAGGGTTTCAATTGCCATCAACTCTTGCTTCTTCTTCTTATTCTTCTCCCAAGCTCCGCAAAGATCGATTCGTGTTTCACTCGACACGGGTGGAGCAGATTTCGCTCACAGAATCGGAGAACTCACTCATGGAAGCCCTCCTCGGTATCCAAGGACGTGGACGTTCTTCTTCTCCTCAGCAACTCAACGTCTCTTTCTCTCTGTAGTTTCTTCAGTTTGTTTCACAGTTACTTTATAGATTTACATTAAGCATTCATTCCTTCGTTCAATTCTTGCTTTTTTATACGGCTTTCAGGCTGTTGAGCGTGCTGTTCAAGTCCTCGAACGTCTTGGTGGTGTGCCTGATCCGGTTCGTCTTCAGCTTTTTTTCTTTCTTCTAACGCTTTGGAGAGACAGAGATTTAGTTTTTTTTTTCTTTATATAATCAATTGATGTAATGTGCCTCCGAACTAGGTGCATGCTATTGCTTGTTTATTTTTGCGTGCTTCAATAATGTTATATTCACCTATTGAATTGGTTTTCCGGTAGTTAGGACCAAGCCAAGCGTGCTGCTAGAAAACTATTTGGTATTTTATTTCTGTCAAATTTCAATTATGCAGACAAAATCAAATTTAATCGAGGGTCGCTGGCAGCTGATTTTCACTACCAGACCAGGAACTGCATCGCCAATTCAGGTTGTCCTTTTTTTCCTTTATGTCTTGGAAACGTATTTTCCAACGGTTTATTCACTTTTGCATGACTCAGTTGAATTTGACAAACTTCTCTAAGGTCCTTTTTTTTAATTTTGTTCAGTGCTTCGAAATATAAAGGTTCTCTTGCTCTTTTTTTCAATATCTAGCTAGAGCTTCTCCTATAGGGTTGCATTCATTCTTCTTTAATTCTGGGGATGGATTTTTATTTAGTAGAATGAAAATCAGTAGTCATCTCTTTAATTGGGCAAGAGGAAGCACCAGCTCTTTATGGATACTGATATAGGAGTTTTCTTGAATTGCTGTTGGCAAACAGCACATATTATCTACTTAAATGGAACCAAGTACCAGTAAGCTTAAGTGTATTGAACTGAAATTTACTTCAACATGATTGATTCTAGCTGCCAGAACATATGCCACTGAGCTGTTCTAGAGTCTAGATGCACCCCTGAATTGTTTATTGATTTGTCTCAATCTGGATTTCTATATTGCTCTTTCAGAGAACATTTGTTGGGGTTGACTTTTTTAGTGTATTTCAAGAGGTTTATCTTCAAACAAATGATCCACGTGTATGCAATATTGTATCATTTTCTGATGCGATTGGTGAGCTGAAAGTGGAGGTAATACTAAATAGCTTCAATTGTAAGTTGTGATAAATTTAATATACATTCATGTGGTGAACTTTGTTAATTATTATATTCACCAATTGCTTGTGAATAATCAAGATTTAATGTGGGAAGCTTTAACTATTTTTTGTTTTTATGCGTAGCTTGGTGTTTGAATTCCCATTTTTTGTTTGCACACATTCTCATGAAGAAGATGGGATCATATTGTTGTGCATATATTTTGGTCTCTCTGATTTTCTATTTGTTGACAATTTGGTGTTTGAAAGAACCAGTGTCATTGATTGATCCTTGTATGATTGATTCTTCTTCTAGTATTTATTTCTCTCAACTTAAACAGGCAGCAGCATCAATTGAAGATGGAAAAAGAATCCTATTTAGGTTTGACAGAGCTGCTTTTTCTTTTAGATTTCTGCCATTTAAAGTTCCATATCCAGTTCCATTTAAGTTACTTGGAGATGAAGCGAAGGGTTGGTTAGACACCACCTATTTGTCACATTCAGGAAACCTTCGTATCTCAAGGGGAAATAAGGTGATTAGGCCTTTTTGATAGAAACATCACTTTATTAGTCTTTTGTTCCTGCCCATGGGTAAAATGCATTGTCTAGCAGAAGAATGTATCTCTATCAATATCCTATCTACTTCTAAGCATTATTAGCAACATATATATAGTGCAGGGAACTACATTTGTGCTGCAGAAGCAAGTTGAACCTAGGCAGAGGTTACTGACAGCTATTTCCTCAGGCACGGGTGTTGAAGAGGTAAGTGCTGATTAAGAGTGTGTGTGTGTGTGTGTGTACAAAATTTAACTAATAAAACTAGACAATTTCAATGTCACCATTTTTGACATCCATACTTCTGACAGGCAATAGATGAACTTATTTCCCGAAATCAGTCAACTGGTGGAGAAGATCCAGAACTAGAAGAAGGCGAGTGGCAGATGATATGGAATTCACAGGTAGATTTTAATTTTAGAAATCCAAATAAGGAGCACCGTCTGCTAGTGTCTTAATGATCTGATTCTTTTGAAGCTAATTTATTTGGGCAATACCGTTTGAAGATAATTTAAATCAAAATTTCTGTGACGGAAGTTTATTATTTAAACAACTTATCCTCTACAGACTGTGACAGATAGTTGGATAGAGAATGCTGCCAGTGGGCTGATGGGCAAGCAGGTATCTAGCTTATATCATTCTGCCATTACGGTCACTTTAATATCCACATGCACATCCTCATGTCATTAGTTTGTATATTACAATGACAATTGCAGATCATTGGGAAGAATGGACGAATTAAGTTTCTGGTTGACATCTTGCTTGGACTTAAGTTCTCTATGACTGGAAATTTTGTGTAAGTTTGCAGTTTTTAAGGAAATTTATGTTCATCTTGTGTGTATGTGTGTAGTGATGGTTGAATTTGATTGCCAGATTAAGAAACAAATACTTTTGGTTTCCCGTTTGAAAACCTCAGAACCTGGTGTTGGAGTTTTAAATGGAAAATCAAACATGATAAGAAGTTGTTTTTCATTGAAATGTTCATTCGTGTTTGTGTGTGTGTGTGTATATATATATATATTACATATCACTTTATGTGTTCTTGTTATGCCTGTTCGACACTATCAAGTGGCACTGGATGTTCTTACGCTACTTTTGGCAGAAAAACTGGCTCCAAAACGTATGACGTTACAATGGACGACGCAGCCATAATTGGCGGCCCATTTGGATATCCCATAGAATTGGAAAACAAGTTCACCATGGACCTTTTGTAAGTAGACATTTCCAAAGACAAGACATCATGTTCTATGTTTAATCCACCCAGAATGTTTTTAATCTAATCCGCTTAAATTGGTAGGTTTTTTTTTAAGGTCTTACTTTCTGTCCTTATTCTTGAC
This sequence comes from Aeschynomene evenia, assembly GCA_013621005.1. Taxonomy (NCBI): domain Eukaryota; kingdom Viridiplantae; phylum Streptophyta; class Magnoliopsida; order Fabales; family Fabaceae; genus Aeschynomene; species Aeschynomene evenia. The sequence goes on along the minus strand of CM024271.1, from coordinate 28,549,986 downwards.
TATATCTGTTTTTCCTTGACAGATACAGCGATGAGAAGATCAGAATTAGCCGGGGATACAGGAAAATTCTCTTCGTACATATTCGCACGGATGCATCGAAGATGAACTAACATGTATGGTTGTCTGAGAAGAATTTCGAAAAACCGTATTGTCAATGAAGATTCGAGAGTGATTGTGCCTTTAACTCTGAACTACATCACAAAATACACAAGATCGATCGAAAGGTCTGTTTCTGCAGCTTCCATTTTTTCTTTATTACTAAATGGCCCTGTTTTAGTATGTCTACGGAGAAGTTTATAGTTCTCTGGACAATTCTGGTGTGGAATAAACGAGAGATTGTGTACTACAATTGACAATTCTTTACCCATTACTATTATTCTATCACATCATAAAGAACAAACAATTAATGAATATGAAAAATTATATGTCCACCCACCCTAAACAAAAAATACAGACCAAGAAGAAGGAACTAGCTTCGTGCTCCTCAAACCGTCTTGGGAAGGAAGAGATAAAAATCTAGGTACTAACTTCTTTCCTGTCAGTGTGTACTTCAAGGCCATTTCCATCTTGTTGGCTGATTGTGTTTTGTCCCTCAACAATGGGCTTTCCCTCAGCTGCCTCTTCCACATTACTGGGTTTTCCCTATTGCAGTCAACAAACAAATTCATGTTATGAACCGCAGTGAAGTGACCTCGCTAGCAAGTGCAATAATAATTGCAACATTGATTCATTTTGTGCAATGGCTGTTGAAACTAACCTTGTTTCGATCACGCCATCCAAGTCCAAATAAACCTATCCTCCTTGTGGGGATATCCGTCGTAGGCTCCTGATTGTTTCTCGATGCTGGCGACTGTGGCTGTGAAGATCTGTAAAGCAACATGGTAAGAAGTCAAGCTCATCCATGGAGGCCTATGCGCACAATAGTATCATGTTTGGAAATGAAAATGAAGGATTAAATCCAAAGACCAAAACCAAACAACACAAAGAATCACAGATGTTTCAAAGACTTGGAACACACCGTGGAGATGGTTGTGCTTTAACTTGGCCAGACTGATACTGCAATGTAGCCTCCAGCATAGATTCTGCCATAACTGCTCTCTTCTCCATTTCGGCAAGTGCAGCAGTTGCTTCTTCATACTTTTCCTGCCAAACAAATATATACAACACAAGAAGAGTGTAAAGTGTTGCATTTTTCCACCATCGAGCCCATCAGCTACTGAATACGATGATGGCCAAATTCAGGAACAAAAGATATTGATGAGAAGAAAAGTGCAGAACCTGAAGTACATGAGCAGCATATCTTTGAGCTTCTGCATCTTGCTCAGCAAATCTGCGAGCATCCTCTGTCACTTTTTGCTCTTGCTCCACCCGCATCAAGACCTATGAGAAATAAATCTCGCATGAGAAGAAGAGAAGGGCTTATTTTCCTAAGAAAGGAATTCAAAAAACAAGTAAAAAGGAGACCTGAAGCATTGCAGTTTCCTGTTCTTGTTTATCAGAGAGTGCTTGTCGAAGATCGGCAACCTCCTGCTCTAGTTGCTCAACCTGGAGATAGATGATAACAACTACACACGTTAACTTCTCTGAAGAATTCAAATTAATGTGGATTGAGACTAGTCTCGAATTAATGAAACTTTTAGAACTAATGTGCTTCACATGGTGAAAAACAATGACCATTTGTAAGATGATAAGTGACTTGGGATTTTCAACCAATAGCATTGAATTATTATCCTGTATTTTTGCCATTGTGAGGTTTTTATAGGGAATTATTTCAACAAAGCCTCCATTTATCTGTCTCCCTCTCTCCCACTAATTGAATTATTGCTTGAACTAAGGCACAACTAGTGCCTCAATATATGCTGTAAAGACGTGTAATATCTCATTCACTTTGAAGTTATTAATCAGACGCGAACTAAGTATACGCATAACCCCTTTTTTCAAGATCACCAAAAGTAAAATGTTTGCTTTCTAGTAAAAAGTAAAAACTATAAAAATCACAACACGATGTGACAGCCAGGCAGATATAGAACATATACTATGCAAACGACATATCATAATGTAAGAAGCAAAATTCCTGTGAGCTCATGACTTACCTTGGCACTTAGTTGCCGCCGGTTATCTTGCTTGACCATCTCCATTAATGCTGTTTCAAGCTCCTCCGCTCTTGTAAAAAGAAAGAAAATGAAAGACATTAACGCTGAATGCAAAAAAATGCAAAAAATAAAAGCCTCATTCCCTTGTTCAACTTAAGGTAAATCAGGGCAAAGTACCGGAGAATAGCTGATCTTTTCTCCTCCAGTAACCTGCAAAGGTCTACCTTCAGCGAAACAACCTGCATAGAGTACACTACACAAGATGAATGACATATCCTGATAAGGTTACACGAGGTTATCTTCAAGAAATGAATTTGTAAATAGTTCATCTAATCTAAATTATAAAAAACTCTCATCTAATCTAAATTATAGATAATTCCAAGTTAACCACATGGTTAACGGGTAATTGAAGATCATCAATACAAAGATCAGCTAGACCCAAAACAAATTACCAAGAAGCTGTGTATATGCAGAATATAACAATGACCATGCACCAATGAACTTTATCATGAACAAATATAAAGTAAGGAAGGTAACAGGAAAGGCAAAAGCGACCTGCTCTTGAAGATCTGGAGCAGAATCTATCTCACCCTCTCCAGTCAGACTGATCAGAATTTCATCGGCATTTGTAGAACCGGATTCTGAACGAGATAAACTCCCATCACCTGATTGCTCTGTTTTAGCATCACGTTTAAAGCCAAAAAGTTTTGATGCCAAACCCTGTGAATCCCTCCAAGCTTTAAGTCCTTTCGATCTTTCCTCAACAGCAGCTATTACCGATGGCCGATGTTTATTCCTCAGCTGTTGCAATCGAAGTTCATTTATATTTTGGTAACCCATGCAAGCTGTTAGTACAAGCTGACTGCTATCAAATGTGGAGCCAGCCAATGACTGAAGTAAAGTAACTGCATCTCCAGCATCCTTAGTTGTCACCAATGCTGGACCTACAAGAAAGAGTGAAATTTAGCCCCTCAAGATATCAATTTCTTACGAGTTACAAGTTTGATTTTTTCAAGAACTATGTATATAGTCTAAAGCAAAAAAATTTCACCCAGTACCATATAGCTCCATTAAAGCAACTGCGGTTCTAAATAGCATGACTCGGTTTCCTTCAAAAAGAAGCACATCCCAAACTCGAAGAACTGAAGTCCAAATAAATGTAATAGATCAGAAAGCAGCACATCCCAAATTCGAAGAACTGTAGCCAAATAACTCTAGAGTACAAAAACTGATGAAACAAGACTAAGCTACACTATTCGACAGAAAAAGCATAAAACCTGACCACTTTCCCAAGGAAGCATGTTCACAAAAATGGATAGAAACCATGGTCCAGTAACCCATGCTACCTGCACTCCCAGATAATCTAGATGATTTGCTGAAAAAGAAGTGCATGCAAGAAATTAACAATTAAGAATGGTGTTACTAGGAAAAAAATTATCACTTGGCAAGTTAATAAACATAGAAAATTATAAATGAAAGAAAATAGTATACAAACCCAATTTGGGAAACCTCTCTCGCACCAGCTCCTCAAAAACAAGTTGATCCACCTAGAAAAATAATTGAAAATGCATTTGAATAAACCTTAAAAACTCTAAGGATGGCTACTCGTGAGAATTATGGAATTCACTCATGAGAATATAGTAAAAGAAGTTATGCCTGAGACTCTAACATTTCCTCTGAATAATAGCCATCAAAATAATCATCCAAAATGCCCATCAAGGTCCTGAGAAAAATCTTAGTTAGCAATAAACACATTAAATCTGATAAGTTTGCATGACAAAAGATGCAGAAGATGCTCCATAAATCATGAAGTAGTTATCGTATACACTGCTCATCAATTACAGAAAACAATTATAGTGATGTTGTTCTATCTACAGTGCATACTTTGAAAAATGCTCAAATAATATACTAAAGGAGTTATCACATAACCTACCAAAAGGCATTTTCTTCAGGCATCAATAATAGCAACAAACCAGCGAAAAAATTCATGGCCTGCAATGTTATCCCAACAGTTTAGTCACTTCTTATTTCCTAACCATCCCAACCATATTGAATTCTTTAAGGAAAATAAAAGGATAGCTTGTCACTTCTTTCAGAAGCAATTGAAGACCTGGCAGTAACCAACTGAGGGATTATGTCGAGCATAAGCAGTAAGTAGTCGTCTCAAAGCATTTCTACCATCCTCGTCCAGAGCAGGATGACCAGGAAATGTTCGAGGCAAATCCTGCAGAAACAACAAATGTAGACTTTTAACCAAGAAACTTACTTTGCACTAAGAACAATAGGGTGAAATGTCACAGGCAAAGACCTTCTCAATCTGTCCTTTCCATTTTTCTGGAACACGTACAAAATCTGCACTTGGTTTCCCATTATCCTCAGCTGACTGCTCACTTTGCTGGTCTGTTTTACTTTCAGAATCATTCTCTAAGGCTAGCAAATCTTGATAATACTTCTCCATCCGCCTTGCTTTCACGCCCACAAAAGCTTGCCAAAGCTAAACCACAAGAACAAACTAGCCCAATAACTAACCAAAATTAGATAAATCCTCACAAGTCACAAAAAATGCAGTACCTCTCCCCTCAGAGCCATTGGCACTCCCCCACGAACAAGAACTTCCAACTCTTCTTTCCAAGGACACAAATCCTCCAGTGGTGCAGCATCGGCAGCAATACCATTGGCAGAGGCACTTGTTGTGCCATCAACTTGAGGGACATCTGGACTAGGATCTGACCTCTCGACATCGTAGAACTCTTCATCAGAGTCTTCCTCACATGTTCCTTTTGTTGATTTAGTATCATCAGTGTGAGATGGCAATTTTCCAATGCCCACAGTCTGTTCATCTTTTAAACCGCCCTTCTTGTTTCTTTCATCCATTACAGACACAGTTTTCTTCTTTACACGAATGCTCATCATATCTTCAATAGTACGAAGAGATGGTCTTATCTCTGTCCATAATTGTACTCTATGAACTTTTGTCTCCTCAGGTAATGGTACCTCCTCTTTTTTGCTACCATCTTCAGCTGTACTATCAGAATCTGGCTTCTGGATGCTTGACTCATCTACACCACAATCCTTCTCTGATGGAGTGTCAGCTTCTTGCTCTGCTGCTTGAGCTTTTGAGCCTTCATCTGGATCTAAACTGTCCTTGGCCAATTCAGAAGACTCTGCCTGCCGCTCTAGAAATGAGCTCCATCGATCTGACCTTTCCTCTTCTTCCTCCTGAAAGCAAAATTGAGAAGTGTCACACACCTAGAAGTTAGAATAGCACCCAAATTGCAAAATTATGTTCTATTTTTTTAGCTCTGAGAAAAAGAATTATTTGCATCAACATGTAATGCATTATGCATATATCTGCATCTATTCAAGTAGATTCTAAACATAACATAAGGGTGAAATTTCCTTCACGCTGTTATCCTAATTCTTCCTTAAACCTATCTGTCGGCAACAAACTTAGAAGTGGCAATACTACCTTATATATGGTAGCATATTCACGGTATCTTTGCAGGTGTTGAGGCCGCACAGTAAACCCATATGCATCCCTGTTCAAACGAAATAATTTCCAAACATCCAATTATAAACAGAGACAAGTTAACACAAGAAAAAGCACAATCTAAGAGAATTAAACGGTTATTTCAAACAAAACCCAGTTCAAATTACCAGCAATCGGCCCCAAAGCAACAACAGCATCACATTTCGTACAAAATCCACAACCCAATCCCCATAACACTCGGCATTGCCTCATTGCAGCCCCCAATTTATCATACAAAGTAACAATTAAAATAAATAAACGACGCATTCTGCGCTGTCCATCTCAAAGGAGGGAGATCGGTCTTCTGAACAGAGTAATTCTATTTTCTTCTTGTTTTCTTTCTTTTTTCTTCTTTTTTTTTTTTTGTTGAAACAAAAAAAGCCCCAAAAATGTAAAGTTGCATAGCTAAGTCTAGCACTATAGAAACAAAGTGGTCCAAGCTAAATTAGACGGTGAATATACTATAACAAACACAAAAATAATAATTACTTAAAAAAAAAAAGAAAAACAAATCGAAGAGAAATGATGAAGTGGAATTTGACGGATCTAAGTGAAAGGGGGAAGGGGAGAGAGAGACGCGTGGAATGAAGAATACCGCTTGTGCTCGAATGTGATGAGAGGGTTTATGCCTTTGTTATCCTTCATTTGTGGATTCGATCCGAATGATCAGCGAGCCGAGAAAATCTGGTTCCGATGAGTTAGATCTTCTCTGAAACAGCCTCGCCTTGCTTCTCTCTTGTCTTCTCTTCTCTTTCGCAACGCAACTGAATGCGATGTTTATGTGTTCGCAGAGTTTGAGTTGGTTTTCTGCGATTTTTGCGAGCGAGCTGCCACTACCAGCTACAAATACACAGAGAGAGAGAGAGAGAGAGCAGAGCACATGCACACTAAGCGCGATGATAGCGAGAATGGCGTCACGTTATTATTACATGTGCTGCGTGAGTGATTGCTTCACACAGAGTTCGAAATGCTGAAAAGTTTTGTTTCCTCCTTTTTACTACCTCTCTTTTAGGTCACGACAATTTCAACATTTCCTTTCATCTTTTCCTTTGACCCCAATATTACCTTCTATTATTATTTCTTTATCTACTAACTAGTTAATTTGTTTATCGCAACTTGATCTTATGATTAACTAGCTTACTGTTGATATCTTATCGTGCTTTCTTTATTTTTTTCTCTAAGCACTATGGTATGGTATGGACATTCTCATAATTTTGACACCGACACTTTGATATACTGCATCATCGTCGCAATAAATTTCCATCTATCTATCTTACTTTTTCTCTGAAAAGAATATCTTATTCATAAGGCTATCTATACTTTTTTAAAAAGAAGAAAACTCTTCACAAATACATATACTATTATTAGTGTAAAAATTTATTTTTGTTTTATCTTTCCCAGTTCAGATTTTGCATCGCACTCCTAGCTGATTTTGGGATCTGTGATGTTTCTATATTCACTCAGACTTTTGATGGAACCAACATCCCCGAAATCTGTTTTTAAAAGCAGTAAAGTCTTGCATTAAAAATGGTGGATTTCCTTCAAATGAATTGCTTTATTTGTTAGAATGCGTGAAAATGAAATTGAAACCACTAAGAAAATGTAACGGTATCCAATCCAAAATCCCGTGCAAAGGGGATTTCTTTCTTTGGTCAGGCTGGCTTCACACTTTGTTCTTAACCTTCACAGTTTTAACTTATTAGTAAGTAGTAACCCATATCCTCTTTTTCTCTGTTTCTTTTTCCTCCCTTTTAGGTCGTGACCCTTATCCTCTCTCGAATATTCTCTTCCACTATTTTTTTCTTAAATCATTTTTCAGTCTAGATATTTTTTGGTCTGAATCTTAAGAAGAATTTAGAAAGGAGGGAGGCTACAGATGGAAGCTTACTCTTACATGGGCCTACATTTAAGGCATGCCTGTATAGATCCACAATATTTTTGTCTAAGAATTTATTGGGCCTTGTTTGTTTCAGGGTTGTATCTCAAAAAAAAAGGGAAATAGGAAAAGCTTCCTCCATTTGTTTTTCTTGGGAATTTGGTTTGTGTTAATTGAATTGATGATGATCAGCTAAATTATTTTATCTGAGAGTGATCGGACAGAAGGAAGAGGGTGCCAACCTTCTTGCTAGTACGTTTCCCATTTCTCCTTTGAGTTTTTTTTTTTATTTTTCGTTTGCTTATTTCTTTCGGATTCGTTCAGCCTTCTATATGGATATGGTTGGCGAGGAACAGCTGCTGCCACGAGTATTTTCATCGCTGTTGCGGTGAACTTTGAAAATATTAAACTTAAAGATTTTTTTTATAAAAAAATATAAACGAAAGATTATATCATTTAAAATGTAAAAAGTATACTATTTTTTAAATACATTATTAAAATAAAATCTATACATTGTGAAATTAGAGATTAATATTTTTTAGAAAATATAAGTTTTAAAACTATATAATTTAAAATATTATAGGGTATAATATTTTCATAAATTATAAAACTAAAGGCTACAGTTTTAAAATATTAATTATTTAGGATTTTTTGTAAAGTTGAATTTAAGACTATATTTTAAAATTTGAGATTACATTATTTGTTTAAGAGTTTAATTTTGATGTATTGACAGTGTAAAGATATTTTACATTGTCATCCAATCAAAACATTATGTTTGTATGACATTTCAAGTAATGGGAAAGAGAAAATTCAATCATTACTAACGTGACAGTATATGATTGGATGATTGTGTAAAAAATTTTACATGGATGAAAATTAAATCTTTTGTTTAAATACTTTAAAAAAAACATAAGACGATTGGCAAGCAGAGATTACTATTTTCTTATACGATGATAAAAAATTGAAGATTATATATTTTAAAATATGATATATTATAACCTTTCTCATGGAGTATAAAGCAAAAAACTACGGTAGTTGAAATATTAATTTTTTTTTTTAGGATTTAGTACATAAAATATAAATTGATAGTTGTATACTTTAAAATGTAAGATAAAACTATTTTTTAGATATATTATAAAAATAGAGAATATACACTTTGCAAGTAGAGATTGTTCTTTTCTTATACAATAAAAATTTAAGACTATATACCTTAAAATATAATATAATATTTCAATGAATATAATGCTAAATACTATATTTCAATAGAAATTCAATGTTGTATAATATATACTATAAAATGTGAGAATATACTATTTTTTATACATTAAAAAATAAATATTGTCAACTAATCAGATCCATTAATTTACATGACTTTTAATTAGTAAATGGTTGAGTTAAAACCTTTTACTGATGTAATAATCCATAATCGAATATTTGTGTAAAATTTCCGGTTGTTTGAAATTAAACTCATTATTATTATTATTATTATTATTTTATTTTTAACGAATCAAATACAGCTATATTATCTTGAAGATTTTCTTTTTGGTAATAGGTTGAATAAATTTGGTGCAAGAAAAGATTTTCTTCTCATTGTTTAGAAGAAAATAAAATCGGACAGTATCGAAATTCATTTGATCTTCCCTCTTCCGTTTTTCCTGCAAGGCGCCTTTTGCCACTACTCATTTTCCTTTTTCTTTTTCCTTTTATATCTGCTGCTTATGGTGTTTGCTCATCCATCAAACCCTAACCCTAACCATTGAATTTCATCCCCCAATTCCCTGCTATCGAGGAATCGCTCAAAATCTCATTTTCAAAAACTAAATCCCTTTGAATCTAACAACATCCAGCCATGAATCGGGTCTCGCACCAGCTCTGGTGAGGCATATGATGATCGAGGTTCTTGGCGCTGCGAATCGATTGCATGGGTTTAGAGAATGCCGGAGCTTCGTAGTGGAGTGCGACGTGGTCGCGCTGCTGTAGCACAAAAAGCCGCTGAACCTCCCGCACCACCAGCACCAGCACCGGCGAAGAGGAACGTGAAGGCACGCGCTGCTGCGCCTGCTAGGGGTAGGCCGAGGAAAGGGTTGGCGCCGGCGAAGAAACCGGAGCCACAGAAGCCGGTGATTGTGATACCGGAGGCGAATAACAACAACAACAACAACAACAACAAGGAAAAAGGTGTTGGCGTGATGGCTGATGATAGCGGAGGGTTGAGTGCCAATAAGGGTGCTGCTGCTGCTCCTGAAGATAACACTCCACCTTTTCCTGAGAGGGTATGTGGTAAATATTTGTGATGTTTATGTTCTGGTAATGATCGTTGGTTATTGATTATTTTGTTTGTTGATGTTAACATGTTGGTGGTGTAAGGGCCAGTATTTGCTTATTCTGTTTTTTGTTTGATGTCAAATGAGTCTTGAAATTTTTTTATCTCCCAAAGGTTCAAGTAGGAGGATCACCTATGTACAAGGTTGAGAGGAAACTCGGTAAAGGTGGATTTGGTCAGGTTTTTGTTGGTCGGCGTGAGCGTGTAACCGGCTCCGGAGCCATGGAGGTAAAGCTTCTCTTGTTACCTCTGTTTTTTTTTTCTTTTTCTTTTATGTTAATGGATTTGATAATTCTGAGATTCGTTTGGGTTTAAGTTGATTTATGCCTTTCATTTCTCAGGTGGCTTTGAAATTTGAACACAGGAACAGTAAAGGCTGTAACTATGGCCCTCCTTATGAGTGGCAAGTTTACAAGTAGGTAACCTTTGTATTTTTTACATTATGCTTTATACATGGATTCAAATTTGGTCATTAGATTTTGTGATTAAGTACATTGAGTTAAGGCTTGACTAATATGTTTTGTTAAAAGCGTCCTTGGTGGTAGTCATGGAATACCTAAGGTACACTATAAAGGAAGACAAGGAGAATATTACATAATGGTATGATCTTATTCTACACTACAGCAATTGCACTATCTCATTGCTAAGTTAAAAGTTCAACTATTTCTTTTACATGTATGCAGGTTATGGACATGCTTGGTCCAAGTTTGTGGGATGTCTGGAATTCTTCAGGCCAGACGTGAGTATAAGCATGCCTGTATCTTGATGTTGTGATTGTATCTGTTGCTTCGTTTATAGGGCTTATGCCCTTGTGTATTAGAACAACTGAACAGGAGCTATTGTATAATGTTTTTACTTGCTTTTGGGCTTTATTATATGAGATTAATATTGATGGTGACTGTTATTAATAATTAAGTGAATGTATGAATGAAATGGAAAACGAAGTTTGAGTGACAAATAGCTGCATACAGTCTGTATAGTTCATAAGTTTTCACATATCCCATGTAAATAATAAGTAATAAGTAATAACTACTCAAGTGAGTTATTGGTTTGATTTGACCATCATATACATTAATTATGCTGAAAAGTTATATTCTATTTTTCTTCTTCAATCTTGTATTTGTGCCTTCAATTTCATTCTGTGTCACCCCTTCTTTCATTTTTCTTTTACTCATGTTGCTTCTCTGAGTGTATGTTAGAATTGTTGCAGTAGTTAATTTATTTGTCCCTTGTTTTTTTCCTTTTGGCTAATTGTTTTTGCTTTCCCCCTGTTTTGGACTATAAATGTTTAGGATGTCTGCTGAAATGGTTTCATGTATAGCTGTTGAGTCCTTATCAATACTTGAGAAGATGCACTCGAAGGGGTATGTTATTGATCAAACATATTTATATACGGTGATTTTATCCTGTTTTGTGCTGAGTTTGATAATTCTCAGTTGGTTTATTTTTTTATTCTTTTGGACTCTAAACCAAAATAATGATGTTTTCATTTTTGTTTTTCAAAGCTATGTGCATGGAGATGTAAAGCCCGAGAACTTTTTACTTGGTCAACCAGCTACTGCGCAAGCAAAAAAACTGTTTCTTGTTGATCTTGGATTAGGTTAGTACTTAGTAGTTCTCTTCAAGGGTATATTTGTATGTGATGCTTCTTTCTTAGTACCCGCTTTTAATATATGTGTATATTTCACAGCAACCAAATGGAGAGACACATCAAGTGGACATCATGTTGATTATGATCAGCGCCCTGACATGTTTAGGTTATTATTTCTTTCTTCCCCAATTTCCCCATGATTTTGTTTTCTTGTATGTGATATTTTTTCCCCCTTTTTTGATAGTTTTACTTCTGTTTGGTTATGTAGAGGGACAGTTCGATATGCTAGTGTTCATGCACATTTGGGAAGAACTGCGAGTAGAAGGGATGATCTTGAATCTCTTGCATACACACTCATCTTCCTTCATAAAGGTCGATTACCATGGCAAGGTTATCAGGTAAATACATTCATTTAATATGCTTATATAGTACTTGCTCTGCCAATTGAATTGCTGTTCATATTACATTTCAATCTTATTTTGCCTTGTCTGTTAGGGTGATAGCAAATCCTTCCTTGTTTGCAAAAAGAAGATGGGTACATCTCCTGAGATGCTGTGCTGCTTTTGTCCTGCTCCTTTTAAGCAATTTCTTGAGGCTGTAGTGACCATGAAATTTGATGAAGAACCAAACTATTCCAAGCTAATATCTTTGTTTGATGGTATAATTGGACCAAATCCAGCATTGCGACCAATCAATACCGATGGTGCTCAAAAGGTAATCACTAAAGTATGCGTTAGGAAATAACCTAGGAAGCACGGACACACCTATGTTAAGGCGTGTCCACGTGTCCGACACACGTCCGTACGTGTCCGAAAATAAATTATTTGTTTTGAGATTGGACACACGTTGGACGCTGTCTGATACGCATCGGACAAGTCGTGACACACTATAGACACAGGCCGAATACATTGTGGACATGACACATTTTTTTCTTTTATGATCTTTTCATACTTTATCAAAATACTTAAGATTAAATCCAATCTAAATTTACTTGACTCAAAAAAACTTAAATATGTACTTTTAACCCAAAGTAAGAATTTTTATTAAAAAATATTTATTATATATACATATATATGCCGTGTCCGTGTCCTGTGATTTTAGTTTGGTGTGTCTCCGTGTCGTGTCCCGTGTCAGTGTCCGTGCTTCTTAGGAAATAACTTATTTCTAGGTTTTTAGTTTCTTTTTTCCAATGGTTAAGCTTTGTGTTCGTCGTAAGTGTATGTTTACTTACTCGAAACTGAAATTTGTTAGGTTGGGCAAAAGCGGGGTAGACTGAATACCGAGGAAGAGGATGATTCACAGCCTAAAAAGAAGGTTCGCTTAGGGCTTCCTGCCACCCAATGGATTTCAGTTTACAATGCAAGATTACCAATGAAACAAAGGTAGGACTGCAATTACATCTTGTTGAATTTTCCTTTAATCCAGCAATCAAATTACTGAAGTTGAGTATATTATTTTGATTCTGGCTTATAAATCGGTTGCATTTTAGGTATCATTACAATGTGGCTGATGCAAGGTTAGCACAGCATGTTGAGAGAGGAATTGCAGATGGCCTTCTTATTAGCTGTGTATCTTCCTGTTCCAATCTTTGGGCACTTATTATGGATGCTGGGACTGGCTTTACTAATCAAGTTTACAAGCTGTCACCTATTTTCTTACACAAGGTGAAATATACTATTTGCATTGCATTCTCATATCCAATATCATGTGATGAAACTCATCCTTGTGACTCCATTTTGTTGCAGGAATGGATCATGGAGCAGTGGGATAAGAACTATTACATTACCTCTATTGCAGGGGCTACTAATGGAAGCTCTCTTGTGGTGATGTCTAAAGGTTTGTTTGCGAAGAGTTGTTTCCTGCAATGATGTATTGCTTTTATTTTTTTCCTGGTTAATGATGAATCATCTTTTCAGGACTTGCAACCTTTTCCCATAGTATTAAGTTCCCTCTTGCAGATAAACAAGTTTGTTGTGTCTCCTGTGCTTTTATCTGATATATTTTAGTTTGAATATACTTTGCTGATAATAGTACACCCATAGAGCATAGTACAATTAGCTTTGCATAAGTTACTTTCTGTTAGGTATTACGAAGACTGAATTTCTCCATATCTCTACATATAACCATTCTGCTGTTATATATCTGATGTTGTGATTTATTGCTTAATTTCTACAGGCACACCATATACTCAACAGTCGTACAAAGTCAGTGATTCTTTCCCTTTCAAATGGATAAACAAGAAGTGGAAAGAAGGTTTTCATGTCACATCACTGGCTACTTCTGCAAGTCGCTGGGGTGTTGTTATGTCTCGCAATGCTGGATTTAGTGATCAGGTTTGTTGATATAGCAATTTCCTGCTTTCCTGTACTATTTGGTATCTTTCTAATGTTCTGATTTCTGAATGTCTGACAATTGTCTTCTTACACTGAACTAACTTCCTGCTCTTTCGTCTTTGATTCCTAAATGTAGGTGGTCGAACTTGATTTTCTCTATCCAAGTGAGGGCATCCACAGACGTTGGGATAATGGTTACAGAATTACAGCAACTGCTGCTACATTTGATCAATCTGCTCTTATACTAAGCATTCCGAGGCGGAGGCCTGGTGATGAAACTCAAGAAACTCTGCGTACGTCCCAATTTCCGAGCACACATGTTAAGGTAACAAATGGTTAATGACTAAATGATTTTGTAAGTTGATATGAAGACTGCTTTCTTCTCATTTGAGGTTCTTGTTTGTGTCCGTCCAGGAAAAATGGTCAAAAAATCTCTATCTTGCTTGTTTGTGCTATGGACGCACCGTGTGCTGATTTCGGTTACAGTTCAAAGGCATTCTTTCTGTGGACAAAGGAATTGTGGTGCCCGTTGGTTTCAGATCCATTTTGTAGAAACTAGTTGTGCTGGCGGAGAACCTTATGGTTCTGTTATATAGATTATTATTATTTTGCTCTCTCCCCTTCCATTTTAAGACCATCTTTGGCTTGGTTAGGGGATGTTGCAGAGTAATGTAATATGCACCTTAGCTTTATATGCTCCTACAAATATGTATATGATGCATGCAGGTCTTATCTGATTTTGTTGTCAATCAAAGTATGTCCATGAAAATATTAAGATTTTCTACATGGCTGGCATAAGCATCCATCTAATAAGAAACCAATTGCTTCATTTATACTTCTTTCTTTGTGAGCGAAGGCCACCGCTCCCGTAAAGCTATTTTTTGGGAAACGCTTCCTTTGTTTATGGTGCCGTTAGCTTGGATATTCATTCACAAACCAGTTTGGTCAACCAACAATATCAAATTTATGAATTGAAAAAGCGTTTTTCTATTAAGTGTTTTAAAGATTTTTTAAACGGTGTATTTTATTAAAATTTTAAATATTGCAGTGAGTCAATTTAAAATAAATAAAAAATTGTATTAAAATATTAATGGCATTTTCTATTTAATGTGTGTAAAATAATTAATAGATTTAAAACTAAATTTTAAAAACAGCATCTGATATATAATATCATTACATTTTTTGTTATATACTGACGATTGCTCGGCATATTTATTGCGGAATTCCAGAAAATGTCGCTAATATGTCGGTTTTTGTAGAAAAAAAAAAATATATATATATATATAGAGAGAGAGATTTTGTTTTTAACAGATTGGTCAATTTTTTCCTTAAAGATTACTTGAAACTTTCTTGTATTGTTATTGAATAACGATGTAAATAATTATACGCAACTACTGTAATAACAAGGCAATTAGAAGAAGAAATGAACGATAGAGGTTAAGTATCCTGATGTTTTATGGGTCTTGCTATTGCCATTGGAGGGTTTAACTTGGAGGATTAGTAATTACTATTATATTGAAAATTGAGTTAAAAAGCTTCAAAGTGAAGACAAACAAAGAGAGAGAGTGAAGCATAGTATGTATTCAAAAGGAGGACACTGAAAGCAGCAGAAAGCAGGTTCAATCGAAGATGTTGGCTGGCTCAAACACTGAAACTGAAAACGTTGAGAAGTTGCCTTCATTCTATTCTAAAGATGCTTGGCAAGTATGGACTCAACAACACCCTGAGCAATTGGGTGGTAACACTCCCGAGCCTCTGAGAAAAGCCTTTTGGCAAATACTTTATCTTCTTCCTTTCCTTTGCCTTTGCCTTTCACAAGTGCTGTGTACAGTGGACGAAGGTACTTCATCCTCCCAACTTCTTTCAAGGTCTTCTCCACTTCATTGTAGTACTCTTTGCATCCACATGAAATTGCCAGTTGCAGAAATGACACCTTTACCTCGTAATCTTTTGATTCCGATAACTTGAACCGCGAATCCAAGGCTTTGATCTGCATGCATCCCAACAGTTATACAATCATTTTCATGCTACTGTTTCATTTAAAACCCCACACATTCGATACAAGAACGAGCATTTCATCTCAATCGAGTTAGCAAAGAAGGGGAACCACAGAGAGATTTCAAAAAAAGCATACACATACCTGAGAAACTTCAATGGTTTTTGGCAAGTTGTCCAAGTAGAGCTCCCACTCCTGACCTTGCCAATCAGCAACTTCATCCTCCCTCGGCATCCTTCCATTTATGGACTCATTCGACAGTGATACAATTGTTTTATACACACTGGAGTCAGGTTCATAAGCATCCGGTGGGATGCCAGTACCTTCTGTCCACAGTACAAGGTCAATCTGGTTCTCTATGCCAGGAATGTTTGCTTTGAGGAAGTCAAGGAATGTATCAGTATCAATCGATTTGAACTTGAATGTAGCAATATATTTCTTCAGAAACTCATCAAAAGCAGGCCTCCCAACCTGTGCAGCACATTAGAAGATCAACAAGTGAAGAAGTACCCAATCCGAATAAATGACAAGAACATGCATAAGCAAGAAGAGTTGGAGAAAAGCAAAGATGGTATAAACCAGAAAACAAAGTAAGTATCAGGAATATGATTCAAAAAGACCTTAGTTCATATGATATGGGAACAAGAAAGAAACTTTGCACACCTGTCGTTCGATGCGCAACAGGAACTGGAAACCTTTTTCATATGGAACTTGAGAATACACATCATCTGGATCGATCCCTTCCTGATTAGTTTTAAGCTTTGTAAACTCCAAATTGTCCTTGAACCTCTCTATTTCTTCATTCAAACCCCTCCAACCGATTCCAATATTCAGTGTGGCTCTTTTCTCTCCTTGCACAGCCTCCACAATCCTCCGCTCTGCATATGTAGTGAATCCCTAAATCCACAATCAAGAATCATTCCATGGTTAAACCACTACAGGTCCAATTTTGCAAGGAAAAACCACAAATCAATTCAGTCTTATGAAGCAGAAATCTGAAACCAAGTAAGACAACACTACACTCCTCTGAACAAGCTACGAAATTACCAAAGAGCTAAAGATGACAAAGTCAGGTTTCTTGCTAAAACAGAAAACAAATCAAAGGAAGAATACAAAAGGGAACAGAGATTACATCTTTAACTGGGAAGAAAGGTGAGGAATTTTGTTACTTGAAGCATTTCAACAATAGAAAAGACAAAACCAACAATGAAGGGACCTTCCACCACGGATTCAAACACTAGATTTCAAATCCCAGAAACAAGAATCAAAACACATTGCACGATAACTAGTATAGTACCTCATTGAGCCAGAAATGCTCGTTGGTCTTGTTGGTGATCAAGTTGCCAGTCCAACTGTGAGCAAGCTCATGAGCCACCACCTGAGCCCCAGTGGCATCCCCTTTGATGACAGTGGGAGTCAAGAACACCATCCTTGGATTCTCCATGCCCCCATATGGGAAGCTAGGAGGGAGCACCAACAAATCAAACCTCTCCCACTCATACTCCCCAAACAGCTTCTCCCCTTCCCTTATCATCTCCTCTGTCCCCTCAAACTCCCTCGCAGCCTTATCCAAAAGTTCGACGACATCCTCAGCGTACACCCTCGTCCTGGGCCCCACCTCCCTGATGCCGAGCTCCCCAACAGCAAAAGCAAAGAGATAAGGAGGCACAGGCTGCTCCATGACGAACTCCTCCACCACCCTCCCCTCCGCACACCAGGACAGAGAAGAAGCGTCATTGTCCTTCAGTGCTAGCGTGACGGCCTCGTCATCTCTGGGAGGACGACGCTCAACGTGTCTGGCGGCCATGACAGCCGAGAGCTGAGAAGGGATGTTTAAGCGCGCGGAGTAGGTGATCCTGACGGCAGGGGTGTCCTGGCAGGGGAAAACGGCGCGGGCGTGGATGGCCTGGCACTGGGTGTAGACGAAAGGGTGGGTTTTGTTGAAGGTTTGGGGAGGGAGGAGCCATTGGAGGGCGGAGGAGGAGGGGGAGGTGGAGTAGGTGATGAGGAAGGAGGAGTGGTTGGAGAGGGAGAGGGTGAGCTTGGAGCCCTTGATGGGGTCGGGGGTGGCGGCGGAGAGGGAGAAGGGGATCGGGGCGTTGGAGTTGTTGGGGTCGAGGACGGAGTGGATGCAGAGGGAGCGGGTGTCGAGGGAGAAGGGCCCGCTGTGGGGCCCGGAGAGGGAGATGAGGGCGGAGGCCTTGATTGTTGACGATGGGAAGTCCAAGTACATGTGCAGCGAGATGTGTGTTGTGGCTGGGTCTGACCATTCTGTGTATGAGTGAGGATCAACCGCTGCCATTTCTGTCTCTGCTGTGCTGTGTTTACTCTCTCAGAAGAAGAAGAAGAAGAAGAAATGGAATTGAAGGTGTTTGTAACAATCAATGAATGAAGGAAGGAAGAATATGGAATATATATATTTGGTTGGCGCTCTCCTCTACATGGACGGGCCTTTTCTTCTTCTTATTGTTTTTTTTCCGAAACTTCACTGAGGTTGTTCCAACATTGATGCTTTTTTTTTTTTTTTGAGGGTACAGACAGTATTGATTCTTTGATTTCGTTAAATATGCACGAAGCGGGGGATTTGATTGTACCTTTTATACATAATTATATTATCACTACCAAAAGTTATTCTTGCTAAGCTTAGATTAAAGTATTGTTAAAGGAATCCCAAAGTAAGTTATAAAAAAAAGTGTTGTAAAAGAACTAAATTAGTACTTAGAGAACTTTATATAGTAAGTTAATCAATATCCAGTAAGATCAGCTGGAGTTAAATTGACTTAACGATGAATATAAAAATTATAAAAGATGTTTTATTTTTTTAAAGGTTAGGAGAAAAAGGAAAGAGTTTGAGACAATGGAAACTATAATAAGATCCAATCCAATGTAAAGTTGAGTGTGGGCCGTGGAAGCAGGGAAAGACATGGGCCATAGCTAATTGGTCCAATACGAGTTCTGATTTATTATTTTCTCTTTGTTTCTTTCTCAGTCCAACAAAAATAAATGTTTGCTTCGTTTTCCGTGGAGCCCAATCCAAATCCCAATCTCTCACACTCCGACAGACAGAAATTTGTAGTTGAGAGAAAACAAGGTTGAAGGAAGGAAGAAAGAGGAAGAAGAAGCAAGAAGAAAGAGCTAAACAAGGCATAATTTGCAGTTGAAATTGGCGTAGAGAGTTACAGAGAGAGAGATGGATGATTACACTCGGGAAATGATGGACCTGAAGACACTGGTCACCCGCACTCTTGAGAAGAAAGGCGTCCTCGCCAGGATCCGTGTATTTTCCTTATTAGGGTTTCCCTTTTTCTTTCTTTCCCAACAATTCTATTTTAATAATTCAGTACTATCAGTTCCACTAGGGTGGGTTACTATAATTGGAAACAGACCTAGATATTGATATTAGAATATTAGATAGCTAGATCCAATTCCAAATCCAATTGCATTTCTTAGTGTTGGATATATGAATATGAATGTGAATGTGGATGTTGCAGGCTGAACTGAGAGCGAGCGTGTTTGAGGCAATCGAAGAGGAGGATCGCGTCATCGAGAAGGAACAGGGTTTGCCCCCTGCTCTGCTTGCTAGCTGCAACGATCGAGCTAAACAGCTTCACGCTACTCCTGCAGGCATGCTATGCAATCACAATTATAAACACAATTATCACTATATAATAATATTTGGCTTCAATTCAGTTATTACGACCGAGCTTTTATGTTCCTTTATCCTTTATTTTACTCTATTATCTACTCAGTGCCTCTCATTCATTCCAATCTTAAAAGTTTTCGTGCTGCAGGTAGACTCCTTACTGCACTCATTTGTGAATACCTAGACTGGGCGCAACTCAATCACACGTTAAAGGTTTACCTTCCAGAATGCAATTTGGTAATCAATTTGTTCTTATTTTCCCGTAGTGTTTCTGATATTGTTCCTTCTGGCATTTTTGTTAATCTCTAATTGTGATTCTTTTTTGTTGGTTGTATTTATTTGTCTTGCAGGAAAAAGATTTCTGGAAGGCTGAGTTGAAAGAATTTAGTAACAAAAATGGATACGATCTCAACAGAAACGGAGACAGCCCTGTTCTCTTGGATGTGCTTGAAGGATTCTTGAAGTTTGAGGTTTTTCTATTTGTTGCACTCATGCTATCGTTCTTGTTGTTTGCCGACTTTAGATTAATTGCTTGGTAAATCTTGCTTTACAGAATTTAACCCAAGCACGGGCTAGTGGCAGAAGATTTAACACCTCAGAATCTGAGAGTTTGCCAAACTCAGACTCCCGAAACATGCGAAGACCTTCTTCTTCATCTGTTGCTGGCGGCTTACCACCGTTAGGAAGGTGCATAGCTGACCTTATTTCTCTAAAAGTTGCTCTAATGTTACGTTTCTATTGTTAATCTTTCTTGGTGTTCCAACCTTGTCGCGATTTAAATTTCAGTAGAAATGATTTAAGTGATGAAAATGTTTGTTGCAGGGCTGTTCCTTCATCTCAGGCATCTGGTGGGTATTTCTAGTTATTGACTTTTAGTTTACTTTATTTGGGTGCTTGAAATTCCTTGCAATTTATTTAAACTCTGGCATTCAGATAGAAGAGGAGGATCCTCCACATCTGCTTATAGGAAGGATGAGTACAATTGGCGATATGACAGTGATGATCTTCCAGAGGGCATAATTCAGGCCTCAAGTGCTTTGGAAAATCTTCATTTGGACAGAAAAGCCCGGAATCTAACATCTTCTTGGAGGTTAGTTCTGATGCAATTCGGATGTTTTTCTTTTGTTGCTACTCACAAAGCATTTGGATTTTTAGATTTGATCGCTCTCTCAATGATTGGTTCTGGTGGAATGGAATTCAAAACACTAATCTTTTCTGATTGTATGTTACTGCAGACATGCTGGTGATGGGATCAGTGAGGATGATGGCAGGGCTGATCACGCGTAGGGACGGACAGACTGCTTTTTATATATATATAACCTGCCATCTGCCCCTGTATTTTACTGTGTATCATGATTCATGAATGAATGAATTTTTAGCTTCTAGAGATGATTGAATGAGCCTAATTTTATGTAAGGATCATGTAATTGTGATGTGATTTAGTGTTTTCTATCAGCTTTTTTCTCTCTCTAAAATCTCCCTTCTGGCAGAATTTTAGCCAATGTTTGCAAAAATATCAAGTGCCTAATTGAGTGCCAACTGTTTTTCAGCTTGAGAATAATGTTAATAAAATGGATAGTGCAATCAGGCCATGATCCAACTCTTTCTTATTATGTTAACCCATGGATCTGAAAATTTTCAAGTATATATATATATATTTTTTTTTATTTACAAGTAAAAAAATATGAATTCGTACTATACAAAACTCTCTGTTAAGAACTAGATAGATTCAAGCAACCCAAACAGTAGAAATGATTCCTACGTCTACTTTGAATGTTAATTAAAAAATGTGTCCCCTGCAATTAAGCCTATATTTTGCATTCATCAATTAACTCATTTAAGAAGTATTGTTGAACTACATATTCTAAAATTAGTATTGTGACCACAGAGGATATAAAAGCATCAAATCCAGTCAGAAATAGAAAGTGCCAAGGGAGAGTGAGATGACTTTGACAATGCCAACTAACAAACTGGGTTTGTTAGTTATTACAATGAATGTCTGAAGAGGAGACATGAGGTTTCAACTGATCTGTCTATATACTAAAAATTTGAAGGAGTAGGGAAGAATGTGAGGAAAACTTGCCTAAAATGGTGGTTCGTTGGAGGTCAAAGTCAAAACCCCCACCTAGGCAAAAGGCAAATGTTATTATTATTTAGGAAAAACCAAAACTGCCAAAAAGGCCCTTAGGAAATCCCTCCCTCTCCCTCTCCCTCTCTCTCCCATCTCCGCGGGTTTCAAACCGAGTTATTTTCTGTTTGCTCTGCAATTCCTCCTTTTCTTTCTTTATGGGTACAATGCAAAGCTAATTAATAAGGAATTTCAGAGAAGAAATTAGCAGAAACCATTTCCCAACCCACAGATCAAGGCATCAACTTTCTGACACCTATTCATCACAACTGTCCAAACCATAATCTTCTTTCGGATAATAATCATAACGGCTTGTTGATTCCCTCAAGCTCGTATTTTTTTGATGCATCACGAGTTTGCATAATACTAGATTCCTTAGACATTTCCATCTATCTATCTCACAGGTACGCTGAATGTCCCTATTATTGACTTATTGTGATCTAAGAAATTAATCAATCGTTTATTGGTTTAGTGTCTTGTTTGTGCAATTTCAAGAGCTGCCCATATTTCAATGTTGATCCTTTTTGTAGCAGAAAATGATGATGCCACTTAATTGATTATTGTTCAATTCCACAGTGATTGATGAAAAACCTACATTGCATTGTAGATTTCACTGATTGATAGATAGATAGATAAATGAGATGAGATGAGATATATAGTTGAAGATGAGGTATTGATTCTGATTCTCAAATCCTATTGCATTGCAGGTTTTGGACATTGGAAATAACATCTTTTTTTGATTTGATGGTTTCCACTTTTACATATTATGGTGTCAGTATTCGTTAGTAGGCATTTGATTTGTTCTGGAGCTTGTGACTCGGGTTCAGTTACGTAGCTGGTATAGATAGGAAACATATATACATAGGCTTTTTTTCAATTACAGTCATTGACTTTTTTTTAATATTTGAGTGTATAGTTTGTTGCTGAGTTGTGTGGTTGACTTGAGACTATGTAAGGGATGGTATCAGCTGCAATTAGGCGAATTGTGTCACCTTGTTGGAGACCATCTGATGATGGCGAAAATTCTAGCAGGAATGGGGATCCAAATGGTCGTTTTGATGGCTTGCTTTGGTATAAAGATTATGGAAGACACGTGAATGGCGACTTCTCGATGGCCGTTATTCAAGCAAACAATTTGCTGGAGGATCAGAGCCAACTCGAGTCAGGCCCTATAAGCTCGCTCGCACCTAGTCCTCATGCAACTTTTGTTGGTATATACGATGGACATGGGGGTCCTGAAGCTGCCCGGTTTGTAAATGACCACCTATATAAAAATGTCAAGAGTAAGTTTGTTTGTTAGTTGATCTTCACTCTGCAGCAGCATGATGAATTACTACTGCTCTTATGAAAGAAATTGTGTAATGAATGCAGAATTTACTTCAGAAAATGAGGGAGTGTCTGCCGCTGTTATCAGAAAGGCCTTCTTGGAAACAGAAGAAGAATTTCTTTCTGTAGTGAGAAAGCAGTGGTTACTGAGGCCACAGTTAGCCTCAGTTGGAGCTTGCAGTTTGGTAGGCATCATTTGTAGCGGGCTGCTCTATATTGCAAATGCAGGAGACTCCAGAGCAGTGTTAGGTAGGGTCGATGGTGCTACAAAAGAGATCAGAGCTGTTCAGTTATCCTCTGAGCACAATGCCTGCTTCGAATCTGTCAGAGACGAGTTGCGGTTATTGCATCCTGATGATCCACAGATCGTAGTCAAGAAGCACCAGGTCTGGCGTGTGAAGGGTCTGATTCAGGTATAACTTACAATCTATGATACTTTAATTAGTGTGTCAGTTATATAGATTAGTGGTGATGGATTGTGTATTTGCATTGCAGATTTCAAGATCCATCGGTGATGCCTATCTGAAGAGTGCAGAGTTCAACAAAGCCCCACTGTTGCCAAAATTTAGACTGCCTAATCCATTTGAGCAGCCAATCCTGAAAGCTGAACCGGCAGTGCGAGTGCAGAAACTGCTTCGTGAAGATCGATTTCTTATATTTGCATCGGATGGGCTATGGGAGCACTTGAGCAATCAGGAAGCAGTTGACATCGTCCAGAGCTGTCCACGCAATGTAGGATTTCTATCTGTCAGCCCTGTAACTAATGCAAATCAGTCCATGGATGTTTCTGACTCTGATGATACTGTGTGTGTGTGTGTGTGTGTGTACACAGGGAATAGCGAGGAGACTAATAAGAATGGCGCTGTGTGAAGCAGCGAAGAAGCGAGAAATGAGATACTCAGACTTGAAGAAGATAGACAGAGGAGTGAGGAGACATTTCCATGATGACATAACAGTCATAGTTCTGTTTCTTGACTCCCATTTAATCACCACCGGAATTTCTTCTCCTCGTACCATGGTTTCCCTCAGAGGTGCTGATAGTGGTCTAGACTAGACGCCTAGTTCCTTCTGCACCTTCATGCCAATGCCAATGCCACTTCCATCTTCTTTTATTTATTTTGTATGCAAAATGTAAAGTTTTTGCCTGTTCTCTCTGGGATGATCGATATATATATAGATTCAACAAACAGTTTCTTCTCTCATATATATTTATTTCCCTTTTCCTTTTCCATTAAGCTTTTTTACGTACCCTATTCCATTACTTTATACATCGGATGGGCGTTGTTA
Organism: Aeschynomene evenia; assembly: GCA_013621005.1. Taxonomy (NCBI): domain Eukaryota; kingdom Viridiplantae; phylum Streptophyta; class Magnoliopsida; order Fabales; family Fabaceae; genus Aeschynomene; species Aeschynomene evenia. The sequence goes on along the minus strand of CM024271.1, from coordinate 28,525,861 downwards.
TTGAAATTTAACTGTGAATGGTTTACACCTTGATAAGCGACAAACTAAACTTGAACCACAGTACCTTTTCTGGTACTTAAAAATTTGAGGAAAAAGTTCGCTTCAATTAAGTTAAGTAAAACTCACTTTCTATTTAATGCATGAAGAATGAATAGTTACCTTAAAATACATACAGTATACAGATATCGCAAAAGAATAGCAGAAATTTTTGTGACAATGAAAAGAAAAAAAATATCCGACCTGCCGGATTCGAACCAGCGACCTAAGGATCACCTGCTGGATTTACCCACTACAGTCCTCCGCTCTACCAACTGAGCTAAGGTCGGATGTTGCAATGGCGTGCTTATGATGCAACATAAATAAGAATAATCAAGATTGACAATTTGACACAGGGACAAATTAAATTGAGTGAGATACAGTGGATGCATTGCTTGCATCTCATCGCATCGCATGAATGGCTATGGCTATGCCATTACCAACTGGAATAACACTGTTCTCAGGAGGACATAGTAGTAGTACAAGGCCAGAGCTTCCCTTCAAAATCAGTTGCATTTCCTCTCAAAATCAAAACTTTGCAATCAAATTCTCAACCACTCATTCCCCTTTACGTTCTTCTCACTCACTTGATAAGAACCTTAACACCAAAAGAAGAAATTTGTGTGCTATGGCAACCCGGTATGCATATATAAATAATCTATCTCGTTTGAATAATTTAATGGAGTAGTGGGTTTCTTTCTGAGATTGTTTTGTTATCTAATCTCTCTCTCTCTCTCTGTTTCGAAGGGGGCAAGAAGTTCTTCCACCACCCCTTACTTCCACTTCACCTCCACCCAACTCCCTCTTTGATGGAACTACAAGGTTAGCCGCCCTATTTATTTTATCTTTATTTTTATTTTATTTTATTTTATTTATATCTATTTTTTTTATATGTGGCATGTGGCTGAAGGTTGTATATCTCCTACACTTGCCCTTATGCACAACGTGTATGGATAACCCGTAACTGTAAGGTTGTTCTGCATTTATTGCCATTTGTGTTTGCTTAATTTTAGTGTGTATATATGTAATAACATCATCTTTATATATCTATATATATTGTTGGTTGGAAGCAGGGATTGCAGGACAAGATACAATTGATTCCTATTGATTTAAAAGACAGGCCTTCCTGGTACAAGGACAAAGTCTACCCACCTAACAAGGTCAGTCATGTCAAACATCCTTCAATTTCTGCCAAACCCTGTCTTATATATATAGATATATGTATGTATGTATTATGTTTTGATGTCATCGATTGGAGTCAGTCCAGGTTCCTGCTATGGAACACAACAATGAAGTCAGAGGGGAGAGTCTTGATCTGATTAAATACATCGATGCTCACTTTGAAGGGCCCTCTCTTTCCCCTAGTGTAAGATACCGGCATTTTCACTTTTGATATATTTTCAGGTACAGAATCTAAACCGAGAGGTTAGTGTTTAATAATTACAGGGTGCTGCTGCTACGGATTTTGCTCAAGAGTTACTATCCTACACTGATACCTTCTACAAGACTGTTGTTTCTTCATTTAAAGGAGATGTGGCATCAGAAGAAGCTGGTAACTAAAATCACACCTTGCTTTCATTGCTGATGTTAATTTGCTGGACTGGATCTAAACATCATGTTATATTATTGTTGCTTTAGGTGCTGCATTTAATTACATTGAAACTGCTCTCTCAAAATATGATGATGGACCTTTCTTCCTTGGCCAATTTAGTCTCGTGAGTATGCTTACTTCGATTGGTACTATCAATTCATAGTGTTGTAATCTTGCCCACCTTCATTCTGATTTGAACTAATCAAAGTATACATTCTATGTATGTATGTATGTATGCTTCAGGTGGATATAGCATATGCTCCTTTCATTGAAAGATTCCAGGCATTTCTGATGGATGTGAAGAATTATGATATCAAACTGGGCAGACCTAAACTGGGAGAATGGATTGAGGTGCAGCATGCATACAGACAAAAAATAATCTGTCTTTTTTACACTAGTGTTGTGTTTGTCAGAGATATAGGTCCGATCAGCAATGCATCATTATAAGTTTCATTCATTAAGATTTGTGCTAATGCTTGCAACAGGAAATGAACAAGATTGAAGGCTACAAAATTACCCGCTCTGATCCCAAGCTGCTTGTTGAAAGTTACAAGAGCCGCTTTCTGGTACCATAACACTCACTCAACTCTACTGAACTCCTAAATAGTCTGAATCACAAGGCCACTAAATCGCTGATTTTTCCTTTTATCCATTTTTATCTATAGGCCAATCTATGAGTCCAATCTTTGGTGTCAGAGGAGTGTCAACATTCACTGGAGAATCAGTGTGCCGCACTATCTTTCTGGCATCATGCTCCTTCATCCACCACTAGATAGACACCATATATCGTTTGTTTCAATAAATGTGGCCGAACTAACTCATTTATAAATTTTAGTTTATGAATTCCTACCCCATTTTTATGTTTAGCTCTTTTTGCAATATTTCATGAAGAAACAACCCCCATAAAGTGAGGCAAAATTGAAGATAAATGGAGCTACCTTTCAAATAATATTGTACAATGATATGACAAGAACAAAAAAAATGGGTGCTAGACTACGATCATACAAAATTCCCTGTCGTGAGTTTCCCAAATTTTGGTTAAGAGATTCAAAATCGCTGCAATAACGTTTTTACCAAGGCTATTGGGCTTTGGCCCCTCTTTTTCATTCCCCTAACAGGTAACAGATACAAGGGTATCGCACAAAATTATCAGAAACAGGAAAAATGGCGCTGTGTGGAGTTATCACTGCGCAGAAAACTATAAATTACATTTATATGCCATAGGAAAATGCAGCTCCATTTGTTAACATTGGTAGGCAAAAAGTATTCAAGAATCCACAATAGAAGTGGATGATGAATGAAAGTTCATAGAGAGCGTTGAGCATGCTAGCTATCTCAGCAACACCTTCGATATTTTCCTCATATATACAAACAACGACCAGAGGGCGAGGCCTGCTGAAGTATAAAGCAAAACAACACCGGACCCTACTACAATGGCGGCTCCTCCATGACTGAAATCACACAGATATAACATAAACATTGAGGGGATCAAAATGATTGCTGAACAGTTAACATGCAAAGTTAATTTACAATGACATGCAAAACAACACCGGACCCGACAAGTTCAAGCCTACACATAAGTTGTCCATAAAATTGTTCTTTTTCATAACAAATGTAATGATGATAGAGCATCTAGTAAATACAAAGGAAACAAATACCTCCAGTCTCGGGTAGCAAGTAGGATTGTTAAAGCTGTCATCTGCGTGGCTGTTTTCCACTTCCCCAAGTTATTTACAGCAACAGCCTATTTTTATTTGAAGTTTGATTCATAAGCTCAAAATGTTACATGAATACCAGACATACAGTAGTTCAGCATGAGAAGAGGAAGTAAAAACAAACTAACCTCTAAAAGCTTACTATCCTTGGAAGCAGCCCATTCCCTGACTGCAGACATGGTTATCTATTTTGCAGGTTACAAAGGCAAATTGTAAGACATCACATCCCATTTCAATACAAACAAATAAGCTTTTGTGGTTTTTGGTTAATGACATTAAGTATGCATGCATTACCTCTCTGCCAATTATGGCAATTGAAGGTACTGTCAGAAGCCAAGGTGGTGCTTGACCAAACATAGCAACATCCAAAGGTCTAGTACAAAGTAAGACCAATGTGGCAGCAACCATGAGCTGCATTCAACACAAGTATTACAATCACAGAATAAAAAAGAACTACGGTATACTATTTCAGAGTCACAGACATGACATGCTACACAGAGAGAAGGAAAATACTGTATTTGTATGCATCAACTAGTTCAAATAGTAAAAAAAAAAGTACCTTGTCAGCAACTGGATCCAAAAAAGCACCAAATGAAGACTTCAACTTCATCTGCATTTAAAATTTAATTTATTGACAAAAAGAGAATAACTGATTGAAACCTGAACAATTAATGGTGGATTGGAGTAACCTTGCGAGCAATGTAGCCATCGAGCCAATCGGTGACGGCAGCAGCGATGAAAATACTCGTGGTAGCAGCTGTTCCTCGCCAACCATCCATGTAGAAGGCTGAAAGAACCAACGAACAGGAGTATGAGAAATAAATAAGCAAAGGAAAAATGAAAAATAGCCCAAAGGAGAAATGGGAAACGTACTGGCAACAAGAAGAGGGACAGCGGCGACACGGGCTAGAGTTAATATGGTTGGCAACGTAAGCAATTTGGAAGGCTCGGGCTCGGGCTCGGGCTCGGGCTCTTTGTTGGGGTCGGAACCCAAATGTGTGACAAGGCCATGCCTTGGAGAAGGGATAGACGCCAAAAATCCAGATTTATGAGAGGGCAAAGGGAGGTGTTTGCGAGTGAACCCCCCGGCGGTATTAATCTGGGAGAGGGAAAGCGTGTGATTGCAGGGTGTTATGCTGCGCCCTCCAGGGTGGTGGTGGTGGTGGTGGTGGATGGGTCTTTTCCATGAGAGGGGTTTGGTTTTGCGGAGGCAGGTACAAGCAGCAGCACTTGCGCTCAGTTTCAGCTTCAGGGCTGACATCAATTCAATTCCTACCCTCTTGGTGGCTTGGCTTCTATTCTCTTCCTTCTCTCCGATCGATCACTCCCACTCTCAATCAGATAAAATTTAGCTGAATATCATTCAATTCAAACAAACCAAATTCCCAAGAAATGGAGGAAGCTTTTTCCTATTTTCCATATTTTTGGGATACAAACGAGGCTCAATAAATTCGCAAGCAAAAACAACCGGGCACTGTGGATCCATACAGGTATTGCCCAACCCCAAATTCAAACGGGCCAGTTTTGTTCATGCCTTAACTGTAAGCCCATGTAAGAGTAAGCTTCCACCTGTAGCCTCCTTTCTGAAATCTTCTTAAGATTCATACCCAAAAACATCTAGACTGAAAATAGTATCACTTTTATTAATCGATTATCTTTTCGATTTTAACTTTTAAGTCATCTTGCTTATTTTTCTTCTGAAACTATGCATTTTACATTTGGGAAGTATTTATTTTCCTTTCCTTATGAATGATGAGCGTGGGTGCCCTTAACCAAAAACCTGTTTGTTTGTCTTAAGTAGATAAAGATAGAATTTATGATAAATTATTTTGAAAAGAAAGGAAAGAAAATAACGTGAGGCCAGCGTTGATAAAAAAATCCAAATAAACCAATTACTGTTGTTTTTTGGTACAAAATTAATTATTAATTTCATACTATCTATTTTTCCAGATAAATACAAACAAAACTACTCACTATGAAAATCTGAACAAAACCAGTATCACCCTCCGTAGCTTCCACGAATGGTCAACATAAGAAGGACAAGACTGTCATTTGACAAATGGGTATGAATTGATTAGGGTTAATATTTTTTCACATTCTCCACGCACGCACACCTCGGAACCATATTTTTGTTTTTTCAATTAATAATAACAGCGTCTTTATTCTTCTTAAATCTTCTTCCTTATCATCATTTTATTTGCATCATGATGATGATACTCCATTCTCTGTTTACTCTTGGTAAGTACCTTTCACACACAAAATATTATTATTTTCTTTTCTTTCTTTCTCTCTCTCTTTCTTTCTTTATCATAATTATAGTTACATTATTATTACGATTATATAATAAACAAAAAACTGTTGTTTGACATCTCTGCTTCTCTGCCTCTGGATTTGGTTCTTGTAATATGCTTCTTTTTTTCTTTTTTATGTAAGCATGCATTATGATTATCTACCCTTTTTTTATTCTTTATAATTATTATAATAATTATAATTATATTTTTAATATCCTTAATGCCATGGAAACTGCAGAATGAAATTTAAAGTAATAATCAGCAGTGAACACTTTTTTTTTTTTTTCTTTATTGTGGCTGATATGCGATAATCCTTGATTATATCAACGTTTTCTTGTCTTGTCTTCATTGAGCTCCATTTACGGAGAGCAAGTACAAAGAAATCTGATTTGTATTTTATTTGGGAGCAAAAAGGTGATGTCTTTTGCACTACCCTCACATAAAAATCCTTTTTACCCTGAAACAGTGTCAGATTATGGAGAAAGATGAATAAAGTATTGACCTACCTTTATGCGTAGTATTATATATCATATACGTATTTATGCAAAAAAATGGTATTTGTTATCCTAATGCATTCTTAAGATATGAGTAATATTATGTATGTATTTATCATCTCTACCGTAGCAATGTCAGGGTTCAGTCTATAGGCTATGTAGGTCTCTGTGAACAGTGGGTGAGGTTAGAGAGAGACAAGAAAGGGACCTTATGGGTGCGTCTTTATGACCATAGCCTAAAAGGGTCTCTCTTTCTCTCTCTCTTTATATTTCTTGGTTAGCATTAGCAGCATATGTTTGTTTTTCAAAGGCCCGAGCTTTGATGGGTTCTTGCTGTTACATCCTCGGTATTCTGGAGGAATTCATGGCTATGACACAACTTTTCTGTCCCAGCATTCCCTTTTTTTTCTTGGGCTTTGTATCATCTCCCTTGTCACTGCGAGTTATTTCAACACCCTTGCTGGTGGCGCTTGTGTGTATCTATCTCATCAGGGTCGTGGATTGTTTCAGTCCTGAACTCTGCATCTGCATGGTCATTTTATTGGTTTCTCTCTCCCTCTTTTTTATTATTATGTTTTATTTTTATTATTATTTTTTTTTATGGGACGATTTCTCTCTTCTCTTATCCGGTGAACTTGTCTGTTTCTCTTCAATTTTTGTCTCTTTTCATTTTCCATGTTGTCTGCATGTAGGTTGGTCGTTTCATATCTGTTTCTATTTTTCTTTTTTCTCTTTTTCATATCCGCAAATACTGGGTGGTTTTCTACTTCTTGTCCCTGTTGTTTTTCTTCTTCTTTTTCATTGTTGCGATTTCAATTCCCCTCTTAAGCCCCTCGTTTTTGTTTTTTCTACCCCACTATGCACTACATATTAATGTTGTTGTCTTGTTGTTGATGGCGGGGCAGGAAAATACTGAAAGTAGAGTACCAACTTGTAAATGGCATCAGCATCTTGTGTCAGTAAGAGCCCTTTAACCATGAGAGAGGCATCAGCATCGGCATCAGCTTCAGGCTATTGTGTTTACCCTGCCCCTCTTGCAAGATATGAGGAGATTGCAAACGATCCCACACTCTTCATGTCTACCTTGAAGAAACTCCACGCTTATTTGGGTACCAAGTTCATGTAAGCTCCCTGAATATCATTTTGTCATTAGCTATACATGTTTTCTTTTACTTTTCAAGATTAAAGATTTTGTTCCCTCAGCTTCTAGCTTTGTATAGTTTTTGGCAATGTTGTACCTTTCCAATGCCTTTTTAATTGCTTAGCTCTGTAACCTCAAAAGCAAGCTTTTTGTTTCTCACCTTTTGAGTTCCTTTTATGGCATCTGAAATTATATTACAGGATTCCCACTATTGGGGGAAGAGAATTGGATTTGCATCGCCTCTTTGTTGAAGTAACTTCTCGTGGAGGTATTGAGAAGGTAAGATGTGACTATTTGTAATTAGTTATGTTGTTATCCCCTTACTAATTTCTTTGAATCACTGAATCATCTGTTTTTCTGTTGAACCTATACTTCTTTTTAACTTCCCTACGTTGTCCAAATTTTAGACATGAAAATAAATTATTATCTTGATTGTAGAAGTTTTATGGATAATCTGATTTCAAATAGCCCAAGTTTGGTTCAACATAAGCAATCAATGCCAATAATGGAATCAATATGTCCTGCTTGTGCTGGCCTCCATTCTAGAACTTTTGTGGCATATTAGATCAAGTGTTCTGTTGTGGCAGGTGTTTTTTGAATCCAATGTATCTCGGTAGATTTCTGCTGTAAGTTCATTTTGTTGTAGGGCTGGCAACAAATGTTTCTCTGTTTTTATTATATCCTTTGTTTATGTTTGTTAATTATTTATAATGTGTTTATGAATTTTCCCTGGAAGGTTTGTGCATCATGAAGATGGTTAATACAGTGTTCTTGGGATCCTTTGCTCTCAGTACTTTTAATCCAAATATGCTTGCACAGCTTTTGTCAAACTGTAATTGATTTCAAGTTCTTGACTTGAATGGAAACATGCGTGCAATTTATGTGATATAGTAATTGTGTTTTCTGGTCAATGTGTCTTGCAGATGATTAAAGAGAGGAAATGGAAAGAAGTAACTTTAGTTTTCAATTTTCCATCAACAGCAACAAATGCTTCTTTTATTCTGCGGAAGTACTATGCTTCATTGCTTTTTCATTATGAACAACTCTACTATTTTAAAGCTTCTGGGTGGTCTTCTCCTGCTTCTGGTATGTTCAATTAAACTATATTGCTTGTTTGAACTAATGTCAGGAAACAGGACTAGCTTTTAATGTTTATGATGACAATTTCTCTTTGATAGATGTTCTTCAGAGTCAGTTAGCAATTCCAGTTCCAGTTCAAAAGATGCAGGGCCTGCAACCTTTGGCAGGATTTCAATCAAATGTGTTTCAACAGCCAAGTGTTAATGCTGCTGAATTACCCCAAGGTCTCTGCCTTTTTCCAGTGCATAATAAGATAATTGATAAACTCGTAGAAACAGGAAGAAAGGAGTTCTTATGGTCATGATAGTTTTTTTTTCCATCTCATCTTCTTCTAATCCTCTATTCATGATCATATTATAAGTCATGCACTCATTCCTGTCTCTTTCATATTTAAGATTAGGAGTAGATGCTAAGAAGGTAGTGTAAACACCACTAAGTTGAAATGTCAATCAAAGACCTAAATGTACTTGTGTACCAAGTTAATATGTAAGTAAACCAGAAGACCTCTACTATATTATCAATTGCTTTTTTCCCCCCACATGTCATGACTAATAAGTTAATGGCAATGGACCTTGAAACAAAGATCTCTTAAATCGTGTTGGTTATATTTAGTAGGTTCTTGATACCTGAACACGCCTCTTATTTGTAAGGAATTATTCTTTTTTTGTTCATGATGACCGAAATTATTTTGACCCCATATTATCAAGAAGGACAAGGTTTTTTATTATGCGCTTACATTGAGCTTGTATTTGACTTATGGGGCTTTTAATGCTTTTTGCATGATCTTTTGGCATCATTTGAGCAATTTAATTCAATTCATGTAGCTGTAATGTTTGTGACTATCATGGTAATTGATAACAAATACTGTTTATTCTGTTTCGGTCTCAGGCATGACAGTATCTTCAGCAGGGTCTCCAGTCATTGGGATTATTGATGGGAAGTTTGATAGTGGCTATCTAGTTACTGTGACTGTTGGTTCAGAGGTACTTAGAGGTGTGCTTTATCAGGCTCCACAAAACCCCAATTTGCCAGCATCCCATCCTAGTGTTTTGGTTAATAACAATAATGCCTCTACTCCGACGGGCGTCCACCGCCGCCGACGCAGAAAGAAGTCAGAAATTAAGCGTAGAGACCCTGCCCATCCAAAACCAAACCGAAGTGGGTATAATTTCTTCTTTGCAGAGCAGCATGCCAGACTAAAACCACTTAACCAGGGGAAGGACAGGGAAATTAGTAGGACCATTGGTGAACTCTGGAACAAATTAAATGAATCGGAGAAAGTGGTAAGAAATTTGTTTAAGGAAGAGGATCTTCTCATATTTGTCGCTAACATGAGTTTCATGCTATGAGACAGAGACACACAAGCGAAATTGATAGATAAATATCCAATTTTGAATCTTTCTCTTGCTTTAACGTGTCACGCTCATGTTAGCAAGAAACATGAGAGAATTTTGATCTTTTCTATTTTGATGTTACTGCCTTTCACGCACTGGCTTTTATATGGTCCACAAGCTCACATATACATCTTGCAGTGCTTGTAATCTTCTTTTATTTGTGTAACATGTGAGTTTCATTGAACTTTAAGGTTTATCAAGAGAAGGCTATGAAGGATAAAGAGAGGTACAGAGCAGAAATGGAGGACTATCGCCAGAAACTGAAGATGGGCCAAGTTATCAGTGCTGTGCCTCTTCAACAACTGCTTCCTGAGCCATATGCTGACATGTTGGATGCTGACATGAAACTGGACGAAGCTGATGGCGAGTCTTTTCAAACTCCAGAGGAGAGCAGTTCTGGTGAAAGCGAGTACGAGGACGATGAGAAAGCTACTGAGAAAGATTTCGATACGGATCCATTGCCGGTTGCTGGCGTGAATGCTGAGTCCAGTTGTTTTGGTCCGGATAAGGCATCACAAGCGGGTTTGTGAGCTGCTGCTTCTTAAAGTGGCACTAGTTTAGAGCAGAGAAAATAGATTTTGTTATCAACAGTTTGTTAACATTGAGATGTAGTTCACAATCACAGGGTTTAACTGTGGGGTTTTGTCACTGGAAAGATTAGTATCTGGATCGTTGTACATTTGGCATGCTGACATGACATGAAACAGATGATTATGGTTCATCAGTTAGGAGACTCTGATCTATCTCTTCCTAATTATTACTCAACCGGTTTTCCATGAATGAATAAAATGTTGCTAGTCAAGTCGGAATTTTTGTTATTGTCCTGTTTGGGTCACTGATGCTACCTGATGTGTTTGTACAAGGAGGATCAAATCATCAAAGAAATTGAAAAGGTATCTTCCTCGTGTAAAATCAGGCTGGGAGTTCAGGTTGTTTCATAGATTAGGATTCTATCTTTGTTCGAAAAGAAATTTAAAAGGATTTAAGTTATTTTTTTAAGATTATATGGGGGTACTCCTTTTCAGTCTACAGATTATGGGCTAGACGTTGCCTAACAAATCATGGGCTGGCCCAAAGTATTGGGCAGGGAAGTACGTTCGGAAGTCCGATTTGTATTTTAAATTGGATGCATTTTTATCATCAAATGAAATGAAAGAAATCAAAATGTATTTTAAGGATTAGGGATTGAGATTTTGGAGATGGACGTGGAGGACATTTCATCCATTGATTCGATTCTCCCAGCCTATTATGCACGAGCGAGTGAGTGAGTGACATCCAACTTAATCAATCGAATTGGAGAGGAAGAGGGTGATGGCGTCTTGTAATTTCTCTGCTCTTCCTCCTCGATGCATTCCTCCAAACCCACGTGAGTTGAGCTTTTTTCTATTCATGTTTCTCTCTCTGCTACGCTATTCTCTTCTCTACATTACTTGAATTGTGTTTGTTGTATCAATTCAATTCAATTCAGGAGCAGCAAAGGTGAAGGTGGTGGTGCGTGTTGCTAATTCAAGCCAACACCACGACGACTCCTCTTGCTCTGCCTCTAATCCATCAAAGGTAGGTCACTCAACATGTTGTTCAACATCTATTCCATATAGCAGTTGTACTAATTGTGATGATGCGCTCGGATGCAGCAGGAGCTGCCTGTGACAGTTTCGAGGCGTCATTGTCTCACATGTCTTTGCTCAACTCCAGCTCTCTTAGTTGCATCCTACGCTACCGCCGCCGATGGCAATGCGAATAATGGCATGGAAAGAGCTGTGTGCAGAAATTGCGGCGGAAGTGGTGCCGTCATCTGTAAGTTTTCCTGCTTTTGCTTCCTCTCTCGTCTCAATCAACCAATCAATCTCAAGTTGCTAAATATGATGTTGTGTTGATTGTGGGATAATTGAAGACTGTTTCCATCTCATATCTAGCTAGCTACTTCTGGATGTGAGTTCTCTTGGAGAGTGGGTTTAATTACTTATTAAATAGCTTCAGTTTGTTGCTTATGTAGTTTGATTCATCTGGTGTTTTACTTTTTCATTTAGGTGATATGTGTGGCGGTACTGGGAAATGGAAAGCTCTCAACAGGAAACGAGCAAAAGATGTTTATGAGTTTACAGAATGTCCTAATTGTTACGGTACTAACTACTAAGTCCAGTTTCTGCTCCACTCCATCCTCCATTTTTATTAGCTTTATAGGCAGGCCAATGAAATGAAATGATTTCTGAACATGGCTTTTGATGACATGCTTTTCAATTTGCTCTTATGCAGCACCATAATCTATTGAACATTTATGCCTCTGATTGGTCTTTTTGCACACTTGTTTGTTGATTTTAAATCTATGCTATATTTTTGGGAGTTTTTGAGGGAAAAGTAAGGGAGAGTTACTTATCCAATAGCAGCATGATTTTTCTGGTATTCCTATATGCTCGTCGTCGATTGATCGATAATATTAATAAATTGCAGGTCGAGGAAAGCTGGTCTGCCCTGTTTGCTTAGGAACTGGGTTGCCGAACAATAAAGGTCTACTGCGAAGGCCTGATGCACGGAAACTGCTTGATAAGATGTATAATGGGAGGCTACTTCCGAACTCTTAGAAGGTATGTTTTCATTGTTCTGCTAGTCCATAAGGTCACTGGTGTTATTATTGACTGCACTGTAATATCCTTTTCAGTTGTTTGCTTATGCACACCTGCCACACCAGAGGCTTGCATATACTGCATTTTGGCACATTGACTGGAATGTTCTCCACCATGCAAGTGACTGCATTGGTGAATAGCTATAACAGTATAAAACATGCTTGCGGCTTTGTAGTTTAGGTCTGGAGACTGGAGGCATTCCAGATCAACAAACCATTGGCCTGTATGAAAATGTCCATTTTTCAATGCTACAATCTTCTTATTCATGTAGATCAAATTGACTTCCAAGACCCCACGTATATTGTAAACATTAAGCAGATACTTTCAGGAGGAGTAGCTTTTCATGTTCCGATTTAGATTTTAGAGACCCCCCTATATATATAATATATCTGTAAATGTTCACACAACTCGTGTACATTCAAGGTATTAAATACTGAATGGTCTCCAATAAGCTGATCTGAGTTTGTCCATGCTAATCTCTCACTCTACGAATAAGAGACTGGTGAGACGTCTACCTGTAACTCTGTAAGTGAAAAATTAGTTCTCATATGATGATGATATTTGTACATCTAAAAGATTGAGACATCCACATCGGTGTTTGGCAGAAAAATGTCATCGTCATTCATCAGGTTCTGAGTAGATCATCAACAAAATGAATGATAGAAAATTACACATGATGAGAAATACCAAGTAGAATCTCAACGTGAGCTAATTCATTCTAGTAGATTCAAATCGACTTAAATACCAACCAACAAAAAGGAATGGACGGACAACTCTATTTCAACTTATTGAATGTGAATTTGAATGCATGGATTGAAGTTTAATTATGAAACAATTTTTATCAATTTAGGATACTAAAGTGAAATTAAAGTGAAAGAAAAATGTATATGAAACAATTTTTATCAATATAGGAAAGAAAAATCCTTAAAGTGAAAACGTTTCTCTAGTGTAGAAACCCCATCTGTTTTATTTGTTTATTTTGGTGAGCCCATTTGTTTTATTTCTTATTAGAAATGAGAAGTTCAATTAAGATGATAACAAAACAGGCCAATTATCCCCGGGCCGAAGGAAAACGAAGAAGGTCAGCCCATAGTTGGCATGACAAAAGTGATTGGGTTGACCTCATGAATATGAATATGATATTTAGTAAAATTAACTTTCTACTTATAAATTTTGGTTAGAAGGTTTATAAAGTTATTAGTATGAACTCCCTTGACTCGTATTTATTTCATGGAGCAATTTATGGTTGGTTATTGTATATTTATATGTGTGTCTTTACATAGAGAGAGAGAGCATAGCGTCCTATATGAATATCTAAAGATGTGAAAGAGAAGTGGAAGGGGTGGTTGTTATCCAATGAGAGTGAGTGAGTGAGTTTAGCAATAAGTAAGTTAAGTTGCGGTGCTTGGTTTGAGTGAGTGCAGTAGAACAGCATTCCAAATCCAAAGCAGCAGCAGCATAGAGAGGAGAGGAGAGGATAGGCATGATGGTGATGGAATTACATGGCCTCCACCTCGGCAAGCTTCAACCACCAACTCCGATTACACCACCGAGAGTAGGAAGCAGCAACAAGTGGCAGTGGCGGCAAGTAAGAGGCCATCTCCAATTGCAGCAGCTTCCACCATTATCCTTCAAATTTCCGTTAGGTACGCACCTTATTCCATTAGCCTCCTAACTCCTATCCTATTCCTATGCATCCCCCTTCCTTCCTTTTACACCACTAACGCTACTCACTACTGTTCAACACTTTCCTTTTTCGTCTTTTTGGTCCAAACACAAGTTGGGTTGTTGTTCTCTAATAAACTTCAAAAACAACTTGGGCTCATAATTTCAGCTTTTTATTGGCCCTAGTCTAATAATCATAATAAAAAAAAAAGAGACAATATTCGTCATCCAATTATACTATCTTTTTTATATTTTAATAATGCATAGCATAATGAGGTGAAGATGTAGACCAAATAATATTTATCTGCATTACGATTAAGAGCCAAAAAAAAAGGGGTGCACAGGATAAGAATAAAGATACAACAACAAATCATCAATGATTAAACAACATACAATACAATTCAACTTGGCCCTGTTTTTTCTTCTTTTTCATCCCTCCTCGTCTCGTCAAACCCAAATCACCACTGCTGTTTCAGATTCGTAGGTTCATTCATTCTGCCCAAACTCAATCTAGGAAGACCTCACAAGTAGTGTTGTAGTAATCGAATTCATATATATATCCCATCCATTAATTATTATTAACCTGAAAAAAACAAAAAACACAATGAGTTCTTCTTCAAAGACAGTGAGGAGGAAGCTGCAGGTTGTGTCCCCTGTTCCTGCAGACATAGACATTGCTAACTCAGTTGAACCTATCCACATCTCCGAGATTGCCAAGGATCTCAATCTTAGTCCCCAACACTATGACCTTTACGGCAAATACAAGGCCAAGGTAATCTTTTTGAATCTATTGTTCTTTGAAAATTTTGCAGCAGTTCTTTTTTTTTTTTTAAAGCTTCTCATGGTATGCAATAATTTCATTTAACATATGTGCAAATTACTACGTTTGTTTGTTTGCAGGGGATTCTTCTTTTTCATAATCTAAACATGATTGTTACTTTATGATCCCTTTTATGTTGTCATAACTTGAATCCGCAGGTTTTGTTGTCCGTTCTTGATGAACTGAAAGGATCACAAGATGGGTACTATGTTGTGGTTGGAGGCATTACTCCAACTCCTCTCGGAGAAGGCAAGTCTACTACTACTGTGGGACTCTGTCAAGCTTTAGGAGCTTTTCTTGATAAAAAGGTAACCTTTTTCTTATCTTCACCATCTATATCACTGTATTCTACCACCTCTTTATTTTGACCTTGAACCCAAAAACTGATGCCTGCAATATTTGGATCAAATATTGAGCATTATTTATTTGCTATGCTATGCCTCATATTCTGAATCAAGTCTCTGGATCTTCTTAGCTTGTACTAATTTTGGTGAGTATGTTTATTTTGGAATTTCAGATCCTTATGAATTCAATATACTTCATTTTGGTAATAACCATTCTTTGTACTCTATCCAAATGGATGCAGAACTTGACTCTAATTGAGAAGTATCCTCTTGTGTCATTTTATTTCTGTTGATGGTCATGAGATGATTGGATGTGGCAATCACTCATTCATCATTTCAGTCTTTTAACTGGTTGTGTGGGTCCAACATATTAATGAAAAACTACCATTTTTACTCAGATGTCAAAGCTTTGCTGAATGAATGATAATCCCATGTTATATCTTTTTGTTAGGTAGTGACCTGCCTTCGTCAACCATCACAAGGACCTACTTTTGGAATCAAAGGAGGTGCAGCTGGTGGTGGTTACAGCCAAGTGATTCCCATGGATGAATTCAATCTTCACCTAACAGGAGATATTCATGCAATAACTGCAGCAAACAATCTTCTTGCTGCTGCTATTGATACCAGGATTTTCCATGAGTCAACACAGTCAGATAAGGCTCTTTTTAACCGCTTGTGCCCTCCAAACAAGGAAGGAAAAAGGAGCTTCAGTGATGTCATGTTTAGTCGTCTTAAGAAACTTGGCATTTCAAAGACCAATCCAGATGATCTTACACCAGAAGAAGTGAATTTATTTGCTAGGCTTGATATTGACCCAGAATCTATTACATGGAGGAGAGTAATGGACATCAATGACAGGTTCCTGAGAAAAATTACCATAGGCCAGGGACCTGAGGAGAAAGGAATGGTAAGAGAAACAGGATTTGATATTTCAGTTGCTAGTGAGATTATGGCTGTTTTGGCATTGACAACTTCCTTAGCTGATATGAGAGAGAGGCTTGGGAAAATGGTCATTGGAAATAGCAAGAGGGGTGACCCAGTAACTGCTGATGATCTAGGTGTTGGAGGTGCTTTAACGGTTCTGATGAAGGATGCCATTAACCCTACCCTCATGCAGACTCTGGAAGGAACACCTGTTCTTGTTCATGCAGGCCCTTTTGCAAATATTGCTCATGGGAATTCTTCCATTGTGGCTGATAAGATCGCTCTGAAGTTGGTGGGACCAGGTGGATTTGTAGTTACTGAAGCAGGTTTTGGTGCTGATATTGGGACTGAGAAGTTTATGAACATCAAGTGTCGGTACAGTGGCTTGAAACCTCAGTGTGCAATTGTTGTGGCAACAATAAGGGCACTGAAAATGCATGGTGGAGGGCCAGCTGTTGTTGCTGGGAAACCTCTTGATCATGCATATTTGTCTGAAAATGTTGGTCTGGTTGAGGCTGGTTGTGTCAATATGGCACGACATATATCAAATACAAAAGCTTATGGTGTGAATGTTATTGTTGCTATCAACAAGTTTGCAACTGACACTGAAGCTGAGCTAAACGCAGTCAGAAATGCAGCTCTTGCTGCTGGGGCTTATGATGCTGTAATTTGCACCCATCACGCCCATGGTGGCAATGGAGCAGTAAGTTCTTGCCTCATAAGTCTTGCATTTTAGCTGACAAAGACGGACATATTTTTCACCCTAGCACTAAAATATAGGATATTAAACTGCTTATCAAGTTGCTTACCCAGCCCTGTAAAGCTAGTGATCATTTCACTTCACTACCCTAATAATTTTACAAATTTATCGGATGAAATACCTGGTGGTTCTTATGGTAACACAAATTTGTCCTTCACATGGTTTAGACTTGAGGTTTTGATCAAAATGGAACCATTTCAGGGAAATAACTAGCAGTACAATTTAGTTTATGCACATGATACAATACAAGTCATAGTATCATTCAGTTAGGAATGCTATTTATTACTTGCTGATATATGCCTTGTCATGATTCAGGTTGACCTAGGCATTGCAGTTCAGAAAGCTTGTGAGAATGTGGCACAGCCATTGAAGTTCCTATATCCTCTGGATCTGAGTATAAAAGAGAAAATAGAGGCAATAGCAAAGTCCTATGGGGCCAGTGGAGTTGAGTACTCTGAGCAGGTAATCTCATCTCTTGCATGCCTATGTATGACAATTCACTTTAGCTTCAGCACATTAATGTTACCCCTTTAATCTCTTTTTACATCAAAGGACTAGATATATTACATGGCTATAAAGACATTGTTTTGTTTCATTGCAGGCAGAGAAGCAGATAGAGATGTATAGCAAGCAAGGATTTTCAGGGCTTCCAATCTGCATGGCAAAGACACAGTATTCATTCTCAGACAATGCTGGAGCCAAGGGAGCACCAAGTGGCTTCATCTTACCCATAAGGGATGTAAGAGCAAGCATTGGAGCTGGTTTCATTTACCCCTTGGTTGGAACCATGAGTACCATGCCAGGGCTTCCAACAAGGCCATGCTTCTATGACATTGATCTTGACACAGCCACTGGAAAAGTCATTGGTCTCTCTTAAACCCCTTGATTATTATTAATTAAGTCCCATAATATGCTACTCTTTTTCCTTTTTCAAAGACCCTCCATGGACATGGACGCTATGTACTTACATGTTCCTTTTTCTTGTATGTCTCTGCTTTATGTTCTGTATGAATGAATAATGATAATATGCATTTAAGGAGAAATTTCACTTTTCAATGTATCTAATCTATTTTCTGATGTGCCTAATTATTTAGTTTATTGAAACTCATCGCCAGTGATAATAATTTATGCTTAAATAAGGCTTGAATTTACTTCTGAAAAATATATGAAAAATCATGCATTGATAATTGTTTACATCATCATCATCATAACTGAAATTTTCAATTATGGATATAATAATTTCTAAATATCTAAAAACATGGAAAACAGAAATTGTAAATATCTAAATAATATTTAAAAGAAAAATGGTGAATATAACCTTGTCAGTGCATTAGGCATTTTATTTATTTATCTCAAAAAAAGATAAATATATATATATGTATATATAGCTTGCTGTAAATTGGTTTGGCATCCATGCATGAAGGGTTGATTCGTGGCAAGCTGTGCGTGCAATGTGAAGACGAAGATAACGGCTTCAACGTACATTCCTTCGTTTCCTCCTTTCTTCTCTCCTTTCTAACTGAAACACACATCACATCACATCACAATGTATGCTCTGTTATCTCTTCTCTTCAAACCCCTTTTCCAAAAATAGCACTTTTTTTTTTTGGTTTCCTCTCATCTTGGTTTGCTCTTATCATCATCATCATCATCACTTTTCTCTTATTCTTGTTTGCACAAGAATAAAGTATTGTGTAACAGATATGGCGGATTCACCAGTGTTTTCGAGGAGCCGATTACTGACAAGATCAGATTCCATGCGCTTCTTTCATTCCAGAGGAGCTGTGGGATTTGCTTATGGTTTCACTTTTGCCTCATTTTTGTTCATGATGCTACTCATTCTCAACCCTTCTAGCTACTCTTCCAGGATCAGAAACGCATTTCACTCTTCACGCTCATATAAATTCTCCAGAGTATTTGCTAACATATTCCACAACTCTTCATCTTCCCCACCCCTTCCCAACACCACAGGTAGAAGTTCTTCAAGCAAAGAGTATAATTCCTCAGTGACGAATGGAAGTGTCACTTCTAATAAAAGTGGTGAAGCTGGTAGGCTTGACTCTCAAATTTCCAGAAAGCAAGGTTCCGGGCTTGCACCAAAGAGCAGTGACAATGAGGAGAAGGGATTGAAAAGAAGTGGTTTTGAATCAAATGGTGTTGGTGTGCCTGTGCCCCCACCAGCTGCTAATAATAAGATGAAGATGGGCTCTCAGACCCAAAAGGTGATGAAAAGTGAAGATTGGATGGAATTGATGAGGAATAACAGTAAGGACTGTGATATGTTTGACGGGTCATGGATTAGAGATGATTCTTACCCACTTTACAAACGTGGGTCTTGCCCCCATATTGATGAGCCTTTCAACTGCTTCCTCAATGGTAGGACTGATCATATGTTTGAGAAGTACCGGTGGCAGCCCAAGAATTGCATCATTCCAAGGTATTCCATTTTCTGAATTCACATTATCAATATATATATGTGCGTGTGTAGGAACAAGCAATGTCAAATGAGAGATTAGTACTTATAGAAAGATAATATTTCTGAGAAGACAGATGGATTCTGTTTTGTTTTTTTGTACCTTTTGGTTCTCTTTTAGTGAGATGAGTATGCATGATGTTCAGGTTAAATGGTAACGACATGTTGGAGTTACTGAGAGGAAAACGGTTAGTGTTTGTTGGTGATTCCCTCAACAGGAACATGTGGGAATCCCTGGTTTGTATTCTTAGAAATTCAGTGCAAGATAAGAACAGAGTTTTTGAAGCCTCCGGTAAACAAGAATTCCGGACAGAAGGGTCTTACTCCTTTATCTTCACAGTATGTATGTTATTCCCTCACTATTTTTAAGATGAAATTTTCATGGCACGTTTTATCTTTTCTTTACTTTGATTGGTTGATAAGATATTCTAGTCAACAAATTGCACATACCACTTTCACTGAATGACCAATACGAAGATAGACATTGAAGAATGGTTGATTTTTTGTGTTAATCACTGGACAGGATTACAATTGTTCAATTGAGTTCTTCCGTTCACCATTTCTTGTTCAAGAGTGGGAGATTCCAGACCCGAAAGGATCAACAAAAGAAACGCTCCGGCTTGATTTGGTAGAGAGGTCTTGCGATAGGTACAAAAATGCAGATGTTCTGATCTTCAACACAGGTCACTGGTGGACTCATGAGAAAAGAATCATGGGGTAATGATGCTTGCATTTCTGTTCCATACAAATTTATATTCAGAGCAGAAAATGATTATTTTGTGGTTGGAATGTGGAAAACTAAGATGACAACATTTGTAAGCAACATGCAGGAAGGAATATTACCAAGAAGGAGAATATATTCATGGACAACTGAGTGTTGAGGAGGCATTTCACAAAGCTTTGTTGACATGGTCCCAATGGGTGGATGGAAATGTTGATCCTAAGAAAACTATAGTTTTCTTCAGGGGCTATTCCCCTTCTCACTTCAGGTAAAAGCCTTTTCATTTTGCATATGGAGAATGCTTTGGTCATTGAATTTATGGACACTACATGAATACAATAATCTCATCTGATATAGGGGTGGAGAGTGGAACTCAGGTGGTCAGTGTGAGAAGGACTTAGAACCAATAAAAAATGAGACCGAGCTGTCAGAAAACCCTCCAATGATGAGGACCATTGAGTCAGTAATCAAGAGAATGAAGACTCCTGTGTTGTACTTGAACATTACAAAAATGACAGATTTTCGAACTGATGCTCACCCTTCAATGTACAGAAACATGAACATGTCTCAAGAAACGAAAAGATATATGCTCACACACCAAGATTGTAGCCACTGGTGTCTTCCTGGTGTTCCTGACTTGTGGAACGAATTGGTGTATGCTCATCTTTTATCTAGAACCAGTAGCATGCATAAAAAAAAGGGTAGTCCCCAAAGATAACTTCTTTATCCTTTGTTAATATGTACAAAATAGTATAGGCTTCATTTTATATTTGTGATCTAATCAGTTTGAATTATTACCAGATAGCTTAATCATTTTGATCTTACAAATATCATTACTTATAACTGTTTTTTCCTCTTTGATGAATTTGGCTAGATTACTAGCATCATTGAGTTCTAGAATGACGGTCACTGAATTCAACTGCATAACTCACAAGCCAAAACAGTTGTTACAAATTCATACAACTTCATTGATTCCACTCATCCTTCACTTAACAGTCTAAGTCGCTCCTCTGAGAACCATATGCTAGAGCAATATAATCTTCCTTATTGTGGCTAATATGATTTCTCATGAAACAAATCCATAACAGAAACCCGAAGCCACTGCTGAAACTTAAAAAAAGTTCTGAATGGGAAAAAAACACAACTCATAAGATCTATGAAACTTCTTTGGCGGCGGCGATAACAGCGTCCTTGGTGATGCCAAACTCCTTGTATATTTTCCCTGCCGGAGCACTTGCTCCAAATCGGTCAATGCCTATGGCTTTTCCATTGCTGCCAACAATCTTGTGCCAACCAAATGTTGATCCTGCCTCTATGCTAACTCTAGCTGTCACAGCAGCAGGGAGAACACTCTCCTTGTATGCATCTGATTGTTCCTCAAAAAGCTCCCAGCTAACAAAAGAAACAACTCTGACAGCTTTTCCTTCCTTCCTTAGATCGTCGGCAGCGGCAGCAGCAATTTCCAGCTCTGAACCAGTTCCGATCAAAATAACATCAGGCTTGTTACCTGATGAGTTGTCTGAAATGGTGTAGCCACCCTTTTCAACTCCTTCAATAGAAGTTCCAGGGAGTTGCGGCAACTTCTGCCTGGAAAGGGCAAGGATTGAAGGTCTCTTCTTGTTAAGCACGGCAACCTTGTAAGCTCCAGCAGTCTCGTTACCATCAGCCGGACGAAGCATCAAAACGTTTGGCATTGCCCTGAAACTTGCCAAGTGCTCTATTGGCTGGTGAGTAGGCCCATCCTCTCCAAGTCCAATGGAATCATGGGTCATGACATAGATGACTCCAGCTTCACACAGGGCAGAAATTCTTATGGCAGCTCTCATGTAGTCAGTGAAGACGAAGAAAGTTGCACAGTATGGAATGAATCCGGGGCTGTGAAGAGCAATGCCATTACAGATTGCTCCCATTCCGTGTTCTCTAACACCAAATCTAACGTTGCGTTCTTCCGGAGTGTTCTTCTGGAAATCTCCATACATTTTCAACAATGTCATGTTGGAAGACGCAAGATCTGCACTGCCACCAAGCAGACCAGGAAGAACCTTAACAAGGGCATTGAGACATTGCTGCGACAAGTTTCTGGTAGCATCACCAGGGCTCTCTGGAGTGTATGTCTGAAAATTGAAATCAAATTTGAAGCATGATCAGTATCCAAAATCAATAGTTATGGATTTAGAAGTTTGGCCTTTCACTCACCGGAAGTGCTTTCTCCCAACCAGCAGGTAATTCACCACTAATAATATACTTCAACTCCGAAGCTTCCTCCTTGTACTTCTTCTCATACTCAGCAAACTTTGCGTTCCACTCAGCTTCAAGTGCAGCGCCGTCAGGGACATGGCGACTCCAATGCCTAAGGATAAAGTAAGCAAGTTTCATTCAAGGTCATGTCATGAAAAATCTCAGTTGACTAACAGGAAACAGAAGAAATCTCTAAATTTTCATCATCCATACTTTTTAACATCCTCCGGAACATGGAAAGGCTCATATGGCCATCCAAGATTCTTCCTTGTAGCATCCACTTCTTTGGCACCCAATGCACTTCCGTGAACACTGTAGGAGTTAGCCTTGTTTGGAGAACCGTATCCAATGGTGGTGGTTACCTGAGAAGCAATATAAAAACAATGAAACATGAAATGCCCAGCATCAATATAAAGGGTTCACTTGCATAGCTATCACTACATGATGTGTTGGATGGATCCATTCAATTTGAACCTTGATTTCAAGTGACTGACCTTGATCAAAGTAGGCTTGTCTTTGACGGCCTTTGCTTCCTTAATAGCAGCACGAATTTCGTCGTAGCCGGTGTTTCCATTCTTTACCCAGATGACATGCCATCCGAGGGCCTCAAAACGCTGATCAACATTCTCAGTGAAGGCAATTTCAGTGTCACCATCAATGGAAATGTGGTTGTCATCATAGAAAGCAATAAGCTTGCCAAGACCCCAGTGGCCAGCAAGTGAGCATGCTTCATTGGAAATGCCCTCCATTTGACAACCATCACCAAGTATCACATACCTACAAATGGAGATAAACAAGGTGTCCTTGTATTAGTGAGAAACAGAGGGCAAGCTAAGTAAGGCATCACAAGATGTAGTTACTTGTCTTACGTGTAATGGTCGACGATCTCACTGTCGGGCTTGTTAAATCGCGCAGCCAAGTGCTTCTCAGCAAGTGCCAGTCCGACTGCGTTGGCGATGCCCTGACCCAGAGGACCTGAACAAACAAAATATCAGGCGATTAGGGTAAGTTAACAACACATCACAAAAGGCTCATCATGTCATGGCAACATGTATATATGTATGTATAGATCAGATCAGAGAGATATGAGACCTGTGGTAACTTCAACTCCACGTGTCTCAAAGTTCTCAGGGTGTCCTGGAGTTCTGCTACCCCATTGTCTGAAATTCTTCAAGTCTTGTTCCTATCATTCGTTCAACCCAAATTCATCAGCTTAATGAACAAAGATAGAGATCCCACACGGCTAAAAGGCAGCGAGCACATGAAATGGTTACATGAATGAATGTGAAAATAAAATGACGATTCAGAAGTATTTGACTAATCAAATCAATTCAATCAATTAAATTCTGATAGATCGAAGCAAATAGTAAGAAGAGGAGGAGGAGGAGGACTGACTTGAACATCGTCATAGCCAGCAAGATGAAGCAGAGCATACTGGAGCATGCAGCCATGGCCAGCAGACAAGATGAACCTGTCACGGTTGAACCATTGGGGGTTCTTGGGATTGTACCTCATGACCTCGTCGTAGAGAATGTGACCCATCGGAGCGCACCCCATGGGGAGACCCGGGTGGCCGGAGTTGGCCTTCTCGACGGCGTCGATGGAGAGGAAGCGAATGGTGTTGACGGACTTCTCCACCAGCGACGCCTCTGTGGTCTTGTCAAGTGTCTCCACTGCTGTGGCTCTCACAGTAACCCTGCGACCGCGTGATCCTCCACCACCACTCGCAGTGGCGGCAGCTGCTTTGCAGGAAGATGATGAAGAAGAGAGTGACGACTTGAGGCCAGAGAATGACGGAAACGAGAGGGAGAGACGGTCCGAGGAAGACGAATTCACACCATGAAGGTATACAGCACGTGCCAAGAGTGCTTGCGAGAGATGAAGAGACGAAGAGGAAGCCATTGTAAGTAACTAAATAAGTAAGTAACTGCAACTTAACTAACTAACTAAAGAAGAAGAAGGAGGAGAAGGAGAAGGAGGAGAAGAAGAAGAAGAAGAAGAGTGTGTTGGTGCTGTTGTGAGAGAGAGAGAGAGAGAGGCAAAGAAGTATAGATGAGATGGGAGGCTATGAGGTGGAGAGGCTGTGAAAAATCTCAGCCTGTGCTTGTGGCTATGCGCTTGAGACTTCTCTGCCTCTCAATCCTTTTTCTTTTGTCAACAAACTCCTAGCACCTACCATACCATCTAATCTACTATCTACGACTACGATAATCTTTTTTATTCCATTTTATCATAACTTTTTTTTATAGCATATTCGAATCTATGATGATGGAACAGGATCATATGGTATGGTTAAACACTTGTTCTCATAGGTGACTCAAAATTAGATACTTCAAATCCTCCAATAGGATGCTTAGATTTCGTACTCCTAAACTTCTTATCATTTTCTGATAATAATTTTTATATTTTTACTTTTTTTAGAAAATGTAAATTATAATCATTCATGTTTATACGCAAAAGTGCTTCGCAATTGGCATACCGATACTCTGTTCTATATATCCGATTATTTAGATAAGGGGTTAGATCTTGAGATAAGAGCAAAACCACAAGTTTCCAATGGCTTTGCCTTTGAGTGGCAAATATATTTTGTTAAATATATCGCCCAAAATGTTTAAAAGAAAATAAAAATAATGTCACTATCAACATTTTTTCTCTTCAACAGGACCATTCTTATTTGTGTCAGACTTTAAAATATGATATTTCATTAATTTTTTTAAAAACACCATAATTTAAAGGCATAGATTTTAAAATATGTAATTTCATGAATTTTTTACATATTGTAGAGATTGAAAGCTATAGTTTTTAAAATATGATATTTCACTAATTTTTTTAGAAACACCATAATTCAAAGGCTATAGACTTCAAATTATGTAATTTCATGAATTTCTTACATATTTTAGAAATTGAAGGCTATAGGCTTAAAATCTGAGATTTCACTAATTTTTCTAGAAATACCATAATTCAAATGCTATAGACTTCAAATTATGTAATTTCATGAATTTTTTACATATTGTAGAAATTGAAGGCTATAGGTTTTAAAATTTGAGATTTCACTAATTTTTCTAGAAATACCATAAATCAAAAGCTATAGATTTCAAATTATGTAATTTTATGATTTTTTTACATATACTAGAAATTGAAGGCTATAGGCTTTAAAATGTGAGATTTCACTATTTTTTCTAGAAACATAATAAAACAAAGACTATAGACTTCAAATCATGTAATTTCCTGATTTTTTTACATATAATAGAAAATGAAGGCTAGAGGCTTTAAAATGTGAGTTTCACTAATTTTTCTAGAAACACCATAAAAGGAAGGCTATAGACTTCAAATTATGTAATTTCATGAATTTTTTACATATTGTAGACATTAAAGGTTATAGGCTTGAAAATCTAAAATTTCACTAATTTTTCTAGAAACACCATAAAACAAAGGCTATATATATTTCAAATTATGTAATTTCATGATTTTTTTACATATGGTAGAATTTGAAGGCTATAGGTTTTAAAATGTGAGATTTCACTAATTTTTCTAGAAACCCTATAAAACAAATACTATAAACTTCAAATTATGTGATTTCATGATTTTTTTACTTATAGTAGAAATTGAAGGCTATAAGCTTTAAAATATGATATTTCACTAATTTTTCTAGAAACACCATAAATCAAAGACTATAGAGTTCAAATTATGTGATTTCATGATTTTTTAACATATAATAGAAATTGAAGGCTATAGGCTTTAAAATATGATATTTCACTAATTTTTCTAGAAACACCATAAATCAAAGGCTATAGACTTCAAATTATGTAATTTAATGATTTTTTTACATATGGTAGAATTTGAAGGCTATAGGCTTTAAAATTTGAGATTTCACTAATTTCTCTAGAAACAATATAAATCAAAGGCTATAGACTTCAAATTATGTAATTTCATGATTTTTTACATATGGTAGAATTTGAAGGCTATAGGCTTTAAAATATGAGATTTCACTAATTTTTCTAGAAGCACTATAAAACAAAGACTATAGACTTCAAATTATGTGATTTCATGATTTTTTTACATATTGTAGAAATTGAAGGCTAAATGCTTTAAAATGTGAGATTTCACTCATTTTTCTAGTAACACCATAAATCAAAGGCTATTGATTTCAAATTATTTAATTTCATGAATTTTTTACATATAGTAGAAATTGAAGACTATAGACTTAAAATATGAGATTTCACTAATTTTTCTAGAAACAACATAAATCAAAAGTTATAAACTTCAAATTATGTAATTTAATAATTTTTTTTACATATGGTAGAATTTGAAGGCTATAGGCTTGAAAATGTGATATTTCATTAATTTTTCTAGAAACACTATAAATCAAAGGCTATAGATTTCAAATTGTGTAATCTCATGATTTTTTTTACATATGGTAGAATTTGAAGACTATAGGCTTTAAAATGTGAGATTTCACTAATTTTTCTAGAAGTACTATAAAACAAAGACTATAGACTTCAAATTATGTGATTTCATGATTTTTTTATATATAGTAGAAATTGAAGGTTATAGACTTTAAAATATGATATTTCACTAATTTTTCTAGAAACACCATAATTCAAAGGCTATAGACTTCAAATTATGTAATTTAATGATTTTTTTACATATGATAGAATTTGAAGGCTATAGGGTTTAAAATGTGAGATTTCACTAATTTTTCTAGAAACAATATAAATCAAAGGCTATAGACTTCAAATTATGTAATTTTATGATTTTTTTACATATGGAAGAATTTGAAGGCTCTAGGCTTTAAAATGTGAGATTTCACTAATTTTTCTAGAAGAACTATAAAACAAAGACTATAGACTTCAAATTATGTGATTTCATGATTTATTTACATATTGTAGAAATTGAAGGCTATAGACTTCAAATTATGTAATTTCATGACTTTTTTTAACATATACTAGAAATTGAAGACTATATGCTTTAAAATGTGAGATTTCACTCATTTTTCTAGAAACACTATAAAACAAAGGCTATAGACTTCAAATCATGTAATTTCCTGATTTTTTTACATATAGTAGAAATTGAAGGCTAGTGATTTTAAAATGTGAGATTTCACTAATTTTTCTAGTAACACCATAAATCAAAGGTTATTGATTTCAAATTATTTAATTTCATGAATTTTTTACATATAGTAAAAATTGAAGGCTATAGGCTTTAAAATATGATATTTCACTAATTTTTCTAGAAACACCATAAATCAAAGGTTATAAACTTCAAATTATGTAATTTAATGTTTTTTTTACATATGGTAGAATTTGAAGGCTATATAGGCTTTAAAATGTGATATTTCACTAATTTTTCTAGAAACACTATAAATCAAAGGCTATAGACTTCAAATTATGTAATTTCATGATTTTTTACATATGGTAGAATTTGAAGGCTATAGGCTTTAAAATGTGAGATTTCACTAATTTTTCTAGAAGCACTATAAAACAAAGACTATAACCCGGGGAGTGTGGTTGAGCGGTAGGGGCTCATCCTCCCTTAACCAAGTGTCGAGGGTTCGATCCTCGCCTTGGGTATGGAAAAACTTTAAAACTCCGGGCCAGTTGTCCCACCCTTCGAGGTGCCTACAAGCCAACGAGGGATTAGTCACTGTGGTCGACGGTGGATACCCCGGTCGTGCACCAAAAAAAATAAAGACTATAAACTTCAAATTATGTGATTTCATGATTTTTTTACTTATAGTAGAAATTGAAGGCTATAGGCTTTAAAATATGATATTTCACTAATTTTTCTAGAAACACCATAAATCAAATGCTATAGAGTTCAAATTATGTGATTTCATGATTTTTTTACATATAATAGAAATTGAAGGCTATAGGATTTAAAATATGATATTTCACTAATTTTTCTAGAAACACCATAAATTAAAGGCTTATAGACTTAAAATTATGTAATTTTATGATTTTTTTATATATATTAGAAGTTGAAGGCTTATAGGCTTTAAAATGTGAGTTTTCACTAATTTTTCTTGAAACACTATAAAAGAAAGACTATAGACTTCAAATCATATAATTTCCTGATTTTTTTACTTATAGTAGAAAATGGAGGCTAGAGGCTTTAAATTGTGAGATTTCACTAATTTTTCTAAAAACACCATAAATGAAAGGCTATAGATTTTAAATTATGTAATTTCATGAATTTTTTACATATGGTAGAAATTGAAGACTATAAATTTTAAAATATGAGATTTCAGTAATTTTTTTAGAAATGTTAAATGTAAAATAGAGAGAGAAAGAAAAACTATCTAATAGTTAATAGTGTACCTAAAAACTAAAAAATGCAATAGGAAAGAGAGCGATAAAGGGTTTGATGGAGTAACGTTGGGGGCGCGTGAAGAGAGAACATCATATGCAATTGGTGAGTTTTTGTGCACGCGGCGTCGCTGGCCACCATGTTGAGGACGAGAAGGGGTTGCGTTAGCAGCTTCTTTTCCCAATCCAAACTCCTGCTCCACCATCATCGTAACAATACTACCTCTTGTTATCACAACATTCTTAATCATCGTACTCTGTACACGTCCGCAGCGGATCTGTCACCTTCAGCATCCAAAGCGAGGGAGCTTGTGTCGTTGACCCGCCACTATGCCACCTGCTATTGGGAGCTCTCCAAGGCTCGCCTCAGGTCAATTCTATTCTATTCAATTCAATTCAATTACCCTCTTCCCCTATTATCGTTAATTTTAATAATATCATTCAATAGGTTAGGGCTTTGAAATTAGATGATGTGATGCCTCCCCTTTTTCACTCTGCACTTCACGGTTATTTTAATTAATTTGTTGGCTTTGGTGTTATTATCATAATAATTGGTTAGTTAGTGTGCTAAATCGCGTTCGTTTCATTCATTCATTGATTTCAGCATGCTTGTGGTTGCAACATCTGGGACTGGATTTGTGTTGGGCAGCACCAGTGCCGTTGATCTTTCGGGGCTCTCTTGGACTTGTATGGGTACCATGATGGTTGCTGCATCTGCTAACTCTTTGAATCAGGTTGCTTCTCTTTCTCGGCAGTTTCAGTTGACCATTTATTTGTTTGGTACATTATAAGATCCATTCCATTGTTGTCTCTGTTTAGGTTTTTGAGGTCAACAATGATGCCAGAATGAAGAGGACGAGTCGGAGGCCACTACCCTCAGGACGAATTACACTCCCTCATGCAGTTTGCTGGGCATCCTCTGTTGGTGTAGCTGGCACAGCTCTGCTTGCAACTCAGGTGGTGGAATAAATTTGCTCATTTTTTTCCATCGTACCCTAAATGTTGAATGGATTTCTTATTAAATGTTTGATCTGCTTTGAGTTGAGGGACTAACATGATAGCTTTATGACAAGGTTGTTCCAGACTAATATGCTAGCTGCTGGGCTTGCTGCTTCCAACCTGGTCTTGTATGCATTTGTATATACCCCATTGAAGCAGATTCATCCTGTAAATACATGGGTTGGGGCTATTGTTGGTGCTATTCCACCGCTTTTGGGGTAAATTGTGTTCAAGTTTCTTTTTGCTTTGTGGATGAGCTCTATACGTAATTTTTGTCTCTGTTTAGTTTCCAATATTTCTCACCTGGAATCAGTATGGTATTTATATTGATTTTGACTGATTTATATAAGGTATTTCTCTGTGGTAGAGAGGCTCAATATTTTCTCTTGATATTTTTGTCCATTACAAGATAAGATTTTTTTTGTTTAACTGCTATATTGGCCTTCTACTGCCTAAATTATTGATAGAATTAAATAATATGCGATTATGTCTTGTAAATGTTATCCCCTCTGTGATGGTTGTCTCTACTTATTTGTTAAATGAATGTCAAATTGAAAGTCCAATGGTGTTATTAAGTGATATACTGAAGGAATAAATAATTCAACGCCTAACCTCCTGAAATTGAGCTTGAACGCTGTTAGAATTGAATTAGTCACTTTATCTTTACTCTCACTCCTTCGCTTACTTAGATGTGTATGGGCATCTGCAAGTATGTTTCCTGCTGTCTCTCACCTTTGTGTGGTTGATTTTCAGATGGGCTGCAGCAGCCGGTGATATCTCACTAAATGGATTAATTCTTCCAGCTGCTTTGTATTTTTGGCAGTTACCGCATTTTATGGCCCTTGCCTATATGTGCCGCAATGACTATGCTGCAGGAGGGTATGTCCATGTAGCTTTGTTTACTGTTATAAACTTGTTTTATTCTGCTAATCTTGTAGCTACTTAATACATCACCTGTCCTTTAAGATACTCTACCTTTGTTTGAGGAGAAATAACTCTGTTGAAAGCCTATGCTTTATTACAGTGATGCAGTGGTCTGTGTAGTATATGCCTTAGCTCTAAGTATACCGAAAACATCATTCTTTTCATTTTTGGTTACACTAATCTCTTCTTTTTACATCTACTATATACGGATGTTGTGTCGCTAATTGCTGCACATGGATGATGGTCTGCTATGTAAATATCTTTCAATCACGGTTCAAACTATTAACTACATGGCATCCTTTACTTATTGACATGTTGCAAATTTAGGTTTAAGATGTACTCTCTTGCTGATGAATCTGGGCGGAGAACAGCATTGGTGGCATTGAGGAACTCAATATATCTAATACCTTTGGGGTTCTTGGCTTATGATTGTGAGTAGTTGTTTTCTCTTGCTAGAAATGCTTCATTAATTTTTTTCCCCTGGACATTTTTCATTTAAAATTTATGCTGCAAACGTCTGACACATTCATAAATCATATTCTGCACCTTTCAACAGGGGGTGTGGCTTCTGGATGGTTTTGTCTCGAGTCTACTGCACTTACCCTTGCAATAACCGCTACAGCATTTTCATTCTATAGAGATCGTACCAAAGAAAAAGCTAGGAAAATGTTCTATGCCAGTCTTCTCTATCTTCCTGTGTTTATGTCGGGGCTTCTTATTCATCGCCGTTACGATAACCAACAACTCTTGGAAGACGATGCAAAGGGTTTCATGAAGTCTTCATCCTCTGCGGAAACTCTAGAGCTGGAGGATGAAAATGGCGACAGGAAGATCAAGGGGAAGCGCACCTATCCGACACAAGCACGGCCACCGGTAGCATATGCCTCTGTGGCCCCCTTCCCCTTTTTGCCTGCTCCTCCTTGTAATGTCCCTTGATATCTATTGTGCAGATTTCCTATAACTCAAATTTTCTTATCAAGTTTTGCTTGGTTTATATATTCATCGGAATGGCATTCTGATTGGCTGTTTAAGCCGTTGAAGGTGTTTTGTTTCCCGCATTAAAAATTACAAAAGCATGAGCAATCTGGAATAAATGATTACTACTTTCGAAAGAATAATATACAATTTACCTGCTTTTTTTCTCTCTCTCTCTCTCTTCTATTGACAATTCCTTTCGTCTCCATTTTAAGGATGATATTTAGGAGCAATGTTATTAGTACACTCGCATGCTATTTTAGGGTATCCAAAGCTTGGCTTTAGAGGGAAGGTCACCACGTTTTGGATATTCCAATCAAATTTTCTTCCTTTTTATTTGGGCCTTCATACGGGTAAGGCCACAAAGGTTCTTGTGCACAAAAAGTTTTTGCTCAATAAAAAATTTAGAATTAGACAAGTAAAACCCAAAAGACTATTAGAGGTTTTCGACCAAAAATATTATAGGGTGTTTGTCTTTTATCATGGTTATCATAAAAGTCACACCTATTATAACTGGCCAACGGAGTAAAAAGAATATGTTAAAATTGAACCTATTATTTTTTCAATTTAAAAATATTTATTTGGAATTTATTGTTAGGATACAATGGCAAACTATGTTTCCAAATTCCAAGTGACTAGTTAGGGTAGAGAATCAAATGTGGATATGAAAATGCATGCATGGTGATCGAGCTTTGTAATCATATAGTGGTAGTTAGAACAATCTTGATAGTCTCTAGATATATAGCTAGCTACTATATAATATAGCATAAAGTAATTGTTGATCAAAATGGTGCTATTAATAAATCTAGCTATGTTTCATTTATTGGTTCATGTGATGAAATAATATTTCATCAGTTAGCAAGCTTGCAGGTAACACGACAATTAGTTTGCATTTTCTTATTGGATGCTAATATACATATATATGCTTTTAATATATGGAATTTGAGGTTAAATAGGAAATATATAGTTTAATTTCCACCAGATGCACGAAAAAGGCAAAATTAAATTAAAGTGGAAGGAAAGACTCACAGGTTCTGGTTAACATATAGTCCAATTCACATACAGATACAGATACAGTAATATTGTACTCATGAACATGAACTACTTATATATTTTACAATTTGGCCTAATATATATAATTTTAATTTTCTGTATAATGAAATAAAAAACACGCTATTGTAATGACATTTTATTTTATGCATATATTTACTGAGATATATATTTATAAATATATAGGTAAGTTCGTTACTTCTTTAGTATTATTTTATGTGTTTAATTATACTCCAAAATCCTCACAGTCATCATCATTATGGTCCCAATAATTTTATGCATGCATTTGGATGTCTCGCTTCGTTCTCATGTAATCATTTAATTTCGATTCTTTATATTATATATATGTGATGTGATGTGATATGCCCCATTGTTATATATATATAATTGAAGGATCGAACTGAAACACAGACCATCATCAACATCACCATCTATTATCTATTTCACAATCAAGTGGAAAGGGAAAACTCATCCATGCTTTATCGATTATTACCATCTCTAAGTATATAATTAAATATAGTATGCCTGTCTATCTGTTCTCTGTGATCATGATTTGTATGTGTTTTGTGCAGATCAGAGGCCATCCAAACTAAACTGGATGTATCTATGTATGTATGTATGTGAACCTTGATGTACATATATACATTATTGACAAAAGTAGTTATTCTGCTACATGCAATATAATGCATGCATGTATGTTAATGTCACATTTCATCAGTTATTGATCTGATCTGAAGTGATCGAAAACAAATCATTGGAAATTCCAATAATTCATGTTTCATTATTAACAAAGTTATTCATTATTATTATTATTATTATTGTGTGTATGTATAAGCCGAAACTGAAAGATACAAGTAATTACAATACAAGAGATCGATCTATCATAGAATAGAACAAGCTATGGCTATGCTATGTGTCGCTTCTGAGTGTTTTGATTTCCTTAAGTAAAATTAAAGAGGTAGTAAATCTGAGTGAGACTGATCTGATCTCTTGTGCTCAATTGAATGTACCGTACATGCAGAGATAGATTCTAATCTGATCTCTCATTGGTTTCCAACACTACACTTCCTACCTTAGCTTCTGTTGGTGTTAAATAACATTTTTGTAACCCAATATATAATATAATTCATTTTCTGCAGATAGATAGATATGTTCGCTTTCCTTAATGTTAGTTGGAATTTATATATTTTCATGTATTATAACAGAATATCTGTTTCTGTGAAGAGTACATTTGCAGTTTTGGGCAAGTCAAGTTTCCAATTATGTATGTATGCCCTGATTTTAAGGGATAAAGAGATTCCCTCCCACATTACCACTCGACGTTTTGCACCTTATATATAGCAGCAAACTCAAACCCAATTACATTATAACTACCAACATTAATATTATAATATATATAATATAATATATCATCTAATATAATCTAATCCTCCCTCAAGTACACTGTTAGCAATGGTTAATTAAATGAAGTCAACAAAAACCAAAGACAAACAAAAAAAGAAAGAAAAAGAGTTACGACTGACTATTCTTCTAACTCATTCAGCTTCCTCATGTCTCTCTCTTCCATTTTGCTTAATATCGAAAAAATCGTGTTTCTTTTTCTTCATAATCTGGTTTTCCTCTGAACTCTTCCTCCACCGCTTCGAACCTAGTTTTAATCTGTTAGCCCTTTTCCTTCTTCTGAAGCTTCCTCACTCTGTCGTTTCGTGGAAGAGCACTACTTACCAAAAGTAGTTTCATCTTTCGTTCCCTTTAATTGCATAAATTCTTGTCCATCTTTCTTTTCTGGGGCACCCACATGCAGATTCTGTTCCTCCGAAACTCTGATTTTGTCCTTATGTGTTCTGTGGAACCAGATTATGAGCTACCACTCGGTGATTTTATGGAGTTTCCGGAAGCTAGCTAGCTAGCTGCGTTCGTTGAAGAAGCTGTAGTAATTAATAAGCAGAAACTGGGGTATCAATTTGTTATAGTGATTATTATATATTCTGCGATCGAATTTCAAAGTTGCAATCTTTGTGGGAAATGATGTCCCAGCAGCAAAACCCTCCTGCGGTTTCGCGATCTCTGCTACAGGAAGCAGATCTTAAACCCTTCTCCATAAGGTACTATTGCATGCTTCAGAAAAGCAAAAAAAGAAGAAGAAAATTACTGATAAAATATCTATCTATCTACGCTTTTATTTTTAAAGCACAATACACATAATAATTTTATTTTTTTTAATATTATTATATATGCCGTTATTTCATGTTCTATATTTGGATTAGTTTCTTGATTTGCAGTATCCTGCTCTTCTTCTCTGTGGTTTGAATTGAAGTGCTTCTTATTATCATATATACTATTCTCTGTTCAACTCCTCTCTTTGTTTGCTGTACATTGGCAATTTGACATTTCCTTTTGTGTGCATTTTGTTGAACCTGAACAGTTAGTTAGTTGTATCTATAATTTTGTTCTTTAGGCTAGCTAGTTAGCTAGGTTAATTTAAAGCTATATGAATTAATTAATTAATTAATTAATTAATTGTTGAATGTTGCAGAGAGTATGCTCTTGCTTGCCGTGAGAGAAACATGATTGAAAGTTGGCCATTCCCTGAGAAGTACTTGCAAATGTGCCTAAACCGTGGCATCAGGGATGTGCTACCACCATTTGCACTACACCAAACTAATTCATCACTCAAATCTTGTTCAACCTTCATTCTGCCACAGTTACAAGATGCTGCTGATAATGGCAGCAAAGGTGTTCATGAAGAAGCCGCCCAGCAGCAAGTACATATCAAGAATGAGATCATCAGAGCCAGAATCATCAAAGTCACCAACAACAACCACTCATCATCATCATCTCATCATGCATTAGTTAGCCACCCTTCAAGTTCAATTCTTCATGTTTGTAGGAGTACAAGAAATCCAACCACAACATTATTGGCAGTGAAATCAGATATTAAACGCAGAAGGATCAGGCCGCGTAGAGGGAATAGATGTAAGAAGCGATCAATGGTGGACATTTTAGCTGTGGCAAGGCACTGTACTCCAGAGGAGATCATTCGGATGAACAAGTTCTTTTACAATACTGATCATACTACTACTCTCAATAATGTTGAAGGGTGTCATCAGAAAATAGAGCCTATTTTTGAGAATGTTTCTAAATCTAAGCTAAATAATAATGGTGATGATAACAATGATGAGGAGGATTATTCATGTAGAAAAAAATCTGGAATAGGAAGAAGAAGGGAAGAAGATCATCAAGTAGCTAATATTGGGTCACTGCTTGTTAAGTTCAAGCAGGTCAATCAATGGATGTAAATCATAATTGCAGAGAATATGAATGAATGTTATTGATTCTGTTTAATAACCAGTAACTACTTGTGGTATTATAGTACTTCATTTTATGTTACTATTATATATATTTGTTCAGCAACTCATCAATATATATATATTATAACTGCAAAAAATCATGGAAGCAAGGGTTATAATTTGTATCTAAATCATATATACATAAATGACAGTATTACAGTAAAAGAGCATGTTTAATTAATTAACCGGAAAGATTAAGTTCTGAACATATAATAAATTAAACTATATAATGCAAAATTGAATCATATTTTAGGACTGTAACTGCTGAAAAACTGCAAGGGAAATTATGCATAAATCTGGATAGCAAGGGCATTAACCAATGTCTGCAGTGTGCTGATATATATTTTGGTTGCAATCAATCACAATTGTGATCTATATATCAGTACTCTCCTTCTGAGTATCATGCTGCTGAAAAATACAACAATCTAGATTATTTTTATCCTTTTATGGTTACATATTATCATATATTTATTTTTATGAATACTATTAATACTTTCAATGATATAATAATACATTATTAAGTAATACTAAAAAAATTACATTAACAGCTTTATATCCATAAATATTTATTTTCATTATAGTGGTTACACACAATTATTAAAATATATATAAGAAATGATATATATCCCATCTATTTTGTACTTAAAAAGGTAAGAAAATAACACACAAAAAGGAAAGAAAATATCTAATTATATTTACACATTAATTTTCATCGTCAATAATATATAACAAATGCAATAACGGTTAAAAAATTGTTCTCTCAATAATTTCTAAGTTTCAATTAACATTCTTTTAGTTATAAAGAATTTTAAGTATCACAAATGTTATGGTATTGTTAAAAAAAAAAGAATATGTTGAACTTTTAATAGTTGTGTGCGGCAGAAGCACACGTGGGATTAACGAAGCAATGCGATTTGTTTGAAGTTTGTATGGAAAGAGAGATTCATTCGTTAGTCTGAAAATTGAATTGAATTGAACAAAACAAAAGCAGCAAAAATGCACTAAGATGATTTTGTTGCTGTCAGTGAATGTGATCGGTAGAATCTTCAACACTCCCAATCCAACATCATTAGTCAAACGCCACTCTCTGCTACCACCTCCTCCTCCTCCTCCTCCTCCTCCTTCTTCTTCTTATTGTCTCTCCGGCGACGGCGAGTCAATCATGGCCTCTAACTCACTCCGAGTCGCTGCGGCTCAGATGACTTCCATCAACGACCTCGCTGCCAATTTCGCCACCTGCTCTCGTCTTGTCAAAGTTTCACTCTTTCTCCTTTAATCTTATCTGGGTCCCTTTTATTTTTCAC
Source organism: Aeschynomene evenia (assembly GCA_013621005.1). Lineage (NCBI taxonomy): Eukaryota > Viridiplantae > Streptophyta > Magnoliopsida > Fabales > Fabaceae > Aeschynomene > Aeschynomene evenia. The sequence goes on along the minus strand of CM024271.1, from coordinate 28,488,643 downwards.
TATTTTTTCTCTGTTGCTTCCTGCTGTTATCTGCATGTTTTGATTTCTGTCATCGTTCAATTAAACTTGGTTGGTGAGTTAGTATATACGAGGAAACAAAGACTTGATAGAAATATTGCTTTGAAAACAGTTTTGTTTGTTTGGGGGGAAAAAAGGTTTGTCCTTTATTGGGGGAAAAGAAAATAATGTAAAATGAAGATGAAAAATGAGGACGAGACCCCGTGATTGTGTTTATTTGTTTAAAATTTGTATCATTACTGACTGTTATGACTGTTATTACTATGCTGACCTTTGAAGTCTTGTGTTGTGCAATTTGTGTACAAAGGAAGCAGCATCAGCTGGAGCCAAATTGCTGTGTTTTCCTGAAGCTTTCTCTTATATTGGTGCTAAGGATGGGGATAGTGTCAGTGTTGCTGAACCTTTGGACGGACCACTTATGCAGAAATATTGCTCTTTGGCCAGGTGCTGATTCCTCCAATGTGTTGTCTTCCTCTTCTTGTTAACTGATCCTATATCGGCATAGATAGTGATGATCTATATATATTTTAAAGATAAAGTAGCTGCTGGCTTTACTGAAAAGAACTCCATGAGTTCATATTGATCTCTCATTTTGTGTGAAGATACCTGCCAAGACATCTTTAATCATGAAACTGAATTGCAATTTCTGATGCACTGCAGAGAGTCCAGCATTTGGTTGTCACTTGGAGGTTTTCAAGAAAGAGGATCTGATAATGAACACTTGTGTAATACCCATGTTGTGGTGGATAGCACCGGGGAAATTAGAAGCTCCTACAGAAAGATACACCTGTAAGATGATTAACTTGTAGGCAAAGTGAATTTAATTCCATCAACTTCTGTTTCGTGCATAATTGTCTTTCAAAGTATCATACTGCTATGTGTTTTGTACTTGCACCGCTGTGGCGATGTGGAAGAGAGTGATGCAAAATCAAGGGCAGTAGGAACAGGAGTTAGAGAATGGGAAGAAACAGAGAGAGGGGGGAATTATGCAGTGATAGAAAAGAGAATGCAGGTGTGGAAGAGAAGAGAGCAGAAAGGAAAAATCCTAACCATGATATCATTCGATGAAAGCTGAAAACTAAAATACAAAATAAGCCTTAAATAGGTGAAACCAACTACTTCGATTATCACAAATAAAAATCCTTAACATGACTAGAGATCCTGACTGAACCAACAAAAGTTGTAACTAGTACACTGACTACTGTAAATTTCAAATCATTTACCATCCTAATAATGATTGTTACTGTAAATATTCATATACTATACTCCATCGTGATTTGCAGCCATTATATAATTCATTAGAGAGTCTATTATTTACTCATTTATTGATTCCTACACATAACTTATGCTGCTATGGCCCTCTTGAAATGAGAAATTTTCTGCTTTCTGTTTGTCTTGTTATAGTTGTATAAACAATTGATATTTTATAATTTTGATTTATTTGAAGGTTTGATGTTGATGTTCCTGGTGGAAGGGTATACAAAGAAAGTAGGTTTACTGAAGCAGGTAAGATATCTCCTCTTTACATTCTGTGACAGAGAAGATAACAACATATAATATGAGGGATGATATATTTTATGTTGGTGATGTTTTCAGGCAAAGATGTTGTTGCAGTAGACAGTCCTATTGGGCGTTTGGGCCTCACTGTTTGCTACGATTTGAGATTTCCAGAGATTTACCAGTTGTTAAGGTTCCAACATGGAGCACAGGTATTAGCAATTTCTCTCCTTTCTGCTTAGAGAGAGAGGGTTTTTTAGAATCTAAAGTTTTCTTTTGGTTTACAATATCCAGGTATTATTGGTGCCTTCAGCATTCACTAAAGTGACTGGTGAAGCACATTGGGAGATTCTTCTTCGTGCTCGTGCAATTGAGACTCAATGCTATGTAAGAATTCATTTGTGCATCTAATAATATTGCCCTTCACCCTTTTCTCCAGTGTATAATCACTTGGCACAGTCTTTCACTGGGCCATCTACTTTTCAATCCCTGGTAGTGTTTGAATAATTTTAAGAAATTCATTAGTTTTAGATAGTGTTTGAAGATGTGGCTTTGTTTTTTTTATTTTGATGTATATCAACGTCAAGTTACTAAGATGTCTGTGTGTGGAAGTATATATATTTAAACTGTTCTCTTCTTTGCCACTTATTTTTTGGCATTATTATGAGTTATCAGGTCATAGCTGCTGCTCAAGCTGGTAAACATAATGATAAAAGAGAAAGCTATGGTGATACACTAATCATTGATCCATGGGGGACCGTTGTTGGTCGATTACCAGGTAAGGAACATGGCTTTTTGGAGTTTCATATATGACCAATTTTAGTTTCGTATAAGCCGTAGTTTACTGGTTTTTTCCATGGTTGCTTTTATTTTTCCGCATCAGATCGACTGTCTACGGGCATTGTTGTAGCTGATATCGACTTATCATTGGTTGATTCTGTAAGGGAGAAGATGCCAATTGCTAAGGTAACTTTTGTGATATATCTGTATGTGTCTATGGCACTTCAACACTTAATTTCTTCCTATTCAGGCTCTGTGCTCTGTGGTATATCTATCTGTGTCAGAGTCTAAGGTAACTTTGATTTATCATTTTGGTTTCAGCAAAGGAAACCTATTGACTTCTGGAAAGCTGCATCACCATAGTTTGGGGGGCTCTCTCCTGTTGCTTGGGACTGACACCCATATTAGATTATCATAGTGATGGCTCAAACTAAGAACATTGGTCCATGCTTGCTGTATTTTATTATTTTAAGAATATTGGAGATCTTCATATTCCGAGGGATTTTATAGAAATTTATCAATAAAAGTGTTGTGTCTGGTTGACATGATTTGTTCTCATTTTAACAATATTTACTATAATTCGAAACGGGGGTCCATAAATTATCTGAAAATCACAAGAAGAATGGAAAACTATAATTCGAGAGATCAGTTCCTATTTCACTTATCCCTTTCAGATATATCCAGTTTACTGCCGAGACATATTATGAAATTGCAACATTTCAAAAAGAAAAAAAAAACATTCACAGGTATAGCAACTATGAACAATGTAATTAATTTGTCCTAACAGATAGAAACAAGCATTTCTACTTTCTTGTAATCAACTAAGCAAAAATTCGTGCATAGAATCAGGAGCCCCAAGGAGATCAAAGGGTTTCTTGCCAAGGGAATCTTTCAAGATTGTTATTTGACCTTCCTTCACAAGTATATCTTCATCAAGTGCATCTATCTTCTTCTTCAATACGTTGACCTCTGAGCTCAACAGCATATTCTGCTCATTATATTGCTTCACCTTCTCCCACATTAGATCTCTCTCTTCTGACACTTTGGGTAATATTCCCCTCGTAATTGTTAATTCCTTCATAGCCTCTTGCAGATCACTTTGTAGGTGGTTTATACTCTCATCTTTCTTCACCATCTGTTACAAACAGAACAAGAAAATTATAACAAAAGGCACCCCCTTAACCCTAAGTAAATACACTTTTGCTGAATTCAAACAATGAATTTCTATACTGGTGACTGACCTGGAGTTCAAGGTCCTTCAACTTGTGGGTTACACTTGAAAGATTGTCCAGTGCATTTTGCACTTCAGATCTAAGTATGTCACTTCCTCTTACTGCTGTAGCAAGTTCAGCTTGCATCTGCTCAACTTGGAGCTCTTTAGAGTACAGCTTCTCTCTTAATAAACTTGTTACCAAACACTCTGCTCTAAGCTCAGATCTTACAATATCCTATACAAGCAATGACATGATCCAATTAATAAGAAGAGTTCAGTAAGCAAATTCAGAATTATAAAAAGGTCAAAAGAAAAACTTCTAGAAGGACTTTACCTCAGATGATTGATCATTCAGTTTAGCTAATTTTTCAGCATCTATGTATTCTGACTGAAATTTTGAAGTCAATGCACTTGACTTTTCATTCAACAAAGAAGACATCATCTGCAAACTTCTTGTTAAACCCTCAGTGCCACTTTTAAGTCCCTGAATTTTGGTTTCAGATTCAACAATAAATTGCCCATCTAAACCATTTCCAACCACTTCTCTATCCAGGTGGATATGTTGACAAAGATGACTTCCTTTCCCTTTAATCAATTCTAGCATCTTAGAACACAAATATGTGCTATCATTTAGCATTGTTAGGCCTTGGTTCTGAAGGCAGTAGATGCGGGCCCACAGTTCTTTATCTAGTTTATAAGTGGCAGCAACCCATTCTCTGCCATCACCTTTCAATCGGTTTAACAGGATTATATTTTCATGGCGAAGAGAATCTGCCTCAAACTTGTAGGATTCCAACTCCTTTCTCAAAGCCAATTCTACTCCTGCTAACCTCATCTGCTCCATTTGCATTTTGGAAATGTGCTTATCAACCCTCTCCTTAGATTTGTTTGCCTGAAGGTCGTCACTAAACCCATCTTGCAATCCCGCTATTGTCTTCTCTTGCTCACTGCAAGTTCTTAATAGTCTTGTTAAGGACTTGTGTAACTCTTTGCACTCCTTATCCTTCTCTTCGAAATTTCTTCGTACACAGTCCCTGTTTTCTTCTGCAATCTTGTATTTCTCTTGTAGTTCTGAGAGACTTTGCTGCAAATCAAGAATCTCCTCTTTCATTCTTTCTGTCTTTTCAGTCAATCCCTTGAGTTGTTGGTCAGTGTATGCCATCACACTTTTGCTCTCCACTTCCCTCTCACTAAAAGAGGAGACCTCCCTTTGAAGTGATACATTCTGCTCTGCAAGCTCTCTAACTCGTTCACGGAGCCTCTGTTCTTCTAACTGGAACTTCTCATGCTTAAATGACCAATCACTTGACCTCCTGTCCAATTCCTTCTCCAATGCAGACTGAATCTCAGTCTTTTCTTTTTCTAGCCGTTGAGTCCGAAATTCTAGCTCTGACTTTACACGTCTAAGTTCTTCCTTGGCAGATGTTCTGTCAGAAATGCGAGACCTTAGATGGGTTGAAACTTCCAGAGCCAAGCTTATTTTCTCCTCTACCAGGTTTCTGATTGCCTGAATCAGTGTTGGCACGTCATAACCACAATCAGGAAAAAAGTTCTCTCGTTCTAATTTCTTAGAGAGAAGAATAACTCTCTCCTCAGCTTCTTTTGATCTTCGCATTAGTTCAACATCAACATCGTCGTCAGGTTCATCACAGCTTAAACCCTCAGAAATGCCATCCGTGCCATGATAACCATTTGTCATTCTGTATGGTTCATCCAGTGAATAACTTTTTGGTGGTGTATCATCTAAATCAGAGTCATAATTTCCATTCACAGATCTGGCATAAATATCTTCGATTGTGATTGGATTGTCAAGATCAAAATCTTTTGAACTTGCTTTGGAGAGATCACGAGACTGAGAAAGTCTCTCAATGACATTCTTCGCAATACTCCTTGGAGATTCATGCCCAAACCCATTTTCTGTCCATTCTCGGGATGAAAAACGAAGACGAGTAACTTTAGCCTCTCTGAATGAGTGAGCCCTTGGTTTATCTTTGACTCCATTTGCTGGTGAATTAGGTGTTGTATGCTGAATTTTTGGAGGAAGCTTCATACCATAATTTCCATGTCCAGTATTAAATCTATGTGGATTGTTCCTGGGTCTACTGTCCTCCAGCTGCTGCTCCCCATCAATATAACGATCTACAATCTTACTTGAAATGTTGCTCGAACAAGTGGAAGAGTTCCCAGATAAATCATGATGGGATCTTGAAGAACAAGTAGATCCAGGTCTCTCATGTCCGCTGGAATTTTGGTTAGAAGACACTGCATATTGTCTTGGCTTATCCCTCTTTTGCTTCTCCGAGTTAAGAGCCTGACAACTGAAAGACACACCAAAAGTTCAAGCAAAATAAATAAGCACAAGATATGACTAACAAAATATATAAAACAAAACTACAGTTCAGTCAAGATTTTGCAGGAAAAGTTAGATAACCAGGTCTCACCGAGATGAATGCTCAATGTGATGATACGGATCACTAGTAATGCTACCAGAAGGAGATCTACTTGGGTCGTAGGCAGCTGATGACAGTGACCTGCTCCTTCTAAGAGCTGGAGCAGAACAAGAACTCTGGCTATCAGAAACTTGCTTTCGGGATTTGGAGAACATGCCCTTAGGGCTCTGGCTATAATTGCCAGCTTTACCATGAGCATTCATTCCACAATCGGATGAATTCTCCCAGGACATTTGTTTATTTTCGGAGTTTGGCGTAGCTGCATTGTTGCTTCCACTGCTAGATGTGAAAGCTTTGAAAGAGAATAGCTTCTTCATAAGTTGAACCTTTTCTATGACAGCTTCCACAAACTCATCAAAGTGACCAGATTTTTGAGGATTTAATGCCCAAAGTTGATAATAACTGAAATCTCACTGAAACATCAACCAAGAAGCAGCATATAAGTCCCAACAAGGTAAAATCAAATCATACAAGCAGACCATTGATGCAAATCCACCACTTGGTAAAAGAAAAACAGAAGCAAAACGTAAAAACAGAATAATGAAGAGAGAAACAAAAATCAAAGGAGGAAGAAGTATAGCTGAACCATGTCATGAGATCAAGGTGAAGCATTGATTATTTGATTTCAACAACGGTCACTATTTCAAAATAAAGAATAAACAGGGCAGTTCAAAATACAGAGAACAAAAAGACTATATTAGCCATAGGTATCTATGCTGCATCTAAAGCCCAGTTCTTAAGATGATAGAGTAACAAACATGCCTGGATTAATTCCACTAGCTACACTTGCTTAGACCATTGAAAGGACTAATTGAGTTACCCGTTTCAATTAGATCGAAGATTTCACTGAAGCTGTAAAAGACCCAATTCCCAATCTTGAAAAATTACAAAACCAAAAGCCACAATTTCATCCAATTTTCTTTTAATTTAATCAACCAACAGTAAAACGGGTTGAAGCTGAAGAATCAAGCAGGTCTATAAAAGAGAAAAATACATAACCCTATATTTCAAGAAAAGCCAGAAAACCGGGAATTCAGGGTTCGCGTTTAGTTCTTTGTCAGCTTTCCCAGTAAACAAACAGAACAAAAATCTTAAAAGGGAAAAAAAGCAGGATGAGGGAAAAGGAGATAAAAGATAGAGAGAGTGATTCACAAGGCTTCAAACGGTCAAAAAAATAAAACCCCCAGTTCAAGCTCCACAACTGCACTTTCTCTATCACAAGAATATGAAGAAGAATCACAGAAGTCGAAATTTAAAATATCACAAAGAAATTAAAAAGGATTAAATATATTAAAACAGGGATAATCCTTTGACTGGAATTGGGTAACTGAAAGACTAAACTTATTTGCCGTTGCAGCAACATTTGAAAATAAGATATAAGATATAGAAAAGAGAATCAAAAATCGAATAATGAATTAATTGCTTACCATAATGGGAGATGCTGTGGTTTGTAATCTGAGGGAAAAAAAGAAAAGAAAAGAAAATAGAAGTTGGAAGAGTGGGATGAGAAGAAGAATGAAAGGAGGGTTTGGTGAGGTTAAGGGGGCAAAATAGTGAAGGCGAATGATGAGCAATAATTTTAAAGTTTTGCATGCCGCGCTCACTCGGATGTTCCTTGTTGGACTTGGATCCGGCGCATTACTTTACAATAACAATACATTATTATTCCATCATTACTCTCATATTTGGGCCCCACACCCACCACCAACCTTAGTACTACTCAAAAATAACGCTCCATTTTATTTTATAATAATAATAATAACTCTCTTAAAAAATTTGTAAACTTTTACTTGTTTGGGCCTCTTTGAGTGGAGGAGGAGTGGACTGGAGACAATTTTGACAATTTATTTCTTTTCTTTTTGTTAGCATAAATTTTTAACAATACTTAAATAGAAGATGTGAGTGGTTTTTTAAAATTTAAAAGTGAATAATTGCAAGATATTTCAAGGAAGGTTCCTGCAATTTGTCCTGAATGTCTAAAATAAAAATGTATACTACTTATTTTGATTTACATTCAAAGTGGATGGATATTGGTACATAGTAGTTTCGCTAAATTTGATGCTCTCATACAAATCTCATCATAATCAACCCACTTTATTTTTTTCACAGATTAATGCATAGTATGTCTGCGCAACCTATTAATGGATAATTTGTACTGCCAATTACTACTTTTTAATGCCTGAGCAGACAAAAGATCATGACAAACATCACAACAAAGGGAAAATCAGAGAGGCATTTTTTTACCTCAGCTCTAAAAAGAAAACTGACAATAACTTTACTGGCCACCACTCAGTTTTTAATTATCGTGACTTGAGTATTACGACTCGCCGTAATTAAGAGGATGAGCAAACGTTCTGTTTTAGGAGTAATTACTTTGGATATATAATAATTAAGAAGATTTTAAAATGAACAAATAAAAAAAAATTGCAGAAATAATTAATAAAGGTGAGAGGCACATCCTTAATTTATGGTCATGATTGTGGACATGCATGCATGCTCCAGCTGCAAAAATGAATAATTTTTTACCTCTAATTATGATTAAGATAAAATTATAACAACAAAGCCACCAAATAAATGGAAAAAGCTAAGATATGATGCCATGCATAATGATGTGTCACAAAAGAGAAACACCACTGCTGAAATATTCATATCGATTATTCATTAATTTTAAGTTGCTCAAAATAACAATTTTTGCCCCGCGCATCCTCATTTATTTATTTTATATATCCTTGACAGTAAAAAGAAATCAAAAAAGAAAGCTCACAAGATGTAGGTATCATGATGATGAGGGGTACGTAATGGATGGAGTATTGACCACGATCGATCAGTCTAAATTAATACGAGTGCCATTAGCAAATATTGATGTTATTAAGTGCATGTGATGATTGATGAGGATTCATAATTAATGCATTCTTTATTCCTTCGTTCTCACTTCTCAGATGTACAGGATCGATGATGACCTTTGGGGCTTCTCGATCAAAGTAATTAAATTGATTGACAGAAAAATGGGAGACTGATGAGGGGCTTGAAGGCTGCCCAGGAACATTTACGACTCTATCAGATTCATATGCATTTATTTCTCTTTCTGATGAACTCTGTTGTTGTACTTAGTAATACAATAAAAAATAAACATAGTTTCTGGAGACACATACTAACTAACACTACTCTTCTTATCTTCAGCAGCTAAAATCGACACTTTTATTTTTTACCCCCAAACATCACATTTACTGCTACTCTTATATACTATATATAGTGCCAACAAGTGGCTTTTGGATGTGAGAAATGCCAATGTACTGTTGATCAGTACTCACATACATCAGACAGAGTCAAAACAAATTTGGGCCACTATGGTAAGTTTCGTTGACCACAATAGGCACGGCCAAGGTATACTATGTGTTAGTCATAGTAATGGGTCTTATCTACTGGTCCAGTTTCGATACTTTGTCTAACCTCAAAATTAATTGGGCTGGGCCTACTTTCAACAATTCAAGCTTTTGTTGGGCCTATACTACTACGTTTTTTTATTTTGTTTTCTCCTCATATTATTTATTTGATTAATTTACTATGCATTATTTATAAATAAAACTAAACAAAAAATAAAATTATAAAAAAAAAGAGAGAGGTGATTTTGTTTTGTTTTGTTTTGTGATCAAGTTGCAAGTGTTTACTAACTATCAATCCAATCTGAGAATCCAAATCCATCGTTGGTTTTCTTTTCCTGCTAATTACTGGTTCTGTTGTTCCAAATGGAGATGGATTCCCTTCCCAACGGCAACAACACCACTCCCACCACCGCCACTCCCACCGCCGGAACCCCCGCGGCTCCTGCACCCTCCGCCGGTGCCAGCCCCCTTCCCCCTCCGTCTTCTCACCCTCCCCAGCTGACCGAGTCCCTCAAGCTGGAGCACCAGTTCCTAAGGGTCCCCTTCGAGCACTACAAGAAGACCATCCGCGCCAACCACCGTGCCGTCGAGAAGGAGATGTCTTCCGTCATCTCCGGCGTCACCGACGCCGCCTCCGCCGACCTCTCCCCTGATGACGCTGTTAACCACCTCAACTCCCTCGTCTCCCGTCTCCAAGGCCTCAAGAGGAAGGTTACTCTCTAACCCTAAATTCCTGATTTCGATTCTAACTTCCCATGATTTAGCTTTGTTTGCGGTTTTGGCATTGGAATTTTTTTTGAGTTTTGCAGTTGCGATTCGTTCAGTTTTCATTTCAGTGTCAAATGGTTATGCTTTGTGATAAATGAATGCGCAGTCTACATGTTGTGAAATGTAATTCAGTGGATATTTTGATCCATCATGAAATTCTCAAACTGTTATGTTGCTACTCAGAGGAGTTTATGGTTTTTCTTATGCTGAATTGGGTTATGCGTTCCATTTCAAAGTTTTTCTTATATATGATTTCGATTGTGTTCATAGTTAAGTGCTGCATAGCTCGAATCTTGTTTTCCCTCTTTTGTAAGTTTTTGATGATCATCATTTATGAAACGTGTTTAGTTGGAGGAAGGAAGTCGAGCAGAGCATTTGCAAGCACAGAAGTGTCGTGCACGCCTCGATCACTTAGAATCTGCTGATGGGGAAAATCTGCCAGAATGGAACAACACCCGCTTGAAACGGATTCTTGTTGATTACATGTTGAGGATGTCTTATTATGACACTGCAGTCAAACTTGCCGAATGCAGCAACATACAGGTAATCTTCCCTGTTATCTTTCCGTGCGAACTATTTCATGGTAACGTTTAGAATTCTTCCTTATAAGGTTGCCGGGGCATGTGGAATGAATGTAGACAGTAAATGGGTGCACTTGAGGAAAGAAAAACAAAGAAAGTGTATTATTATATTTAAAATTTCATATACTTATTTTCCCCCCCATAATCATTAACATCAACAAATATATTATTATTTCAAAGTTAGAAATACGGTAGTCTTATTGTTAAAAATGAGATTGAAAATAATTTTTATAAAATATAATTATATTAAGAGTCTATATTCAATATACCTAGCGTACCTTGAATGTACCAACTAAGAATAGGCTCATGTACCATATATTTAGTAAGGTAACACATTGTGTACCCGTACTGTAACATATTGATCCGGTAACTATGAGATGCATTTTCTGTCACTTTAGTACTAATTTCTGACACTAATCTTATTCATCTACATGTTTCAGGATCTTGTTGATATTGATGTATTCCAAGAAGCAAAGAAGGTGATTGATGCTTTGCAAAACAAGGATGTTGCACCTGCCCTAGCATGGTGTGCTGATAATAAATCAAGGCTGAAGAAGTCCAAGGTTTATACGGCTCCTTTAGCTTATTAGTTTTTGGTTTATACAAATAACTTAGATTTTTTATTTATTCATTTTTGGTTTATGCACTGAGAATATAGAATCATCTGAAGCCATAGAACTGTAGAAGGTATTCATCCCAATTGAAAGATGTCCTCTGCATGCGGCCATTGGACGAATATAAAAACTGGTTTTTTTAAGTGTAGTTTAAAATTGATATGAAAAAACCACTAAACTAATGTTAAGCCTGTCTGTCATGAATATTTTAATTTAATACTAATAGGGTTTGTTATGTGCTGGTACTTCTTTTTAATAAATATGTAATGCATAATTAATGTACTGCAGCATATTTGCTATTAGTGATTTTTAGTGTTTAAATGACAACAGAGCAAATTGGAGTTCCAGTTGAGACTTCAAGAGTTCATAGAATTGGTAAGAGCTGAGAACAATATGCGAGCCATTACATATGCTAGGAAATATCTTGCACCATGGGGAGCCACCCACATGAAAGAACTGCAGCGAGTCCTTGCAACACTTGCTTTTAAAAGAGATACTGAATGTTCAACATACAAGGTGAGACTGCCTCGTAGTTGAGCGTTGTGCATTAGTGATATGGAATATATCCGACTAGATGGGAAGGTTAAATTCAATAATATTTAATTTACTAGCAGCTTTACTTTTGTTATATTTCTAACTCTAACATTGTTAGGATTGTATTTATATCAATAGTAGTTCAAAATCACATGATTCCCAATCCGAACTGCATAATTCCATTATCATAAAATTCATCAAGTCAGCCATTTGGATTTTTTCTGATTGCATATGGCTTTGAATTGTGCATGTATCACATCATTCGCATGAATCAGTGCTACTCTATCATTGATACGGTACAGAATATTATTCTATGTTGTATCAACCCACATTATTTTTACCAATTTTAGTCTGACAATTTGATGGGGGCATGGGGCAGAGCACTGTTTTGTTCACTTGACTCACTCTGTTTTGTTCTTCCCCTTTTGGGAATTCAAGCAGACAATCTGAAATGGTTTATCTATATCGAAATTATGTCTTCTGAGCTTACTTATGAACTTATAGTGGCATTTTGGTACTCTTGGAGTTCACTATTTCCCCAATGATATGTTACTCATAGGTATTTATTTGAGATATTTTTCATGTTTTAGTTGTGGAATCTTGTAGATTCAAGGGTTTTTATTGATGCATTTTTAAAACATACAATATCAATACACAGTTCATGATTAAAAAATTGAACAAATTATTCTCAATAGGATTCACAAAGTTCTTCCTCTTATTGCACTATTCTACTACTATGAACAACAGCTTGATGCTGGACAAACAGGACATTTTGACGCTTTTCTTCTTTGCTATACTTTTTGCTTGATATTGCATTATTGTCTATTCTTTGGGAGCTGCCACTTCAGCACTTGAAACAGTTGCTGTTATCTTTTGCATAATATTTTACAGGTCTTATTTGAAGCTAAGCAATGGGATTATCTTGTGGACCAATTCAAGCAGGAGTTCTGCAAATTATATGGCATGACTCTAGAGCCTTTGCTCAACATCTATCTACAAGCTGGCCTCTCAGCTCTCAAGACTCCGTATCCATTAACAACTATTAAAATCTATTTAGTTGATTGCCTCCGCCTTTCACCTTATCCAGCAATTCATCATAATTATAGTTGTGGTTTGGTGCAGAAATTTTTTTTTCCCCTTACGTTGGTGTGAGGATAACTAGAGAAATGTATTTGATTGATACAAGTTGTTATTCATGTGCTAGTTCTCTGAATTCTGCAGATCTGTTCTTAGCAGTCCCATAAATGATCAGAAATTATAGTTCAGTTCCTTGCCACAGTCGTGCTTATCTTGCTATGGTTCTCATTTCTATTTTCTACTGTGTTAGAATTTATTCACTGTCACTGCTTACCCTTTTGCAATGTGCCCCTTGACTTGATAAAGATATTGCTATGAGGATGATTGCACAAAAGAGGACCCTCTATCTCAGGAAGCTTTCCGCACACTAGCTTTGCCATTACCGTATTCGAAGCAGCATCATTCAAAGCTTGTTTGCTACATTACTAAGGAGCTAATGGACACTGAGAACCCCCCTCAAGTCTTGCCCAACGGATATGTTTATAGCACTAAGGTCCCTTGTATTCTTCTAGATATTTGCTTATAATAATAAGCATAGTGTATGAGCCTATTTATTTATCTGTTTTCTGTTTTTCAGGCTCTTGAAGAGATGGCTAAGAAGAATAACGGTAGAATCATCTGCCCAAGGACAGGTTTCGATTGCAACTACACGGAACTGGTCAAGGCATATATCTCATAAAACTACATACATACAATACAAAGTTTCTTTACTGATTGAAATGTCGACCATGCCATTGGCTTCAAGCCACTGTGGCTGTCTGATTGGAAATGTTTGGAGAATTACTGTCATGGGCCATCCATTTAAGTAGTGTCCACACCTTGTTGATGTGTTCCGGTATTAAAACATGTACATATATAATGTCTTTTCCATTGTCACTGGAAACCTTGGATTGTGCATAGGTAAATCTAGTCTCTCCTTCTTCTTCTATGTTTGGTTCTTTTTTCTCATTTAAAACTTACAGAAGAAAATCTAATACTCATTAATTTTTACTTGCTGCTAGAGTGAGGGAGGGGTGAATAGCGCAACATGAGACACCATTTTTCAGATATTGCATAATATCAAATACAACATATTATTTGCCTTGAGAACAAGAAGCAGAAGTAATTAATTAAACTATATTCAATCAATTACTGTTATCATGTCGCCATGTCCCCTTTAGATCCCAACTGTGATAGACACCATTTGATGTCACAGACCAATACAAGTACACGTCGGGGATGATGTTTGTTACATTTGGGTTGACCTGCATGGGGTGAGTGACATGTTCGCTATTGCTGGAGTTCTTGTAAGAGAATCACCAAAGACCAAACCAAATGGAGTTGAACTACTGAAACACATTACTAGAACAAGAACAACCAAGTTGAAGAAGGAGGATACACGGATTTTATTATATATACGAGGTTCGGTTGTTATGGGTTTGATCACTGTTTCCTTATATTTTTTGTTTGATCACTTTTGTGGGGTTCATCCTGAGTAATACACTTTTCATGGGCTCCTACATTTTGAATTGGCCTGAACAAGATTGATATAATGCACATTAATAAATCCAGACAAAAAAAAATAATTAAAGAATTTAAAACCAAATCAAATCATATAAAGCACGGTTTATTAAATTCTTATTGATTTGTCTGAAAAGTATATCAAGGCAAATCAAATAAGATTTTATGAAATTCTAAAGATTTATAACAGACGTGATGATAGTAGTAATTATTGATTGATTGATTGAACTCAAAAGTGATAATTGAATGAATGAAATGATTATAAATATAACAGCGTAGCATGCAATTCATGAATATCATTGCTGATTCTGCTACCATATATTATTTTGATATACTAGTAATTAAGTTGAGATAGAGAGAGAGAGAAGAATGGCGCATGATGAAGGTGGGAGTAGAAGCGTGAGAGTGGTGGAAATGCATAGCAACGATGAGCTGCGAATAGAGGTTGGCAAGAAGGGTCCTCTTCGCCTTTGCCTTCGCCTCCTCAATGGCATTGCCGATATTTTTATCACCAAGCTTATCCCCCAAGTTTGGCTCACTTTCCCTCCCGCCCACAAATTCGCTGTATGTTACCACATTCATTCATCCACGCACTTATAGCACACATCCCATATAATGTTGTTATTGTTACATCAATTATTTATTGTATGTATTTGTTTTATTAATATACCTTTTATTCATCATCATCCTATATATATCAGGTCTATACTAAGCGTGGTGCAACCATTGAGATGGATGGTGCTACTAAAAATGAGTATATTGTAGATAAGGTATTTATTATTTATTTAATAACCAGTTGTTAAACCTACACACACACCCGCGTATGGTATGCTGATATTGGTGGTAGCTATATAGGTTCATTCTAATAAATTATCAATTTAACTTGATTATATATCTTTATTGTAGGTACCTTTCGTCGCTTATGAGTGTTTGCATTCTTTTGTAGATGAAGAAAGAATAGAGCGTGATGAATCTTCCCAGGTAATTACTAATAGAAAAATTATTAGCTAGCAACAACCAACGTAACTAGGGAATTCAACTCTAGTAATTTTGTTTGGATGTATACGTGCAGGGACCTAGGACGATAGTCGTAGGAGGAGAGCATTGTGGGAAGAGTACAATCTCAAGGATGCTTCTGAGTTGGGCTACATGGCCGGTGCTTGATCGGAAGCCTACTATGTGGACTTGGATGTTGGGGACAGTGATGATGATGCGTCCATCATATCCGTTAAGGCAATCCCTGGATGCATTGCTGCCACCACTCTTGAAGGCCCAATTTTGCTAACTCTCTTGTTTACTTCTACGCTCATCCTCCAAGCACTGTGACTATGAATAATAATAATAATGTAGAATTGACCAACAAGGATTGGCACAAGTGGTAAGCGGCTTGTTGTCCCTTAAGCAAGGTCTCGGCTATTGTATTGTATGTTGGTGGTACGTAGGAAGAACTTTTCAACAAGCTCAAAGAAGTACTAAAGGGTAGTGAAACCAAAATTGATTTCTATAAAGTTCGCAGCCTAGGTGGTATTATTAGTGGATCCGTCGGGAGCCCAACTGATAATAATGATGATAGGATCAGGGTAATAATACTTTTTTTTTACGCTAACATTGTATTAAATGTATCTATTATCTATTTCTTGATCTTAAATAAATTTCCTATATATTTTATTCATTTCTATTATTCAAAATGAATGACACATACAGGACTATTTCTATGGCATTGCTAATGATGTTACTCCACATTGTACTATCGCCAATTTTAATGACTTGTTTGTCTATCGGCTCGAATCTGCTGGCTCAACTGAGGTGAGCATAAACGATGATTTGCTCCACTTAGTCCTTGCTGTCTCATCTGCCAATAACCCTCATGACATCATTTCAAGGTAACTATTATATTATACTATATTTTGGATTTAGTCTTTATTTATTATTTTTGGTTCAAATCAAGCTAATTAAGTAAGAATACCTCCAACTGCATCACTCATTATGTTTCTCTTTTTCCTTTTTTCCAGTGAAGTTGTTGGGTTTATCTATGTAACAGAGATTGACATGCAGAGGTTTGTATATATCTATTATCTACCTATATATATATAATATGTATAAGCACCCGTTAATTATATATCATTATTTCATTACACCATTTATTATGAAGAAGAAAGAATAGGATGTTTAGTTTGCTTTGCTAACTTGATCTGTACATTATTAATATATTATGTATATATACATTGCATGCAGAAAGAAGATTCGTTACATCACACCGCTTGTTGAACTTCCAAGCAAGAACTTGATAATGGGATCCTTGGCATGGCATGATCAAACATTATTGACTAATTCTGGAGATGCTACTTCTGCTATTTAATTATTTAATTAATTAATCAATAAGAGTGGTTTGATATAAGTTTGGTAGCTATGTTTCTCATCTGATGATACTGGTTTGTTTTGTTGATGCATTGGTGTCTCCTTTTATGGGCTATACTGTTTTTTTTTTAATTGAGCTTAGTTTACGGTTTTGTCTTTTTAGACAAAAGACACAGCAGCAGTGGATGCATAATTATATTATAACAAAATCAAATAACAATTATACATGCAGAAACTTGCAGTTCCATATGAGTGAATAAATAATACTTTGATCATACTGCAATTCTTTTAAGCATAGAATAGATTGTGTTGAGGAGCAAAAAAGCTAATTATATTCCTAGTCAGTCTGATCTTCAAGTTGTGTGGCTGAGGCTGTAGCCATGGCCACGCCGCCATCAAGTCAACGAAAAACAGTAGTGCTCCAACCAGGCAGAAGCTGATTTGAGAACACGACGCTCACCGTGCAGCAGATCTCGAGCCATTTCTCTTCTAACAACAACTCGTTCAGCAGCCATCAATGGCGAATTGCAAGACTCCAATGACTGCACAGCATTGGAGACTTTATGTCAGAAGTAAGTAAGAGCAGTAACATCTCTGAAGTAATACAAGTGGCATATGGAACATTGAACCTAATACTAATATTTTGACTATATAATATATTAGCACTCTGATAAGGTCGTTGCAATACTAATGCCAAACCAGATACGCTTGCTGCAATTTGGTTTCTACCTAGTTAGGAATTTTAATCAATCATACAACTATATAGGATAAGATAAGTCCACAATTCTTTACCATGATCGTTGCACTCCGCTCCTCGATTAGTCGGGTGATTACTGATGACAACATCATGTGTGCTTGTATCTCTTTACTGACATCCGGTAAAGGCCGCCTTGCAAGCCTACCATCAGTTTGTGCAGCTTCCATGATCAAATCGTCGAGCTCTGATATTTGATGAATAAAAATTCAAGAAGTGGTATTGTTAGTAGAGCTTGTTTAAAATGTGTAACCTTTTATTGGGTGGGATGAAATGCAACCATTGTTGCACTATGGAAAAAAGAAACAAGAATTTGTCTTCACCCTGAGGACTGGTACAGGAAAGAACACGAGCAAATGCACGAAGTGATTGTGGAAGACCCTTCCCTTTTCCTTTAGCTGACCTCACCTCCCTATGTGATCATAGCTCCATCAGATATCCAAATACTGGCAAGTATATAAGCAATGTTTTAGAGTAAACACATCAGAAGCTTTGTTATGTATTACCAAATATCACAGATATGGGATAGAGTTACAATCATTTTACATGCACATTCCATCCAGCAGGACGCATATAAAGCCATGGACAAATTAATTAGCAAAGATATCTCATGAGTCATGTCAAATATATGTAATAGTGGGTACTCCAAACAATATGCATTTACTATTTGGATTCATACACAGGAAGCATTTTAATACGTTGGTCAAAAGTTCCCTTTGCCATTTTAAAATTTTGAGTAATTTTATTCCAATAAATCTAAGAATCATTATAAAAAAACAAGACTATAATATCTAGATAATTCCACAGGGTGAACTAGAAGAAATTGAGAATCAGAATCAGTGCGAACTTGATTGTGAAGAAATTCATAGGATGCTTCAACTGCTTCACATCTTTGGTTTGAGGCACAAAGTATCGCTGCAGGACTTCGGACTTCATGTCATGTAGTGGATCGTGCTCAGGTATATCTAACTGAATATGCACCTGATAATGATCAGCATTATAAATCAAGGATAGCAGGTGCAACCATATCAATAATAGAACAATAAGGCAGAGGAGAAAAAACATCACCCTGCATCGAATGCTACTTCTAATTCAGTAATATGGAATACCTCATCATAAATATTGTATGGAATTGTAAAACCAAAGTCCAACATCAATGTAGCATTGGAAAACTTTCCATATCTTATCAGTACCTAAAACAAATAAATAAATAAATAAATAAAATGCAGAAAACCCAGTAAAGTTTGGGTGATAAACTTTGCAAATTGATACCCAAAATGAGGCAAGAAATTGAAATATATGATAGTTATTCAAATTAGTAAATAACTCATGAATCATGATCTAATCCATGTCATGCCCATTTTACCCCATACCAAACACACCATAAAGCTTCTTTCTATGGAAAAGTTCATGATTGATATAGAGCAGAACACAAAACTCAGTATAGTGCTTGCATTTTAATTATTCAAGAAAAAGAATGAAACGATGTTGAGTTTCTAAGGAATGGTATTGTTAGTTAGTTTCAATGAGAAAAAGAAGGAAAAGGACAAATTTAAGAGATTGTTTAATCCTTGAAGCCAAAGTTTATCATAATACAAAGACAAAAAGTTAAAGCTGATTATAAGAAACTATTAGCACACAAGGGATGAGAAAAGAGAAACTATATAGTTTTCAATAAAATGGTATATGACCTGCTCACCAGGAGCATAGTCACGATGAGCAATAACCTGCAAATATTTGCAAAAATTAAATTAAAAATCAAGGTAAGAATATATTAAAGAATCTTAATGAGTGTGATCACTAGTACTTAAACCAATTATTATTATTTTTACCAAAAAAAAAACCAATTATTATTATGATGGATAACATACGGGAGATGACTGAATATGACCAAAACGGATTCTTAATGTCCATTACCATAATGACGAAATTTTACTTTCATGTATTAGAAAAACATCTCTATAAACATTTTTAATAAGCTTGTTAGATACAAGGCAGAAAAGTGAAGGGGAGAGAGACAACTTCTGAACATTGTCTGTCATCATCACTCATTACAATTGCTTCTGAAACCCCATCATGGTTTAAGAAATCTGCAAATGGAATCTGTAAAATAATCTTAGAAAACTAATTATGGTTCAAAAATAAAAAATAAAAGAAGTTTCCATACAGTAGCAATACCAGAGATAAACCCTTTGTGCTTCCCCAAGCTCTAGAACCAACTGGTGATTTGACATTTGAGTTACTAAAAAGTATTAAGAACTTGAACCAAGAAATAAAAGTAGATATAATAAATAAAGGTTTTTCAGAACCTTTCAAAAATTTATGAATAAAAATAAACCAGAGAAAGCATATGGATTTAGCAAAGGAAGTGAAAGAAGATCCAAAGAATATCAACTAGGGAGGTTCAGAATCTCCATTGTACACCCTTAAAAAAGGAATTTAATAAGGAATCTCAAAAGCAGAGTTCTAAAGGGAAGCAATGTAAACTGAAGCAATGTCCAAGAAAGAGAACATAATTACTAAAGAATTACTTTCAAGTGATTAGTTACCTAGGGTGCATGCATGCATAAAATCTTTACGAGTAACATCTCCAAACCTTTGACGGAAACAGTACAAAACCTGAATTACAAGAACAAAATTGGCCACAACCAGCCTACAATAGTTAGACATTTTAATTTACTACCTTTAAGCTCTTAATTAAACATTAACTAAAATATTTTGTACTAAGGGTTGATATTTTAATTTACTACCTTTAAGCTCTCAAACAATAAAATATTAAGGAGGCAGAAAATGACTTGTTTTTATCACAAAATAGAATGAAATCAGACATAAATTAACTAAAACACAAATCAGACATAAAAAATTAAGGAAGCATGAAAAGTACTCACAGGGCTGATTGTCAAAAACTCCTTTTCTATTTGAGACTTTATGTTAATAGTTTCCTGATAAACTGAGCTTTGATGAATCATCTCCAACTCGCTTTCATTCCAAAAATTCTAAAGATTAAAAAATCAACCACAATAAACATTATATTTCATAAAATAGCTTATAGGCAGCAATGCAACAGTAGAAAGAGAAAGTAGTAAGTACTTTTATCAATACAACATGTAAAAAGAACATTTTTATACTACTCAAAATACCAAAAAAAAAAAGAAAGAAAAAAAAAGAAGAAGAAAACTTACCGTATTATGCAGCTCCACTTGCCATGGAAGACAGCTGATATAAGGATTCCACTCAGAGTGCTACCATATAGAGAAAGATATTACAGAAATACAGTTAAATCTCTGTAAGTCTCTACCAAGAGCAAGGCTCAAAGCTAAACATGGGATGGGAGTCACTAGCAAATATTTTGAGTGATAGGGCAGCTTTATTTTTTTGTTTTTTCTATTTATCTTTGTTGTTTTATGTTTTGTACACTTGTTGAGGAGAACTCCTCATTCTCCATTCTCTTTGGATTTTTCTCTTCGTCTTAATGAATTTCTTCTATTGTTAAAAAATATAGAAAGCTCTAAGCTAAAATATAGCCATGCGAGATGACAATTTGTTCTGCAAGTGCAACAACGCCTAAATTACAGATGAAACTTGCATAGAAAGAAGTTATGAACATGATAACAATGCTACCTGACCCAGTTTCTGCTCAATTAGAAGAATGACAGCAAGTTTTGCAATATTTCCAACTTCAGCACTCATCAAAGATCTGATTTCAGCAGGTAGATTATCAGCAGTTATTTGCTGCAAAAACAGTTACAAAACCATCAATGGCATGTTGTCACTGTGGTCTAAAAAGTCACAACATAAACTTAGAGTAAAGCTTAAAAGGGGAAGCTTACCACACTGTAAGGAACCTTTAAAATGCAATCTCCAGTTTGTATTGTCTTAGAAGCAAACAGGGACCTAGACACAGGCAACATATTAAATTAAAAGGAAATGAAACAAGTGTTAATACATAACTTACATTGGATTATCGAAATAATGCTTCAGCCTTCAGTATTCCATTTTATGTTATGAAGAATCTCATCCTCACACAACTGATCCCACATTCACATAAAAATAATATTTCTAGACAAATAGCAAAGGATCTTGTCCGAAAGTAAATCAAAGCTAATTGCAGCAACAGTGTTCCTATGATTTTGAGCTGCATTACACACTTGACACTTAAATTAAAGCCTTTCATTAGAACTGCAGAGAAGATGACGACAGTTCAAACAATGAGAATGCTTAGTTCTTACAACTTTAGTATTGCTTTCTTCCCTATCCAAAGTAATCAAGCTCAATCAACAGAGAAGCAAACAAGGGTACCTGCCATATGAAGATTCCCCAATTGAAAGCGATGAAGAAATCCAAGAACCAGCTTTCCTCTCCAACCATGGCAAAAACCCATCACAGCTTTCAACCTAGTACAAAAATGGTGTATAGAAGGATGGTGGGAAAACACAATTAAAAAGAATAGAGAAAAATAAAAATATGATTTTTATTGTAAGAGGGGTTAAATTAAATGGGTGAAGGTGTGTTTTTTGAACCTTGGGTTGGGTCAAGGAAGAGAAGTTGAGGGGAAAGGAAGAAGGGTGAAGAAGACAATGAAAGTGAGGGGTGTTGAGAAGGCTATGTCTATGCAGAGACCACCGGAAGGTTGCAGAGAGAGTTGGAAATGGCATTGCAGTTGCAGAGCCTTAGAGCATTGGAAACGGTGTCGTTTGTTTACCGAGTCGGATTAGAAAAGAAGGTCATGGTTGGACTTGGAGCTGCGTCTATGTGGTACTCAAGTGAAGTCCTTTCAATTATTTGAGTACCATTTTAATCACCTAACTCAGTATTAATTGTCTAGATTTTGTATCACAAAAAAAAAATTAAGGGCTAGATTTCACCCAACTAATTTTGCTGTGCTATATACCATCATGCAAATACAACACAGAAATAACAGTTAGCTTAGTTGCATAAAAGGTCAGAACCTGAGACTTAGATTGGTTTACTTTTGAAGGGATTAATCTGAACCCAACTCTGTAAAATGACCCAACTCAAAATGGGTCCAACGTCATAATGGATTTGGGACATAGGATCTGATTCGAGGTCTGTAAACCCAGTCTACCCATCCAGAGGAACTGATTAGGACTATGGCCAAATAAGCAAAAAATGATCGATTAAGAATGGGCCAGAAGTCGAACCCAGGTATTGATTATGAAACCCGACGTGAGGTGGATGAGCTCGACCCCCACGTAGGACGGACGTTCTGTCAGTGGTGGATGACGCGTTGAAAATCCTGGAGCCACACCGGATAGAACAAGGATCGACCTAGTACTTCACAAGAAATGGGAAGGACGTTGTCCCGACATATCCGAAATGGTCACTGTGAATCCGCTCGCCTCCAACTCTATAAATAAGGTGTTACTCTCAATGAAAAATGTATCCTTTCAGTTTAATTCCTAAACTAGTGCTCATATTGACTTAAATTTCGAAGTTCTTTAAGGAAAACACCCTTGACGTCTTGGAGTGGAGCGGTGTGTGGAGATTAGAGACCGACTATAGTTCTACCTAGGTGAAAGATACGAAACAATATCAATACATAATTATAAAATTATTGAAATTAAACTATTTAAATAATTACACAATATATTACTAATAATATTAGTGGAGGTGATATCTTGAGGAGTGTGGTTTCCTACAACCTTAGACAATGATGTTAAAAAATTAACAAAAACAAAAAATTAGATTAACAAGGGCGTTAATTCACTGCTGGTATAGATATATTCTATTTATATGAGTTGCTATACATAATATTTTTTTGTTTTTATATGAGTTGCTATACATAATTTTATTTGTCCATATTGAAAAAGAAAAATTATTTTTTCATTTTTATATGAGAGGGATAATACGACAAAGAACCACTAATAAACACGACGCAAAGTCCAGTGTGAACGGAAGAAAGAATAAGAACTAAAGTCGTCACTTTAGATCGAACGGTATCAGTTCAAAGATAAGGAGTGAACGGTGGATGACACGCCATGGTGAGAAAGTGGACACGTGGCAGAACGTTAGTTGATGCGTCACGTCGGTGGAATAGAATATATAGCAGCGAAGATAAGCTTCCGTTATCACAAAGTCAATAAAATCAGCACAAAAAAGCAAACCCTAGTTTTCTCTCTCTAGACTCATCGAATCAATAGAGAGAGAAAGGAAGAAGAAAGAGAGAGAGAGAGAAAGAGTCAGATTCCATTTTTCCTCTTTCTCGGCTCTTTCGTTGTTCCCCACTTCATTCATTTCCTTGAAGTTGCAGAGAGCTTGACCCAAACCATAACCAAAACACCATTTCCCCTTTTCCTTTCGCTACCTTGTTTGTTTCCCCCTCTTATCAGGTATTTTCTCCTTTAGGTTTCTTCTTCGGCTTCATCGCTACCCTTTACTTTCTTCCTTTGGCCAAGATCTAAATTTCCCCTAATTTCCATTTGTCGTGGTTGGTTTCTCCGCAGCCTCCGTTTCTGGGTATTTCTTTTGACGACTCTTCGACCTTGCACGTTAGCGCCCGCCACGCCCTTTTTATTATTGTTTAGATCTGATCATCCGTTACAATTTCTGGGGTGGTGTTTTTATAGGGATACGACGTCGTATTCTGGAACCCTTTTTTGGTTCTGTTCGTTTCGTTCTGATGATATTATTTTTTGGGGGCTACTTTAAGTTTGTTTTGGCCCCAGGAGAGATCGTTTTCCCAACGTTTGGTTGACTTTGTTTGGTGAATTTTGGCTTTGTTGATCACTCTTCGGTTCGCATGGTTGTTTATTCGATTAATAGCTCACTCTTGTTGGTGTTGTGCTTACTCTGCATTTGTGATAAACCGTTGAAGTAATAATAAAGACTGATCTTGGAGTTTTTGTCATTATGTGGGCCAACTAGGTTTGGATCTAATATAATTTTTATGGGGGAAAATTGGGTGTTATGGTCTAATTAATTTCACTGGGATGTTTGCTTTCGAGTTTGATGCTTCATTAGGTTATGCGAGTTTTTGATATTATGGCTTTATCTCGTGTGTTGCAGGTTCTCGCTTCTTCTGTCATCCTTTTGTAATCGAAGTGAAGCTAAGGATATGTTTAGTTTTTACTTGGATATGCCAAGTTTTATGCAAGATAGAGATATGCCTACAAATGCTTAATTCACTGCAGAATTTGTTAGCCAGCTACAGTATCATATTGAGGATTTGCTACTGAATCATTATAACTGAAGTTTGAAAGAAGGGTCTTGACTTTGTGAGATTTTTTAGCAAACGTTGGAATCATGCCTGTTTCAGGACATGAAGAGGTGTTTATTTCCTTTCTGATTTACAGCTAACTACGATTAGAGAACCATGCCAATTTGTTCTTTTTTGGATATTGATTACTTGATCTTCTATTGACAGACCGGGGTAAAATCCTTTGCTGGGCAATTTAGTGGTTTAACTGCAGGTGTACCTATCAAGAAACGGTGGTGGTTTTCTTTGAATCAGCCTTCTTCGCCTCTGACTGAAGAACCATGTTCACAAACTGAAGAAACTGAGGTACAACGAAAAGAAAATTCAAGCACTTCTCAAGGATCAAGTATATCAAGCGCAAGTGTTGCAGGTGCTCCAATCAAGAAAAGATGGTTCCCTTCACTTCAAGCTTCTTCCTCTCCTTTGGAAGAGGGTCCACCTCCTGAAGAAAGTGATGTCCCACGAAAGGAACATCCAAGCATATCACAGGGTTCAACTCTTTCTACCAGCACTTCTGGATTCTCTGATAACAATGGAAACTCTGCATTTGAAGAGAGGAAAGCAAGTGCTAATGCTACTGATGCTAACATGGTCCTTAGGCCCAAACTTGAGGAACCAGATATTGCAACGCAATCATGTACTTTGGATGTCATGGATAGCAAAGAGAAGGCAGTACGCAATGATTGCTGCGAAAGAAAATTAGGATCTCGTATGATCACAGGCAATTCTGAACTATTGTTGGCTGCAAAGCAAAGCCTTGCACTTAACATAGGAGCAGATATGAGCAAACAAAGTGTCCAAGAGATATGTAAACAAGAGAGTGCTGTAGTTACAGAAAGTACTGGTTTATCCTTGAGCTTAAAGGAGCACTTGTTTCCAGCTGTTACGAGCACTGAAATTAATGAGAGCCAGAAAATAGGGAAAGCAGAACCTGTCTCATTGGAGTTATCTTTAAGCAAGGAAGAATGCACCACTCAAACTTCAAATAGTGATGCCAAAACTAAGAGTGACACATCTCATGTTCATTCTAACAGGGCAAACTGGGATCTGAATACTACAATGGATGCATGGGAGGAAATGGGGACTGATGCTACTTCAGTTAAAGCCTCTCATGATTTGGTTAAAACTGCTGGTAGTGCGCCTGATGAAAGAAAGCTCATGTGTTCAACCGGATTGGCACTTCCAACAGGTTTTGAGTCTGTAAAGAAAACAACTGAAGACATTCGAAACAAGTCTGTCATTGTTTCCTCTGTACAAGATGGACACCATTATAAATATGTTGACCCTCAGAATCTCTGTCGTGCACCTTATCTTAAAAAGTATGCTGAAGACCCCTCTAGGTTATCTGTTACACTAAACTCGGGCAATGCTATTCCAACTGCGAACTTGACTAGTGTGGTAGCCCCTGGTGGTGTTGAGAGTGCTTCTAGTTTTAGGTCGGTAAAACCAGAACCATTTGATGAGAACTTGAAAAGGGATCTGAAGGAATCTAATTCCCGACCTGTGGGTTCAGTAGATAGTGTTTCTGTTAAGCAAGAATCTGTTCAGCATTCTAGTGTTGACTCTTCTAATTCTTCAACCGTTTCCAATCTAAAGTTTGTTGATCCTAGGTTCGTTAAATCTGAACCAAGTCATGAGGGTAATCAGGAAAGACCCAAGACAGCTGAGAGTAAAACAGATCAGTTGGGTAAGAAGTTTCCACAAGGATCAGATAATTGTTCTTATGCCATGGCAGATCCAATTACCTCGGACACATCACAAGTTTCTGTAGAGACAGCTCACCCTTCAGTAAAACCTGTGTGTTTGTCAGAGTTAATGACTACCCATGAGAATATAGTTAGCCAGGTTGAAAACACTACTCATACAGCAGAAAATGTTGAGAAAGTGTCTCTTGGAGCTTGTTCAAGTCCTCAGCAGGTTCCTTTAGAAACAGTTACAATACCTATAGTTGATGGGGGTACAGAACCAGTTGATCCTAGCAAGAAGAATTCTTCTATCTCGACCAATCAAGAAAATGCTGATGACCATGATGGTTGTAGATTGAAACTGATGAATGAGCCGTCAGCTCCCCCTCGAGGCAACGGCGAAGGCTGTGTAAGTGATGATGAAAAGATAACCTTATCAGCTGATATGTTGGAGGAAGATTCTTATTGTTCTGATTATGAGTCTGATGACAATCATGCTGTAACTGTTCGTGTGGATACTGAGAGATATGTTGAAGATGATGATTATGAAGATGGAGAGGTTCGTGAACCAATGGAGCGTTCCACAGCAGAGGACACCATATGTGAGGTAAGAGAAGTAGAACATCCTGACAATATTAATTATGAAAACAAACAAATGGAGAATGGAGCAGCGATAGGTGATTGTCTCACTTCATCCCATGCTGTGGAAAATGACAATAAGCCTGTAATCCTTGGTGAAATTAGTTGTGGTGAAGAGGATATGGACATTGACATGCCTGAGAGGCCGGGCACTGTCGTTGATAAAACTGTGTGCCTACAAGAGTCAGTGGATGATGAAAAGCCTGATATTGCATCTGATGGGAAACAAGTGGTTAACATTTTGCAAAGGAATCCGTTAGATCTTTCAGAAAGAAAAACTGTATCCAAAACTATGGAGACAGAATTATACTCCAACCAAGTCACTAATTCCGGCCATGTGGTAGATGCTGTTCAGTGTGCCGATGAGGTTGTTAAGACAACTGACACTGTTAGACAAAATGACATAGATTTGCCGAAGATGGAAGTGTCTGCAAATACTGATGAGGCAACTAAAGATGTTGGTAGTGGTGGTGGTAATCAAGGAAGAATAATAGATTTGTCACGAGCTGCTAGTTCTTCATCACCTGGTAAAAGTAGGCCTATTTCTGGAAGGTCACTGCCATCCCGGGCTGGAAGAGATATATTGTCTGACACACTTGACGGTGACAAAATTCACAGAGGAAGGTATACATTTTAGTTTTATTCTGCGTCTCTTTTATTGGCAGAGATTTTTCTTCTACTTAAGCATTTTTTTCTGCTTTCTGCTTTCATTTTCAGAGATGAGGTTTACATTGATGGTCCTCGCAAATTTTCAAGAGAAAGACATAATGATATGTCTCCTAGAAATTCTAGAATGAGTTTTGTGCGCGGTAGAGGAAGAGGTAATAGTCGATTGGACTCACTTCGTGGTGAATGGGAATCTGACCGTGATTTTTCTGGTGATTTCTATAATGGTCCAAGTCAATTCCGTGGCCCCAGGCCTAAATATGCATCTGCTGTTGATAGTGATATGGAGTACAATAATGTTGCACCTGATGGCTCATATGTTGGTCATGGTCGGATAGGCAGAAAGCCCTTGAATGATGGCTCATATGTTGGTCCAAGGAGGCGGTCACCAGGGAGGGATGGCATTCAAATGGGTCATAGAATTCCAAGAACCATTAGTCCAAGTAGGTGTATTGGAGGTGATGGGTCAGATATGGTTGGCATGAGGCATGGTGAAAAATTCATGAGAGGTTTTCCTGAGGATACTATGGATTCCGTGTTCACACGTCCCCAACCATTTGATGGGATGGATGGTCGGTTTGCAAGAGGGGGGAGGAACTTCTCTTCCATGCAGAGAAGGGGTCCTCCCCGAATTCGTTCAAAGTCCCCTATCAGGTCAAGGAGTCGCTCACCTGGCCCATGGTCTTCTCCTCCAAGAAGGAGGTCTCCTAGAAGAAGATCCCCAGATGGTTTTGGTGGACATCCAGAAATGAACCACAGGAGGTCACCTTTATACAGGGTTGACAGAATGAGATCCCCTGATCGCCCTGTTTTCCCCAGTGAGAGAGTGGTCAGGAGGCATGGCTCGCCGTCATATATGTCACGACCTTCTAATGACATTAGGGACATTGATTCTGCAAGAGACCATGGTCATCCAAGGCCTGTCATTTCCAATAGGAGTCCGTCTGGCCGTGTTTTAATCAACAGAAACAGGAGATTTGATGTTGTGGATCCTCGAGATCGCGCAGACAATGACGATGACTACTTTGCGGGTCCTATGCATTCTGGCAGGATTCTTGACCTTGGCAATGAAGGAAATGGTGAGGAAAGGAGAAGGTTTGGGGAGAGACGAGGACCTGTTCGATCTTTCAGGCCTCCTTACAACAATAATGTTAGTGAGAATTTTCACCTCAATGCTGAGGATGGGCCTAGGCAATATAGATTCTGTTCTGATGATTCAGAGTTTCATGAAAGAGGAGGCAACAGCATGAGGGAAAGAGACTTTGACAGAAGGATCAAGGGGCGGCCAGGAAATGTGCCCCCCAGAAGAACAAGGAATATGGATGAACAGGAAGAGAATTTCAGGCACGGTGGGCAGCAGGTTTGGAGTGATGATAGTTTTGATGATATTTCTCGAGTGAAGAGGAAAAGATTCTGATTCTCTCGCCCCCGCTCTGCTCTGCTCTACTCTACTCTACACTAGTAATTTTATTTATTATTATAAGGGAAGTAGCCACCTGCTGAATGGTGTGGATGATGATGGATTTTGTAATGCAGGTTTTGCACCTACAGAATTAGATTGTTAGAATTTTTAATAAAATAGTGATCCCTTTGTTAGTTTTTGCCTTGCTGCCTCCTTTGGCATTAGCTCTAGCCAATTGAAAGGGCTGGCTTTGAAGTGAAGCAGTGG
Organism: Aeschynomene evenia; assembly: GCA_013621005.1. Taxonomy (NCBI): domain Eukaryota; kingdom Viridiplantae; phylum Streptophyta; class Magnoliopsida; order Fabales; family Fabaceae; genus Aeschynomene; species Aeschynomene evenia. The sequence goes on along the minus strand of CM024271.1, from coordinate 28,459,241 downwards.
TTGTAAAAGAATGAATGAATGAATGCAGTGGCCAGGTTTTAGAGGAAGAAGGACTTGTGAAATCATCAAGATTGCTGTTTGTTTGGGAGTGTGGGACAAGTAAGTCCACCCGAGACATATAATATTCAAAACTATATGGTCTATAAATTAACTAAATAAATAACAACATAAAATTTGATGTAAAAGCCGAATGAGGGTGAGTTGTGTGCTTGACAAGGGACTTCTAATATAATTTATAGGGAGGCCTCGTTTTTGTTTGGTTAGTAAGACTAAATGAATGGTCTTAGTCAGCAGAATGGCGTATAATATGATGATCTATTATATTTATAACAACCAATCCAAGAAGCCTATGAATATTGAGCAGTTCGTTTGACAGGTCAAGGACAGTGATGGTTCATTTACAATTTAATACGGGTGGTACTGCGTTGATAATAATCATAATAATTTAGATGTAATTTAAAGATGCGATGCAGCCAAGTTTAACCGCTGCAGTTCTTGAAAAGAAGTATTTGATCAAAAACAACTATCCATCCATCTATCTGTAATTGCTGCTGCTGCCGGCGAGGTGACGTACAAAATTTGGATCTGTGCATCACTTTAAAGAATGGGAATGGAATATTGTGAATACTGTAGCTGAGACCGCAATCAAAATATGATTGTAGAAGCTGCTAGACAAGAAAGACGACATGAAACAAAAACACCTGACCTCCTGCTTTATGTGTTACATATGTCCTTCCTGTACGAGGCGAGGCATCTTTCTACTGTACTAGCCATATTAGCCTCAGCAAAACAAAAAGTTGTTCATTCTGAATGATGCCTTGTAGCCAGTCACGTGTTATTATATCTAATAATAATAATCCTGCTTATCAAAAGATTTGGTCATACAAGGCATCGTAATTTGGTCGAAGCATTTGGGCCTTTTTGGTTGGGGGCACCGCATAACAAAAAGAACAACTTCAGCTTCTCTGCTAAACAGAGCGACAGACAAACAAGGAACAATGAGGGGATTTTGGCGATTAGCCGCACGAGCACGGTTTCCATCCCAACTACCCAAATCCTCCTCCGCAGCGGAGAGCATCACTCCCCGCTTGGCCGCAACGGCGTCGTTTTCCCCTCATGACAACCGCAGCTACGTTTCCTCCTCCGCGTCCTTTCTGTTCCCAACTTGGAGATCTCAGTCCCCCTTCTTCCGAGGGCAAAGGAGGAGCATGTTCATCCAAACGCAGCCCACCCCGAATCCCTCCTCTCTCATGTTCTATCCCGGGAAGCCCGTCATGGAAGTTGGGAGCGCCGACTTCCCCAACGCCCGTTCTGCTTTGAATTCTCCTCTCGCTAAATCCCTCTTTGGAGTTGATGGTTTTTTCCTCATACCTTTCCCTTCTTCTTTTTTCCTATAATCACATTCGTGCTGTGCTTTCCAATCTCTGAAGTCTGAATTGTTCTCTGATGCAGGTATAACTCGGGTTTTCTTTGGAGCAGATTTTGTTACTGTCACCAAATCGGAGGATTCGTCATGGGACTTGCTCAAGCCTGAAATCTTTGCAGCCATTATGGACTTCTATTCTTCTGGCCAGCCCCTCTTTTTGGACTCTAAAGCTGCGGCTGCCATGGATACAGCTATTCATGATGTAATTATGCACCTTACTAACCCTATTTTTCCCCTTAATTAATTCAAATACTTGTATTGTTTTGTATGCGTGATCGGTATATTCCCAAATGTTGATCCCTTTTGGGGTACTAGTTTCTGTGGTTTTTTTTCTAGGTTCAAGTTACAGGAACCATGTTTTTATGCTTCGAGCTTTACCCTTGAACATGTTGGCTTCAAACAATGTTGGCACTCCCTTGTGCCTTAGAAAATCTTTTCTGATAGATTTCTCCTAAACATTTTTTTAGGACTTGTATCCAAGTGCCCTAGAGTTGATCTTATTTTATTCTGCACAAGTATCTTAGAATATTTTCCTCAACCATGTTAGAGAGGGCAGAACTAAATGGTAATAATGCATGTTTTCCATACAGGATGATTCTGAAACTGTTGCCATGATCAAGGAGTTGTTGGAGACTCGTATTCGACCAGCTGTGCAAGATGATGGTGGGGACATTGAATATAGAGGTTTTGATCTGTAAGTTCTTTCTATTTTTCTGTTATTTATGTTCTGAAGCATGATCATGAAACCTTTTTAGAAAGCATAGACATACATTACATATGGTTTTTCTCTGCTAAATTATTTTTTAATTGTGGTTTTCTCTAGGGATACTGGAATAGTTAAACTAAGAATGCAAGGAGCATGTAGTGGCTGCCCAAGTTCTTCCGTGACTCTGAAATCAGGCATCGAAAATATGCTGATGCATTATGTACCAGAGGTAAGAGGCTTCAAGATATCTTCTTGTGATGAAATTGATGCATTTATTGTTTCCATATGAATTTAATGTAGCAAAATCTTGGAGATTCTCTTCAGTATTGAGGCCATTTTATTCGAGTGATTTTTGTATGTTTATGAATTTCTGAAAGGACACTAGTTTAGTCCATGTAGCTGACCTCACCTTTTAGGACAAGGCTTTGTTGTTGCCGTTGTTGTAATTTTGTATGCTTAACTTAGAATATCTGGTCCATATAATGAAACAAAAAGGTTTTATAGTTGCTCTAAGCTTAGAAACCATAATTTATGTCTCAATTACACCGCTTTATTTCTTCCATGTGATTGTCACGTCCAAGCTGTGGAATTTGGATTGCAGAGATAGCTAGTGTAGTGATCATGCATATCAATTTTATGCCAATAGTGTGTCAGAATGTTTTATTTTCTAGTAATTTAGGTTAGATATTATTTGCTTGTTACATTCACAGGTCAAAGGTGTGGAACAAGAAATGGATGCTGAGGACGAGGAAGCAGCATTAAGTGGACAAATGGAGTAGTTGACCTGAACTTTTTCTACTGCTGCCTGCCTTTAGTTTCACAGATAGCACACTCAATAGAGACTTCGGAGCACAACAGCATTAAGTGAGGGAAACAAAGGTGTTAGTATGCACAGCAAATAATTTGAGTTTTGGATGCGTCGTAGAATCATTCCTCCAAGATAATACAATAGTATGTTTCCTTAATTAAGGTCCTTGGGAAAGTACAAGCTTGTATTGTGTTTTTTGACACACTTTGTAACACTAGTATTATATGTGTGCCATACGACAATTAATAAGCAAGCATGTGTGGGAGATACGTCGTCTTAGTTTATTTGTCTCTTCAAAGTTGAATGGTAACATATGTTTAGATGGTAGTAGTAATGAAACAGTATAACACAGAGAGAGACAGACACTTCTCCTCATGGAACTTTTGAGTAACATTGTTTAGGTTGGGTTGGCGGATTGGACGACCTCGTTGCTCATTCAAAACCTCAATTCTTATGCTCCTCTTCAGAAGTATACTATTGATTTGAATGTTTACTCTGTTACTACAAATTATTAGTATTTATTGCATATTAATTATATGATCATGTTTCATGTACTATCTGTTGCCTAAACTAATTTCAGTGGTTGAGACCTATTGTGTGGCAAGATCGTAGTAAAATAGGGATGGGTGCCTAAACCCTAAACAAAAATTATTAGAGAGAGAATATTTGCCGCTCATCGTTCTCTTTGAGAGCTTTAAAAAAAGTTAATTTCATATCAGTACATGCGATGAAATTTAATTATAAATATACTACCATGTTTAATATTACATTTGTTCATCCTAAGATATTAAAAAATAATTTTAAAACTTGTTTATTATAGAAAGTAACTATTTTCTAACTAGTATCTAACAATATTAAAAGAAGTAACTAAAATCTTTTTTCCTACTCATCTTTTGGTATTTAATTTTTATGCCTTAAAAATGTAAAATATTTTACACATATATTCAATTAAAATGCAGATGATACATTCAATTACGATAAACTTTTAGGTAGTGAAAGAAATTATTCAATAATATGATTGATATAACAATGTACAGTTTTTTTTTTGGTAAAATTATAATTGAGCACATACAAATTAAATTGTTAATAGATTATATGCAAAATGATGTTATATAATATTATTATAAGGTGCACAACCGCCAAGCATTGCCAATTGTGAGGGCCCCAGGTATACACAATTTTGTGACTTGCCTTCCCTAATGAACAATAATAATAACTGTTGCTGCTGAAATCAAAGGGGTTGAGTAAGGAAGGGCTACGCCCAAACACGCACACACAAATTGTCTTCCTTTTCCCAATCTCTCTCTCTGTTTTTCGCCCAATAACCCCCTTTTAACATTTTATCGTAAAGTCCTCCCCTTTCTATTCTTTTTCCATTAATCTCTCTTTCCCCCCCCTCTCTTAATAATTCATAAATATATCTGCTATTTGTTTTTTTTTCATTGTTTTTGCTTTTTTTTTTTCGTAATTTTTCTTCTTCTCCCAAATTTGGTTTTCTCTGGTTCCTCCGATGCATATCTGATCCCCTGATTTTCGTTCTCAGCTTTTCCAAGGTTTGTGATGTTACGATTTGTTATGGATTAATTAGGGTTTTTGACTTTTGTTTTTGGTTGGATTTTGTGTGAATTAATCGCGTGCTTTGTTTTTTTTATTGGTCTAGCAGCGTGTTTCGAGTGATGGCGAATGAAGGAAGTCAGACTGAAACTTTAGCTCCTGCGGAGTCCCATCTGTTCGAGGTAATCTACGAAACATGCTTTCGGCTTTTTAGAAACACTGGGTGTTCTCAAATTTCATGCTGAAATTTTTGAATCAATCAGTTTTTCTTATAATATTGAGTAATGCAATAGTATTCCATCAGAGATAATGTAAGCATTACTATTTCTAAAACGTTCTGATTCGTATAATACTGAGATCTCCAATTTATTATATTAATAATCTTCAATAGTAGATATTGTGTGTTTTCTGAATAAGGTCGACCCAGTTCTATAACGCACTTGTCTTTTAGGAGATGTAAAAGTGGGGGATCCCCTCTCTGTACTATCAAAAATACTATTTGGTACGAATGAAAATTGGTTTTGTTAAACCACATGCGAATTTTCTGTTTGATTTCCTTTTGAAGAAGGGAGCCTCCTATTTGCGCTAAGCAGTGCGGAAATTACGTTACTTGCTCAATTTGAAATGATTCACATAATTATTAGTGGTTTCGTCGATCTTGTTTCTTCCTATAATAGCTACAACTAATTATCTGGTTAATTTATTGTTTCTGTGCCTGCACTGTACAGTTGTAGAAAATATTTGTGCCTTAATGCTATCTCATCTCTATACCACTCAGTGCAATTATGGTTCAATGGTGTATTCTTTGATCAGTTTTTGCTCTGCATCTTGACTACTATGCTTTAAGTACCTAACCCACATCTATTTCTTTTGTAGAATCGGCATGTTGATGCAAGCCAACATCAGCCATCTTCATATGCTCCCACTGCAGCTGGGTCGGAAGCTGTTTCATGGAATGTTCATAGCTCCACAGCAAATGGAATTTATTCTAATCAAACCTACCAGTATGATCAGCATGCACAACCGCCTGGACGAAGCATCCAAGATGGTCAAAATGTATCATCAGTTGCTGGTAATTCATCAAATTTGGGAACAGCTAATGTACCACAAGATTACAATGCATACGCATCATACCCAAGTTCTTCTAATCCATATGGTTATGGCAGCGTGGGATACTCAGGCTACTATAACAACTATCAGCAGCAACCTAGTCACACGTATTCACAGCCTGTAGGAGCATATCAAAACACAGGTGCTCCTTATCAGCCTATTTCATCCTTTCAGAATACTGGGTCTTATGCTGGATCTGCAAGTTATTCAAGCACTTATTACAATCCTGGTGATTATCAGACAAATGGTGGTTACCAACAAAGTGGCGGATATGGAAATCAAGCAACAACACCGTGGAACAATGGCAGTTATTCAAGTTATTCTTCTCATTCATATACAAACTACACACCAGATTCCACTGGCTCTTATAGTTCTGGTACTGCAGCCACTTCAGTGCAGTATCAGCAGCAATACAAACAGTGGGCAGACTATTACAACCAAACAGAAGTCAGCTGTGCCCCAGGGACAGAAAACTTATCTGTCCCAAGTTCATCTACGGTGGGCTGCGCTATGCCTGCAGTTACTAGTAGTTATGCAACTCCAAATAGCCAGCCTCCGCAATCATATGCACCGTATTGGAGGCAAGAGTCCAGCTCTTCTGCCATGTCTTCTTTTCAGGTTTGATGATTATTTTCAAAAAAAAAAAAGTGTGGAGAAACCAATACTACTTAGAATAGTTGAATTGAATGAATAGATAGATTATGTTTATACTTTATACAGCTTGAATTGCTTTTGTTGTTATTTTGTCTTTGTATTCTGATATATGCATTACAGAATCAATTCTTAGTGTTAGTCTATTTGTTTTATACCCATTCTAATAAAATTTTGGTTTATTGGATTTCTGATCTTGTTTGGCCTCAGTTCCACAAGATTCTTGCATTTGATTGGTTAGTGATTTTGAGGTTTTGCTGGCTTGATTACCTTGTTAACTTCTTGTTTGTTTGTTTTGGTGATCAGCCTGCTGCAGTAAATAGTGGTGATCATGATGGTTACTGGAAACATGGGGGCCAAAGTTCTCAAATTCACCACACTAATCCTATTCAACCAAACTATCAAAGTCCTTTAGATTTAAAATCTTCTTATGATAAATTTCAGGATCAACAGAAGACCCCATCTTCTCTAGGGACCAACTTACACCTTCCTCCTCCTCCTCCACCTCCAGCTCCTCAACAGGTGAACCAGATACTGATGCAAAGTGCTCCATCTTTGGATACGAAACGGGTAAGCAAATTGCAGATTCCAACAAATCCTCGAATTGCTTCGAATTTGACATTTGGACAGCCCAAAGCCGAAAAAGATAGCTCTACAACCAGTGCAGCTCCAAAACCTGCTTATATTGCTGTTTCACTGCCAAAGCCAACTGAGAAAGTGTCATCTGACGATGCTGCTAATTCAATAATTAAGGTAAGGCTTCAGCAATAATATTCACTTTTTTACCTTTTGTAAAATGCATCTTAGAATATTTCACCCTGCCAATTTATTTATTTTATTTTCATCTTTTCATTTTAAGAGGAATGTTAAAATCCAGAAAAGGTGCTTGAAACATAACATCTTATTACATATTGATAGAAATTCTTCAATTGGATTTCACAGAAGCTTGAGTAGAATTGTTGATGTAAAAACTAATTATTACTTAAAGTGAAGGGGAGATAATCGCAAAAGGTTAGGGTTTTCATTGACTTATGAAGAGAAAACACAGACAGCAAAACAGAAATACCTCTAAGGGCAAGAGACCTCACCTTGAGAAGACCCCCCCCCCCCCCCCCCCCCCCTATTTTTTTGTGAATATGCTTGCCACATATAATAATATCATTTTTATTAATGTTTAAGTAGTTGTTAACCCATTCTTGCTTGCAGGCTGGTATGTTTCCCAAGTCTTTGCGTGGCTATTGTGAAAGAGCTTTGGCTCGTTGTAAAGATGATAAACAAATGGCAGCATGTCAGGCTGTCATGAAGGATGTGAGTTTTACTTATATATTGCCATATTGGAGTTTGGGAAAAGAATATATTAATATATTATTACTTTTATCCATTAATCGGTTCTTAATATTTTTCCATTCATGCTTTGGCTATATTTTAATTCATTCCACCCTTCCCTACCATTTTTTTCCAATATGATAAATGATGATACTTATCAGGTTTCCTAACCTTCATTTCAGATGATCACTAAGGCTACAGCTGATGGTACACTCTACACACGAAATTGGGATATGGAACCACTTTTCCCGATGCCAGACACGGATGGTATCAATAAAGAGTATGCTGTCTCCTGTTTTCCTCTTGTTTTTGTATGTTGACGTGTCATTCTCTTGTGCTTGTGTGTAAACTTGAGTGCTTCTTGTTTTTAATAGTTTTTCATGGTTTGATTAAGTGTTTCTTTAACTGGAGTATATAAATCTATGCATTAGAAGCCATATGTTTTTAATTTTAACCAATTGAAGGCAGTTATTGGTTCAGTTCTGAATGTATTATGAGATATATAGTTTGTTTAACTATTGCACCTATCATATCATAATAAGCATTATTATTTGTTATCATTTCTTGCAGTAGTTCACCATCTTCAACCCATGATTCTTCATTGCCAAAGTATAAAAGAAGTCCTAGACGAAGTAGGTGGGAACCATTGCCACAGGAGAAGCCTGTTGATAACCCAGTGTTAATCAGTAATGATAACAATAAATACAGTGGTTGGTTACCCAACGAAAAGGACAGAAAGGTATTTATAGATTTCATAAGTAACATATGGGCTTTTGAAGGTTTGCTCTTGTATTATCCTTGTCGCATATTTCTACAAGTCTTTATCACTTGTAGTGACCTTTCATTCTCAAATTTAATCACTTTGAGAATTAGAAGTGTATATCTCAGTAAGTTAGAAGATTAAGTACTTCATTTATCTAAATAATTGGCATGCAGGTGGGAGTGGAGAACAAAGAGAGCAAGGGAGATGGTTTGGGGAATGCTAAATTTTCTCCGTTCTTTCAGAGAACATCAAATAAGACACCCCATAGAGTATTTAAAAAGCCGCGGCTGCAGCGCCTTGCTGATGCTTCTGAAAATGGTGATGCGTCTAGTGATAGTGATAAGGAACAAAGCTTGACACCATATTATTCGGCGGCAATGGCTTTCAGTGATTCACCGGAGGAAAGGAGGAGACGTGAAAATCGTTCCAAGCGTTTTGACTTAGGGGTAGGGCATCGCTCAGAAAATAATCACTTCAGGAAACGAAATGCCGGAGCTGGAAACTTGTACAATAGAAGGGCTAGTGCATTGGTGTTGAGCAAAAGCTTTGAAGATGGTGTCAGCAAAGCTGTTGAGGATATTGACTGGGATGCTCTTACTGTAAAGGGTACTTGCCAAGAAATTGAAAAGCGTTACCTGCGCCTAACTTCTGCCCCTGATCCTGCCACTGTAATTACACTGCCTCATGAATCTAAATAGTATCTGTCCTGGCTTGTCCTCTTTAACTGTTAATCTTCTTTAAATGTTTTGACTTGCAGGTAAGACCTGAAGAGGTTCTTGAAAAAGCATTATTGATGGTTCAAAATTCCCAAAAGAATTACCTTTATAAGTGTGACCAGTTAAAGTCGATTCGGCAAGACCTTACTGTCCAACGAATACGCAATCATCTAACCGTCAAGGTAGTATTGAGTCTAGATATTTTCTGGTGGTTCACATTTCTTTTGCAAACCTACTGGTCAATTGTTTGGAAACCTTTTTAAATTTTAATTCCTTGCCAGTCTCTAAGAGGCATAATAGCTATTATATACTAAATGCAGTTCATGCCATTTTTCTGTTTTGTTTTTTATTTATTTTAACTGTTTATTCTGGAAACCTTATATTTCCACCTTCACTGCTCCCGCTAACTCTAAATAATTTCAGGTGTATGAAACACATGCCCGATTGGCCCTGGAATTCGGGGACCTTCCTGAGTATAATCAGGTTAGTAGTAAATTATTAATTTTAAATTATAGAACGTAGGATAACGATTTTGACTTTTGAGGTAGCATTTCACTTCTGAAAATGTGATTTAGTATAGAAGTTATTGCATTATTTGATTCTCGAAGAAAAATCCATATTAATTGTGAAGGAAAGAGAAAAGACCAGTTGCCATTGTGCAATGTTCTTCTATTTGTTGAATATGAAATAATAATCGATTTAGATTTTAGTTCTTTTATTTATGACTCTGGATATTATTCATTTGAATTATCACTTTGGAGGCTATTCAGCTTGTCATTGAAGTTTAGGGTATTGATACTGCCACTGTTTGTGTGCTTTCAGTGCCAATCTCAGTTGACAACTCTGTATGCTGAAGGGATTGAAGGGTCCTACATGGAATTTGCTGCTTACAATATGCTTTGTGTTATATTACATTCGAATAATAACAGAGATCTCCTATCATCGATGTCAAGGTTTGCCCCATAGTTCAAATTATTTGTTATGGTCGTTGTTGTCATAGAACACCTCAGATTTGACCGTCTATTGTTGCCAATGCCAGGTTGTCTAATGAAGCAAAGAAGGATGAAGCTGTAAAACATGCCCTCGCCGTTCGAGCAGCTGTAACTTCTGGAAATTATGTTACTTTCTTTAGACTATACAAAGCAGCTCCAAACTTGAATACCTGTCTTATGGGTGAGTCACTTCGATTAGCTTGTCAGTAACACGTATCTTCAATTCACTGTAATATATCATTCCTTTTCCCTTCAAACTTTCTGCAGATCTTTGTGTTGAAAAGATGCGTTACAAAGCTGTGAGCTGCATGTGCCGGTCATATCGGCCAACGGTACCTGTATCATACATTTCTCAGGTTCTTGGATTCTCGAACGTTGTGGCCACAAATGGAGGAAGCAACGAGAAAGACACAGATGCTTTGGAAGAGTGTATAGAATGGTTGAAGGCGCATGGTGCTAGCATAGTTACTGATAACAATGGAGACACGGTCGTTGATACTAAAGTATGTTTGATCTATTCTCTCCCATTGATATCCACTGTTCTTCTCTATGTCGAGAGTTCTTTTTCCATCCCGTTATAATGGCATGGTGTTTAATTTGCAGGCTTCATCGTCTACTCTGTTTGTGCCGGAGCCGGAGGATGCTGTGGCCCACGGCGATGCCAATCTTGCTGTTAATGATTTTTTTGCACGGGCACCATCATAGCTAGGTTGATTTCTCTGAATTATTACTATAGTGAGGTGATTCAGGAATTAGCGGGAAAGTGTTGCGGCCCTTGATGTACTTAGGTTATATTGCTTGCTAGCAAGCTTAGATGAAGGGCTCTGTGTAAAGCTGCAATACACGCGACATGGAAAAAGATACAGACTGCCTAACGATCCAATGAAAAATGGCATTTATAAAAAACATTGTTTTGTTTGGAGCGGTTACCATTCTTTACAGGCCAAGGACATGCCATGACTGTAGATTTATTGTAATTTAATTTAGAGCGCGAGAAAATAATAAGAAGCACCTTCTTTTTCATTTGATCCTACCAACTTTTCTTTTTTCACATGATTCTGTTACCATATTTTAATCACAAATGGAATTCATCTCAATTGATCCATTACATTACATGACACGATCAAATAAATGCTTTTATAATTAGTAAACAGGATCATACATACATATTTACTTTTTCCATGATGAAGATAATTATTAAACTAGCATCCTTGACCATATAAGACTAGAAAGAAGAAATCTTCAGTGGAAGGAAGGCTTCTCACTTGTTAGTGGAAGAATCAGGCCAGACGCTGATCTTCTCCTTCTCGTACTTGATAAAAACAGCAGCAACCGCAGCCACGAAATAGATCTGAATAAGCACAATTGCTGGAGTGTGGTAGTTGATCACTCCCTTCCCAGTCGCAAGCTCCACCAGCAACAGTGCCGTTAACCCTAGAATCGCGATTCGACCGTTCAACCTCTCGCTGTACGCGCTGAATCCGAAGTCCACCTTCAACCCGCCGGAAACAGGTTCTTTTAGCGGCACCGGCGGCAGGTACACACCCGAGCCGGACGACGACGAGCCTTTCTTGAACTTACGTCCCTTTCGGAGCTCCGCTTTCTTGCCCGTGCCGCTCTTGTAACGCACCCGCAATTGGCTTATGCGGTTCTCGAATTCTTCATCGGAAGGGGCTACGGACGGTTCGGGTTCGGGTGGTTCGGAATCAGTTTGGGCGCGGGTGATGAAGGAACGGAAGTGGTTGTTGTGGAGAAGAGGAGATTTGGGTGAGAATTTAGAAGAAGAAGAAGAAGAAAGAGGGACTGGGTTTGGGAATTGCAGAGACAGTGCTGATGATGGTATGTATGCCATTCTCTCTATCTGTTTGTTTCGGATAGCTGTGTTTTCTTCTACCACCTTTCCTTTTCCTTTCTGTTTCTCTCTCTCTCTCTTCATTGCTACCTCAAAAAATATAACACATTATTAATTCTACCTTTTTTTAAAAATTAAATGCGTGGCAAAATGGTAGGAGGTCCATCCAGGTCCAATCTGTCTCATTCCCTCGGTTTTTCTTTTTTCATTTTTTAACTTATGGTGTTTTTTCTTTTGTATGTGTTTATTGTTATTCTGCAATGGTTTACTCTTAAATATATACTTAACTCGTACTATGTCTGGTAGTGACATATTCTGCAATACAAATACTATATTGTGCCAAAATAAGCAAGGAATTGGTGAAAGAATGAATTGGATTAACTTTGAGCTACTATCTACTTGCTAGTATCCTTGATAACAATGTATGATTGTAGGACTCAAAAGATGCATAAAACCAAACTTCTTAATGAATGAAAAGTTCACTTTTCACTAGAACGAATGTTTCGTGTTTGTGAATCATGAGAAAACTGAGAATAATTTACTACTATATGAACATCACATTACATGTATATTTTTGAAACAGAACACCACTTTGTATGGTATATTAAGAACAGATTACAAAGGTATAAATAAGTAATTAACAAATCGAATAGAGAAAAAGCAGGATGCAGAAATCCAAAGTGAGTAATTAAGTACCCAACCACCAAACTTGTGTGCTAGTCTTTCTGAATGTATATCCTAATCAATCAACAATTGATCCAATCATCATCATCACCTCCTCTTGTTCTTGCTTCCCAGCAACAAGGACAAGTAGAAGAGAAACCTGAACAAGAAACCCCATGCGACAGTGATCCACAAGCAGTTCCACTTGCTCAACTGAGTGACCCCATTCTGCTTCAATATATCAGCACCTGTGGTCAAGCACGTTGAGCTTGTGATCTTCATTCCCAGCGTGTTGCTCATGCTATCCAGCAGCCTCAGCTTCAAGGCAGTGGGCACCGACCCAAGCGGCGTGTTGTCGAAGATCTGCACACCCTTCACAAAGCACTTGACAGGGTCATCAAACTCGTTCTGCAGAACAGCCTCGTAAGGGTACTTCACCAGAGACAGGTAGTGGAACCAAATCCAGTAGCTGGGGATCCTGTCCCTGTTGATGAAGAACCCACTGAACAGCAAGAAGTAAGCAAGAATGGCCACCACAATAGTGTAGCCCAGCATCACGTGAGGCACCACACCGGAAAGGAACGTCACAAACGAGTTCCCGGCCCAAAACGCAGCAAGTATGATCAGAAAATAAAACAGAAAGCCCGATATCCCACCGTCCAGGCCCACGGCCCAAAACGTAGTGGCGGCAAAAGCGAGCGAGAGGAACACCAAGGCAGGCAGAGCGACGAGGGCGTGGGAAACGAGGTAGGAGGCTCTCCTGTAAGCGTTGTAAGCGGTTTCGCGCATGAAGATGTAGCGCTCTTGGAGGAACACGGGGAGCGCGTCCGCGGTGGTGTAGAAGGTGGTTGACATGGCGAACGCGAAGAAGCCCAGCCTCTCTTGCACGCCTTTTGGGGAGTTGTCGAGCTGCCAGAACATGGTTGCAAGGATGAACCCTGTCACCATCACAGCACCCAGTCGGATCCCAAATAGCTCCGGCATTCTTCGAGAGTTCAAGAACGACCGCTTCGACAGCGTGGCCATCTCCATCCAGAATGGGTTCGCGAAGGTTGGGACCATCGAGGACGGGTTCGGGTTCGTGTTTGTGGCGCCAGACACTAGTTTCCCGCGCGAAATGCTGGCGCTGATGGCCTCCTTCAACGACATGCCGTTTCGGTCTTCAACGACGGACGTTGCCGCTGCTGGTGTGTTTTGCTTCATGGACTGCCACGACTTGTTGAACTCCACGAGGCCCTTGGTCCCGCCAGGGGAACCTTCTAGATCGCGGATCAGGTCGAGTGCGAACTCTGTGCGGTTCTCTGCTTCGGGAATGGGGTGCCCGAACTCTGCGAAGAAAGATGGTAACTGCGCGGGGGAGCCGCTGTAAACGGTTTGGCCGCGTGAGAGGAAGATCATGCGGTCCAGGAGGCCTAGGATTCTGTAGCTTGGCTGGTGGATGGACATGATCACGATGCTCCCGCTCTGTGCGATTCTCTGCAGAACCTTCACCACCATGTATGCGCTCGTGGAGTCCAGTCCTGAGGTTGGCTCGTCGAGGAAGAGTATGATAGGGTCGTGGATTATGTCGATTCCGATCGACACTCTCCGCCGCTCTCCTCCGGACACTCCGCGGTGGCCTTCGTCGCCGATTACTGTTTTCGCAGCGTTTCGGAGGCCTAGCTGGTCGATCAGAGCTTGGACTCTCTGTTTTTTCTTCGATTTGGAGAGCGTGCGCGGCAATCGGAATTCGGCGGCGAATGTGAGGGTTTCCTCGACGGTGAGCATAGGGAAGAGGAGGTCATCTTGCATAACGTAGGCGGAGATCACCTTTAGGAGCCGCGATTCCATCGCCTCGCCGTTCAGTGCCACCGTTCCTTTCAGCCTTCCTTTTGCGATTCGGTTCGCCAGCGCGTCGATCAGTGTCGATTTGCCGGAGCCGCTGGCTCCGAGCACTGCCATGATTTCACCGTCCCGCGCCTCGCCGGAGATGTCGTTCAGGAGAGTCTTGGTGCGACTGAACATGCTCTCTCCTACCGTCGGCGCTGTCTCCGCCACCGCTGCCGCACCCAGGCGGCTGCTCCGGCGACGGGGGAGAATCGCAGAGAAGCTCAATTTGCGGCGGACCTTGACGTTGTAGGTGAGGTTGCTGAAGGAGAGGACGAACGGCAGCGAGCGAGGTTCAATGCCGGTGCCGCCATCGCTGATGTCAAGAGCGTGGTGCACCGGCGTCTCGCTTCCGTCGCCGGTGGCTTCCTTTCGCACATCGCCGACGTGTTTCAGGAGCTGTCCCAGAGTGGGAGAGCTTCCTCCGGCGTGACGGCGCGTGAGGTCGTCAAGCTCCATCAGTCCCAAATACGGCGTCGTATTGGTCACAGGTACTGCATTCTCTGTTCCAACTCGAGATGACATTTGCTTATCGGAGTTTAACTGTTGACTAAGTCGTTAACGTTAGTTAGGATTGATGATCTGAGGAGTAATTAAGGAGCAAATAAGAAGACTATAGAGCATGCGGTTAGAGAGCCGTGAGTTAACAGCATAAGAGGTTGGACTACACTTTTAACTGTGATTGTGAAGAACAGGAGAGGAGGTTTTAGCTTAGCTCCTTTAGTGTGATTTGGGAAGTTTATGGTGTGTGAAGTGTGTGTGTATATATAAATAAATAAATTTATGTTTGATTGATGAGTTAGAGAAGAAGATTCAGAGGAAGCAAATGGAATGGAATGGAATGGGATGTCATGTAGAGTGGGACAGTGGGGTATAGATATATAAACTTACATACATAATACATATATAGCTAGGGACTGTGGGTATTTATTTATTTTATTTAGCGGGTTTGACTAAGAATTTTGGGGATTTTTTAGGTGTTAAGAGGTGTGAGAGTGGTGACCTACAACTCCTAATTCACCACTTATCTATACGTCTCCTTATTTGCTTGATTGATTGCTTGCTTGCTGTACAAGAGTGGGAACGAACATGTGAGGGATTTGTTATTTGGTGCATTCATGACACATGCCCCTCTGAATAATTATTCACAGGGTCCATTTTTACTTCATATCTTTGAAACTTCCTTGCGAATTAGGTTGGCCGTTGATCTACTGTGAGTCTCTCGCGTAAGCCTACTTTGTTCACACCTTACAACAATTACTACAATACTCTATTTTTCTGTCTTTTACTATACCACCGGAGAAAATACTTTGTACGTGGGCTGCTAGTTCTAGAGACATCAATTAGACGGGGTTTTGGACTAAGCTTATATTCTAGATACATAACTTGCACTCTTAATTAACATTTAGTGTTTTTGTAATTATAGTTGGTAGAAAACGTGATCAACACTAGCTAAAACTTTCAAGTTAGGCAGTATATATAATCTATTATCTCTATATGTTTATATGAAACACAACTAAATGCATATAATAAAGTATGATATTTATATTAAAATTAAACTTCCCTATAATTCTTCCCTCGCAGTTTTGCAAAAGTTGTACACAACTCTATATTGAAATTAAAAAATATAAAGATGATAGCTGAATAACAAAAATTCAGCTAACATCAGCTAATACGGAAATACAATTATTAGTGTGTATAATGCATATATATTGTTGTATATTATATACATGTAAAACGTATGTCCTATATTGTTGGTCGAAAATTTGTTATTTACTGTAAAAAAATATATACTTTTTATCCTTCCTCCCCTAAACCCTCTATCCAAAAATAACCTTAGCAAAAGTATTTTATTTAATAATTAAAATGCATAAAAGTATTGATTAGACTTTAGAGAAGTATGCATTCTCAATATATATATATTTTACACAGAATTGGACCAAGTCATGTGTGTTTTCATTATATGTGATTGTATTTCTCATAAAATTTAAACTGTGTTATATATATTTAACGAATTAAAGGTAGGTATCATGAGGAGTGTTGTCTACCTATGTAATGTAGTACTAAGTATTAGTACCCGTGAAAACCAAAACTGTCAAAAGAGTAACTCACACGGAGTTCTTGTTGCTTTTAATTTGCACCGTACTATTGGTTACTTTCTGTTTTGTTTTGTTTTGGTTTGGTGCTCATCATTAATTACTCCATCATGTGCTTACTTTACTATACAAGTCAGTCTCTTAGCTTGTTCAAATACAAAAGCTGGTGTGCTTATATATATATATATATATATAGTATTGGTTTCCAGCTATTCGATTGCAACAATGACTTGTGCCATACGTACGTGGGGTCTTTGCTAAACTAAATATGTGTAATTCGCTATGGCATCATGTATAACTGCTATTATATAGATGTATAACTGCTATTATATAGATATTAGTGAAACAATCAAGGATTTTCGGTGGGCAAACCAGATGGGAACTATCGTTTGTGAACTATCACTGTCTTTGTTCCTATGCACCAATAGGAACCCATAGATCATAAGGGAAATCAAATAGGGATCGCCGTTCAATTAATAATAGGCACAATCACTTTCGTGGCCTCCCTAACACACAATGGAAGCCATATATTGCAGGGAATTGGATTAATATCACATCCTTTTATTTATTGCTCATGAACTACTAAGGAGGCAAGTAACTGTACAGTGCAACTTATATTATATATAATATAATGTAGTGTAGGTAAGGTATAATTACTAGTATATAATTAGTTATCAATAAGGTGAAGGTGATGGATCGAATTGATTAATTACGCAGTCCAATGACACTTAATACCACGCTCATGTATGCATGTTATTATTGGACGAAACACAACTGAATCTTTGCACCATATGTTAACCTGCATTATAAAAGAAATAGAGATAATGAAACTACGAAAGCAGCTGTTTACGAAATGACAGCTTTTTCATTAAACTTGCCGAACAATCCATGTAACTTTCGCGAATCAACTACTTCATTCTAATATATAGAATTTAGTATATAAAAAATATAAGAATGTTATCTGTACTATAATTATATTATCATTGAATTGTAATATGGATTTATGTACTAATATAACTTACCAGTGGATATAAATATTATACAATTTTCACCGTACATGAGCATTCCTCTATAAAGTAAAGACTATTAAATGAATTTGGAATGGTTTCTCGAATGTGGGTGACGTTATTTCCACTTGTTAAGACTTGCTGATAGTGAATATGAAGAGGGGGGAGACTGACATGTGATTGGAATTATTATTTAGCTTTATATATATTGTGCATAATTTATTGACTATTTTGTCCGGTCTTTTGTTGTACATGTAACAATGCTTTTATGTAAAATTTGAAATCATAAAATGAAGAAGTTTGATGGACACGGCCTATTGCTTTAATAAAAATAAGTGTAGTATTAACTCTTTATTTTTATAATATATAAAAGTTAGTGTAATTTAATATATTTAAGTATTTATGTATTAATTTATGTTTTTATATAAAATATCCTAAAAACTTAGAACTTTAAAGATTATAATTTTTTAGCTTTATATTCATTGAAATAGTTATATATACTATATTATATTTTAAAGTATATGATTTTCAATTTTATATTGTATAAAAAATGAGTAATCTGTAATTTCAAAATGTATAGTCTTTATTTTTATAATGTGTAAGAAAATAGAATAATCTTACATTTTAAAGTATATAGTCTTCAATTTTTACTTTATGTAATAAATTTAAAAAATTTAACATTTCAAAGACTATAGTTTTTAGTTTTATTCTCCTTGAAAAAGATATTATATTATATTTTAAAGTATGTAGTCATAAGTTTTAATTACATTTTATAATGAAAGTAATCTCTAATTTTAAAGAGTATAGTCTTTATTTTATAATGCATCTAAAAAATAGTGTAATTTTACATTTTAAAAAATATAGCCTTTAATTTATACTTTAAGTAATAAATCCTAAAAAATTTATACTTCAAAGACAAGTCTTTAGCATTACTCCTTGACAAAATTATAATATATCATATTTTAAAGTATATATAATCTTTAATTTAATATTGTATAAAAAATGAGTATTCTATATAGTTGCAAAATCTATAGTCTTTATTTTTATAGAGATAGTCTACTCTTATATATATGGTTTTGATTTCATAAGTTCTCTTATTAAGGTTGTGAAAGTGATTAGTTAGCGGTACGGTACGGTAAGATCTGTTTTAAATAAATGAATACTATACTAGTATTGTTTTCTTCCAGACATCCTCCGCACTCTTGGGCTGTACAAGGATGGATATATATGGTGATATGCATTTTGATATACTAGTACATATTTGCATATCTATCCATCCTATCTTATCTATATGATTGGTTCTTCATTCAAATCTCAGCTTGCGTGATTGATTGATTGCTACCCACCACTTAATTTATGACACACTCCCATTGTCAACCATTTTTCTGAAATTATCTAATTTTAGGCATGAAGGACTGTGGTTTGTCTGCTGTATGTATTTACATAAAACAAAGTCAAAACTTCACACTTGCAACATTTATTGTAGTATTCAGAAGAAAATGTAATAGACTATACTATGCTTGGATTACTGGATCCAGCTATATTAGATGCAAGTCCTTTAACTCTTCAATTAAATTTAAATTGATGAAAAATAAAGTTCAAAACAAATTCAGCTACTTTAATTTTTGTTTATCTGCAAGAGAATTCATCAGCTACTTAATTAATATTATTAGATATATAAATAATTTGGCCAATATTCAATTAGCCTATATTATTAATTAGTACAACTGGCTGGATCGGGTTATAGTCAATTGATAAGGGTATACAGTGATAGGAAGATTACATAGTGCCTAACAACCTAATGAAAGCGTAATAATACTTCATTTGGAATTGGAAGGAAAGAAAAGAGAACATGATGAATTGTGTTGTTAGGCAATTAAGGCACATAATAAGGAGTACGTAGGTAACTTTGTTCCGCATGAAAGGTAATTAATTTAAAATGCAAAGATAGAAGTAACCAAATGGAGAAAGCAAGGACGCAGGCACACAAATGAAACAAGTTTTAGAGGAAAAAGCAGAAAGATAATGGTAGTTAATGCAGATGGGCTACCTTCCAAATTGAGCTACCAACTTGCAAACTAACTCTTACCGCCCAATATATTTATGCACATTACATTACATTACATTACATAACATAATACTAATTTGATTTAATAATTTAATTTGGTGTTAGCAGGCAGGCAGCGTATGTATACGCACCACTCAAAGTCAAAACAGAAATTGGGTAGCGTCATCATCCATGTGCATAAGCTCTTACTCTTACTCCTCTTATTCACTCTCTCTCTCTCTCTCTGTACATGTAACATGTGTGTGGTTGTGAATGGTGATGGTACAGTATGGTGGTAAAAAGGTGTTTGGCCATCTAGTCTAGTTTATCAAATCCCACCTCTTAGCCTCCCTCATACTCTCCTTTTTTCTCTCTCAAGGTTCTATTTCAGTCAACCAATGTTTCGTCAACTTGCCTCCAGGGGTTTGCGTCTTTGTCAGAACAACCATTAATTAACTGATTCAATTAAAGGTGTCATTTGGATTATTAGTTCATATTAATTTGGGCTTTTCACCTTATTTGATCCACTTCACTTTTCAACTGTGTGAACTAAATATGGAGACATCTCTGACAATGACGATCAAGAAAAAACCATTTTATCCAAAAAAGGACCAAAAAGAAAAAGAATACGGTTACCAATCTCATATTAAGGAGTTAGAATAAAGTAAGAGTCTTATAAAACCTTGGATTCTCTCATGTTAATTGCTAGCTTTTGAGGGTGTTGAATCTCTTATCATAAATATCATTGGTACTTAATCCAGGAACGTGATTTAGCAATATAGACTGATGTTCCTATTACCGATCGATTGTGTACAAGACAAGAATTATGATTCATAGCATTTGCGTACGCAGGCAGTCCATAAGTATGTGACCCGGGTCGCGTACCTGGGAATGGCAGGTGAGGCTCCCAGCAAGGATTTTTTCCATCCATAAGGCTCGAACCTGAGACCTTACTTAAGGGACAACAAGCCGCTTACCACTTGTATCAATCCTTGTTGGTAATAGTACGTACTCTTTATATTTCAGTATCTGATCCCAACAAGGCATGCGAAGACCAGACAGAGTCCAAGAGTAAAGCCCAATTTTTGCAAAAACATAATGTTGGTAGGCCCCATAATAGTATTGGACTAGCCCACTAAAGCCCATTGTGATCCTTATCAACAAAAAAAAGTTTATTCAGACATCGGACCTTCAGACCAAGAGAAGACAAAAACAAAAAAAAAGTGATATTAGTATGTATATATGCTGATGAAATGATAAGCTGAAGAAGTGATCCCCAATTTCTCTAGGCACGCACGACACAGGAGATAGAAGAGAAAGATATAGAGAGTTGGGAGGGAGAGGGAGTGGGAGTGGGAGTGGGAGAGACAAACCCTAACAAGGGACGCAATGGACGACAGAGACAAATCCTCCAAGAGAACCCGCGATCGCCACTCCGATCGCGACCACAAGCATCGCAGCCACCGCGACGCTGATGACGACAGGCGCCACCGCGATTCCGACGACCACCGCCACCACCACCACCGATCCGACAGGAATTCCAGGCACGACCGCAAATCCAGAGAAAGGGAGGATGAAGACAGAGAAGGAAGCAGGGAGAGAGACAGGGACGAGAGGGAAGGCAGCAGGGGGAGGTCGAGGCCTCGCGATGAGAGAGAGGATTCGGCGGAGCCACGACACTCCTCGCATTCGCATAAGCGGAAGGAGAGGGAGCGCAGCGAGGAGGATAGGGACGACAAGAGGGTTAGGGTTTCGGAGGAGCCCAAGGAAGTGAAGAGGGAGAGGAGAAGGTTTGGGGATAAAGCCAAAAAGGATGAACAGGAAGACAAAGAATATGATAATAGGGAAAGAGGTATCGAAGATGGGAAACATTTGAATGGGGATGAGGTCAATGATAATAAGCAGGTTGATGGTGCCCAGGGCTCTCACTCTGCCAACGGGATTGCTTCACGCGATAATGTGGGTTTCTTCTTTTCCCTCGAATGTTATGTTATATTCTTCAACTTTTGTGGATTAAAGATGAACGATATCAATTGAAAATTGTTGGGATGCTTAATTTCGTGGTATTGTTAATATAAGGATGTTATTCTAGAACCTCACCTCAGATTGTAGGTATACTTGTTTGTGCTTACACTAGTAGTTAGTGTTGAACTGGAGTGGAAATGATAGTTGAATAGTTATAGTCCATCTATCCATATTCAATACTGAACTACTGTCTCATATGAACTCGACTCCTTGTTTACCAGATGTGTTTTGCTATCATGAAATTAATCTCGGAAGCACATAAAGATCGCAGACTCTTTGGATGCTCTTCACTTTCTATTTATTTATTTATTTATTTATTGAATTTCCACCAGTACTGTTAAATGGCAGCCATTGCAGACCCTAGTGTGGCAGATTTATCCTGCTCACCATGAGCTACCATTCCATCCACCATTTAACAACTATGATTTCCACTAGAACATAGCTGGGAACACTGCCATAATTGAATAAACCAAGGCATTTTATCATGACTTAGACTCCTAATAACTTTTGAAACATTTGTTCTCTCTTTTGATTTAGCATTTGTTTTTCCTTTTTATGCTAGTTTATACTAAATTTTATTTTGTTGTCATAGCCCATGACACACATTCACTAGTCTCTTATCCTATGCTCTTTCAGGGTTTTGCCTCGGGATCATCTGCTGTGGCACCGACAAGTGCACCTGAGGCATCTTTGGCCCCTTCTCATTCTTTTCCTATCAAGGTATCTTCAAATTCTACCACAAATGAAAATAAGGGCGTTAGTATTAACAGGTCTCATGAGGTTACTGGAAAATCTAGTACAGATGGGTCATCTTCAACTGCTGGAAAAATTGGAAGCGCGTCTCTTGATGCCTTAGCTAAAGCTAAGAAAGCTTTACAAAAGCAGAAGGAGGTGGCAGAGAAGCTGAAGAAATTTCCTCAGGTATGTTGAGTGATATTTCTATAAGTTGGATATTTCTCAATAATGAATACCTGCTGAATCTGGTTTACTTTGCATGGCGTAATCTTCTATACATTTCATCCGAATACATTTAGTTCCGTACTTATGGTTTTGCAGTTGAACAAGAGTTCTACCTTAAATTCTCATGGAGCCACACATCTGGGTGGTGAATCTACAGTGCCCTCTGATGGTGCTGGATTGGCATCACAAACTGCTACCTCGGCTTCTTCTGGGCCTGTGGCAAATATGTCAGTCTTTCCTGTGGCTGCTAGTGCTGCTGCTAGTGCTGCTGCTTTTGCAAATCCTCAAGCTGGTGGCATGACTGCTGCTCCAACTCCAGCCAACTATGAAGCCGTCAGACGTGCTCAGGAGCTTGCTGCAAGAATGGGATTTCGCCAGGATCCACAGTTTGCTCCTGTAATAAACTTCTTTCCTGGCCAGATTGTAGGGGATATTGCCGTCCCACAGAAACCCACCAAGGCTCCTGTTCTTCGTCTTGATGCTCAGGGAAGGGAAATAGATGAACATGGAAATGTTGTTAATGTGACTAAGCCAAGCAACCTTAGCACATTAAAGGTGTGTAGTTTTCTGAACTCTCTCTTTTCTTGTCATTTATTTGGTCTATTTGGGATTGATATCTTAACCTTAGAATCTGTCTCTGAACATTGTAGGTCAACATTAACAAACAGAAGAAAGATGCTTTTGAAATACTGAAACCAGTATTAGATGTTGATCCTGAATCGGATCCATATTTTGACCCAAGGATGGGTATCAATAAAAACAGGCTCTTGAGGCCCAAGAAGCCGGGTTTTCAGTTTGTGGAGGAAGGAAAATGGTCTAAAGATGCTGAAACAATAAAATTGAAGGTATTTTTATCCATCACCTCCCTCTATCTCACTCTATTGATTTCGCCTTCTACTTTATTGTTTTCAATTGAATGTTATGTTCTTTGCTGTTATTGTATGACTCTTGCAGAGTAAATTTGGAGAAGCTCAAGCAAAAGAGCAAAAGGCCAAGCAAGCTCAATTGGCAAAGGCCAAGGCTGCTCCTGATATAAATCCAAACTTGATAGAAATAACAGAGAGAGTTGTAATCAAAGAAAAACCCAAGGAACAAATTCCGGAAATTGAGTGGTGGTAAGTTTTTGTAAATGATCATGGAATTTGTGCCTTTGTGGAGTATGAGGATTGTCTGAAAGGTGTTGTTTGAATGGCATACATTTAAGTAATTATTATTTTTAGAAAGTATACTTCCGTATGCATGTTTCAGCAGTCATATATGACCTTGTGTAACTCCCTTTTTGTTTTTTAAATACTGAAAAGGTGATAAGCAGTACATGTGATCATATAATAATATATTTGATTTCCTTGGCTCATTGGCGTTTGTAAGTATTATATTAACCGTTCGAATTTGTCAGGGATGTGCCTCTTCTGCATTCTGGAAATTATGGTGACACTGCTGATGGAACCATAAGAGAAGATAAACTGAAAATGGAAAAGATCACTATCTATGTGGAGCATCCTCGTCCTATTGAACCACCTGCTGAGCCTGCACCCCCACCACCTCAACCCCTCAAACTGACCAAGAAGGAACAGAAGAAACTCCGGACACAGAGGCGTTTGGCTAAGGAGAAAGAGAGGCAGGAGATGATTAGACAAGGAGTTATAGAGCCCCCAAAACCGAAGGTTAAGATTAGCAATTTAATGAAAGTACTTGGCTCTGAAGCAACTCAAGATCCTACCCGACTTGAAAAGGAAATACGTAGTGCAGCTGCTGAGCGTGAGCAGGCTCACATAGATAGGAACATTGCACGCAAGCTTACTCCTGCTGAACTGAGGGAGAAGAAGGAGAGGAAGCTGTTTGATGACCCTAGTACGCTGGAAACACTTGTCTCACTTTACAAGATTAATGACCTCTCACATCCAAAGGCCCGGTTTAGAGTTGATGTTAATGCTCAGGAGAATCGTTTGACTGGATGTGCTGTGATATGCGATGGTATGAGCGTAGTTGTGGTTGAAGGTGGAAGCAAGTCGATTAAGAGGTATGGGAAACTTATGCTGAGGCGTATAAACTGGAGCGAGGTCTCAAAAGAGACAGAAGAAAATGAAGATTCGGATGATGATAAACCTGCCAATAAGTGTGTGCTGGTATGGCAAGGAAGTGTTGCCAAGGCAAGCTTCAATAGGTTCAATGTTCATGATTGCATCACTGAAGCAGCTGCTCGCAAAGTTTTTGCGGATGCTGGTGTTCCTCATTATTGGGACCTAGCTGCCAACTATGTAGAAGATGACGCCGTTTGAATGGTTTTTTCTAGTGGCACATGAAGTCGCTTGTTGGGTTGGTTTTTCAATCTGCATGCATCAAGCAGTGTTTCAGACAAAATAAGAATTATGACAACTGCTAGTGCTCACTTTTATTTCCCGTGGTAATGCCCTCTATAATGTGATTTGTTGTTAAAACTCGATGAGATTTTACTGAGATGTTTCCGAGTGAGTGTGTTACTCATTTTCTTTGTCATTACTCATTACTCGTGTTTTTTGTGATGGTTGGAATATCCCAATAGTTTTTTTGGTCCTTGACATACAACCTATTTTCCAATCAAATTGGCTTTTGTAGCATTCAGTAAATTCCATGCAGGCAGGCAGGCATTTTACAACATGTATTATATTATGTACTGCTGCTTGCCGGCAACGCCTTCGATGTCCACATGTCCCTGTTGGCCTCACCGTCAGTCAAGTCAACATGATGCTCCTCACCATCTGCGCCTTATTATGCCTAAGTAATTGTATAACTCACTCTCAAACATGCATATGCAATTGCATATTTAAAGCCATAAATAACAATTCTTGTTATAATTAGGTTCCAACCTGATATTGTAATAGTAGTAGAATTCTAATACAAGAAATGTGCATATATATATAGATATCACTGCCTTAATCTCACTTTGACAAGAAGATTTTCTTTCACCTTAAGGTTGACTGTCATTTAGTTCTAAAATTTTCATTTAGATTAGAATTTCAGCGCAGGATCAAAAGCGGGCTTATATTCTGTTCGTACTTAAAATTTCAGATATTACGTGACGGTGTGGTTTGAAACATTAACGAAAATGGCTCCAGGCCTTTGTTTTTATGATAATTCAAAAGAACATAAAGAAAATCTGAGAGTACTAGTTTTGCAATAATATTAATATCATCCATTCCATTTTATTGAATTTTGACAAGTCTATTTATTTAAACTTCAACCTTACAAGTAATCATTTCAATTTTGGTCAGATGATCCATAACATAACATTGTCGTTTGAGTTATCTATCTATATCTATGTCTATATCTCTTGCATATATACCAATCAATAGGGATATATCGGTTGACACCAATGTACTTAAAGCTTCAATAATTTCATAAAATATATATATAACTTATGAATTCAATAGTTTCATTATAATTATATATTTATCATACTGACCATATATACACCCTGCTATTTGCAGCATAGGTGCGTGTAGTGTCAACTAACCGAAAACCTTTATCTTCAATTCCCTTAGCTTGTGTTTTCTTTCAAACAAGGGAAGCGTTCTCTTGTCACGAGAAGCGTTTGAATGCAGAAAAGAGCTCATCATCATCATCAAGGTTTATTTATTTAATCTATTCTTTTTTTAGAGCCACCAAAGAAGAAAGGGTGTATCGATCTGAACCAAAGCATATTAAGCATGATGCGGATCAAAGCAATTCTGACAGCGGGATCATCGTCAAATTAAATAATTAAACAATTGCTTCTCTCTCTCACATTCTGCTCTTCCGCTCCTAGCTTCCTTCGAGGTCAGGTACAGTGTTCTGCAATCAAATGTATGTGCTACAATAACTTTGATCAAGTCAAACTTCTTCTTTTTTATTTATCATACAGCTAATAATAATACACGGTTTCTTGATCTCGTTAATTATTTAGATTTGCAGCTCCATCCTCTATACATCTATCTTCCATCTGCTGCTATATATAGTCAAACTCAATATATATATATATATATATATGTTTCAGTTTTCTTAGTTGACCCTGAAATTATGGAGAAGAAAGAGATAAAGAAAAAACTTAGTAGTGCAATCAGGTTGAGCCTTCCCTTATTGTCTCTAGCTATGTATATAAATAAACGTGACATTCCATGGTCTGTCACCCAATTATATACATTGCTTGCAATAATCTTACTAAGCCTCCTCTCATCAACTATATATATATATATATATATATATATATATATATATATTATTTTCTGCTTTGAATTTAATTGAATTAAGTGATGGGTGCTAGAATAAGTTATGGTGATTCAAAAATAATTATGTTCACAACAGCAATAATATGTGTTATTGCTGGGATAGCTTCAGGGCAGTTATCCCCGGCGAATAGCTTCTATGCTAAAACATGTCCCAAGGCACTTAAAACCATTAAGAGCGCAGTGGAGGATGCTGTCTCCACTGAGCCTCGCATGGCTGCCTCCTTGCTCCGCCTCCATTTCCATGACTGCTTTGTCCAAGTAAGCATGCAAGTCCTCTCATCTATCTAAGTATGTTTAATTTGCATGCATGCATGCTTGCATTAATTAATTAATTAATTAATTACAATATTGAAATAGTGAATGTATGTATATATGATATGTATTAAAAGAAATGGTGCGCGCGCAGGGATGTGATGCATCAGTGTTGTTAGATGACACAGCGAATTTCACGGGCGAGAAGAATTCGTTCCCGAACGCGAACTCGCTGAGGGGATTTGAGGTCATCGACTCCATCAAATCAAAGCTGGAGAGCATGTGCCCTGGTGTTGTCTCCTGTGCTGATATCCTTGCTCTTGCTGCTAGAGACTCTGTTGCTGCCGTATGTAACTTCAAATTCATTATTCTTTATTACTTTATATACAATAATATATGTATGTATGTATGTATTAATTAGCTGATTCATACATGTATTCATGATACAGCTCGGTGGACAGAGATGGGACGTGAAGTTGGGCAGAAGAGACTCAACGAATGCAAGTTTAGAAGAATCGAATTCAGACTTACCCGCCCCCTTTTTGGATCTGACAGGCCTCATCTCCGCTTTCCAAAAGAAGAATTTCACGGCCCAAGAAATGGTCACTTTATCAGGAGCCCACACGATAGGGTTAGTCAGGTGCCGTTTCTTCAGAGCGAGGATCTACAACGAGACCAACATTGAGGCTTCCTTCGCACAAGCCATGCAGGCGCTGTGCCCCTCTGAGGAGGGAGAGGGAGATGACAATCTTGCCCCTTTCGACTCAATCTCGAGCTCCACCTTTGACAACGCCTACTACGCCAACCTGCTCAAGCAGAGGGGCCTCGTGCACTCGGACCAGCAGCTCTATGCAGGGGGAGCGGGCCCCACTGACTCCCAAGTGATGGCCTACACCAGAAACCAGGGACGCTTCAAAAAGGACTTTGCCGATGCAATGCTTAAGATGAGCTCTCTTTCCCCTCTCACGGGATCCGACGGTCAGATCCGCACTAACTGCAGGCTCGTTAATCCACCACCAACCACTAATTAATTATTCATTTGTTGAATTTCTTGTCAAACCTAATAAGTGTTCTAACTTAATTGTTTCTATATACTAAAATGTATATGCAGTGCACTACAACTATATATTTATTACTATACACATGTATATGTGATCTATGTGATGTGATATGATGTGATCTGAGAAATTTAATAAAATGTTTAATCATCATTATTTTAGTAGTAAACACCATTCTCTAGCTATGAGAATCTTTGAAAATGGTGCATAATTTGACACTCCATGTGTATGTCAACTCTTAGTTTATTATATGCATTGAGATTCATTTACTTGCTTTCAAACGTGGGGCTAAAAATATGGTTACATGTAAATTAAATAGAAACTAGTAATTTTTTTCGTGCATTACACGACACTATGTGTATGGATGCGACGATGATATCGGTACCATTATTATAATAAATGATCTTCATATAATTTAATATTCAAACATAAAATAACTTGATACTTGATAAGTTGATAGTATAAGTTTATTTTAGGTTGTAATAATTAATTGTAGCTCATTTATAATTTTCAATTTGAATGAGCATCACATTAACAAAATTCGAAAATATTAATAACTCTGCTCTCCTCCCCATTTACCATAGTTTCTCTTCGCCAAACCACCCAGCCGCCGCCGCCACCACAACCCTTTCCTCTCCCTTCCGGCAACCCACAGCTTCGAACATTGACCTCCTGACCAAAGGTCCCTTTAAGCAACAATGATGACGATGTTTCCATTTTGGTGAACTTTGGGTATTGCTAATTCCATTGCCAACCAATAATTGAGCAATTCTTCTCCCTAGCTCTAATTTCTGTTATAGCATGTATGTATGCCCACTCAATAAAGTAATTAGAATCAAAACGGTTCTATGTTAGTTCCTAACCGCATTCATATACCATTGATCATACCAAAATCAACATAAGCTTACAATTTAATAATATCTAGTAAGTCTTTATCACCAAGCAGTTACATATAATGGTCTTTAATAACATAACTGTTGTTTTTTTTAACTGAATACTGATTGTTTTAGAACAAATTAAAGGAGTATATATTTTGCTTTAATTAAAAAATCATATAACGATACATAGGTGGCGTTATTTAAAGAAAGGTTATATTTAAACAAGTCACATGATCCGTCCCAAACAGCCTAGCTATACTACTCTAAATAAGTACAGGTATTAAACTGTCTAATTTCTGTTCTTCTCTGTACTATATTTATATATATACAACCACATGTTAAGAATGAATGAATTGGTACTACTTCTGTAATTATAAATTATTATGATGAGATGAGAATGAGATATATGCAATAAATTAAAGCAGCAGGGGTCCCTCCATTGTTTGAAGGCCATGGAGGACGGGGTATTGTTATGCACCATTATTCTTCTTCTACAGATATGCTATTCCTTAGGTAGGTATACCGTATACATACATATGTGCATGCTACGTTAAATCTATTGATCATTCTTGATCCCAAATTAAAGTAACAACTTTTTCTACTTGATTGATTTCATCATCGATCGACGATATATAAATATATATAGCGTCGTCATCGGTGACCCCATTGCAGGTGGAGAATGTGACGTTTCCGGCCACCGTCGAGGCTGTAGGGTCCAGCAACACGTTCTTGCTGGGCGGCGCTGGTGCCAGAGGCCTCCAAATTGAGGGCAAATTTGTCAAATTCACTGCCATTGGGATTTACCTTGAAGATGGCACCGCCCTTGCCAACCTCTCCCCCAAATGGAAGGGTAAGAGCCCTCAGCAGTTATTGGACTCTCTCGACTTCTTCAGGGACATCGTTACAGGTACCCTACCCTATCCCCACCACTTCACCGTCTATATATATATATATATATATATATATATATATATGTTTCTGAACTAATTAAATAATTGAATGTGGGTGTGCAGGTCCATTCGACAAGTCTATGCAGGTGACAATGATATTGCCATTGACGGGGCAGCAATATGCCCAGAAAGTCTCAGAAAACTGCGTAGCCATTTGGAAAGAATTGGGGGTTTATACTGATGCTGAAGCCAAAGCAATTGAGCACTTCAAATCGGTTTTCCAGAATCAAACTTTCCCTCCAGACTCCTCTATCTTCTTCACAGTATTAACCCGCGATGGATCCTTAGTGGTCAGTAATAGTAATACCAAATTAAAACTTGCTCTTCTATATATGGTTTTTGACATGATTATTTAATTTGTGATTCAAGGAACTTAACTTGGTTGTTTTCATTGATTTATTGCGAACAGATTAGTTTCTCCAAAGATGCATCCATTCCGGAAGTTGAGAATGCTGTTATCAAGAACAAACTGCTATCAGAGGCGGTGCTTGAGTCAATGATAGGAAAGGATGGTGTTTCCCCTGCAGCAAAACAGAGCTTGGCCACCAGATTATCAGAGTTGTTCAAAGAAAGTGGTAATTATAATACCAATAGCGGAAATAACAATACTCTCTTTACATACATGATTTATAGTCTTCTTCTGCTACCACTATTTGTCATATAGTACATTGGATGCCATGATTTTGAGAGATCCGAGAAAAGTTTTAATCACTGCTATATTTTAGTGCAAGTGCCACCTTTGCTTTGTAGTTTTACATCTTGAAAAATAGTCATGCTTTGTCTTTTTTTTTCACACTTCCTCTCTCATCCTTGAAATTTGTGGCTACAATGAATGCTTCATGTTTGGAGCATGGTTTTTATTTAGCTCTCCTCCTCTATTGGTGGATCGATGCTGCTAACGAAGTCTTTAGTCGTGTCTAAATAATGTCTATATTCTATGGACTAAAGAAGGTTAAATTTCTTTTTGGCATCATGATTATCTCGCTAATTTAGAACTCTTTTAATAAGTAATCCATCTTTGTTAATTAATGCAATATTGAAGAAATTTAATGATAAATATAGCTCATGCAGGAAAAGTCATCTTCGAAGGGAGCATATATGTCTCCCTCTGACTTTGGGGTGGGAGACCCGGCCCCTCCATACCCAAGACAGCAAGAACGAAGATGTGTGAGACACAAATGATGATACTGTAGACTTAGATGGATTGTGTTTGATTATAGTGAACATTACACACTGATTAATGAAAAGATGAAGAGATTATATAGCGTGATATATATATAAAGATATGTGTTCTAAAGATATGTGTTCACCAACATCCCTCCTCCCCCTTTATGAAAGTGAAAAATTGAGCTGGTACAGCAGATGAGAGATAATTTTAGGAATTTGATCCTCTTCTCCGTCCGTATTTGTTCCGACAGAAAGTGAATAATAGTAGTAATATTGTAGAGAAGGAACAGTTTATGCTTATCTAATGCTAAAATACAAGCAGTCCGGATGGGATGTTAGCAATGAGAAAATTTGACTGTTAGTTCGGCATTCATTCGTTCATTCATTCATATGGTGGACATATATTATCCAACCTAATCAATTAATTAATTAATTAATAGGTTTAGGCCCTTATTTGGCGTGCGAGATAGGATGCAGGGCAGTCTTTAATTCTTTCTTTGAAGGCTGGCTATGCTATGAATATGATGTACGTACGTATACATTCCTATTCCTGCTCATTCATGGACCAATCCTAATGAATGAACGAATGTTACTAACTCATATGCTATTCCTATTCCTATTGCTATTGCTATTGCTATTCCTATTCCAGACCCCAGAGTCCAGAGTAGTAGAATTGTACTTCTGACCCATGCAACTAGCTATCTATCTAGCTAGCTATGAGCCTTTTGTCTTCTTATCTATGCTGCCACTTGTTTAGATAGAAGGAGAGTTTCGATATCTTTATTAATGAAATAAACTAATTGCAATTAATATTAATATTAATATTATTGTTCCTGCATCTAATCACATGACATGTTAGCTACGTGGTAGTTGAGATTCATAAATATTGAAGGTGAGTTGTACTAGTGCTTCTTCCAATCATTGCGGATTCCTTGCACCTACCCACAATACATACTCTCTCACATAAGTCTCCACAAATTTCCCTTCATTTTTTGTGGGTGCTTCATAGAACCTTCAGATCACAATTCAGAGATGGTAGCCTCCGTCCAGGTGGACAATGTCACTTTCCCGGCCACCGCCAAGGCTCCGGGCTCCCCCAACAGCTTCTTCCTCGGCGGAGCTGGTGTCAGGGGCCTCCAAATCCAGGACAAATTCGTCAAATTCACCGCCATCGGGATTTACCTCCAGGACAGCGCCGTTCCCTCCCTCGCCGCCAAATGGAACGCTATGACCTCTGACCAGTTGACGGAATCCGTCGACTTCTTCAGGGACATCGTTACAGGTACTGTTCCACTCCTTCTTAACCTTGCCTATTTTGGTAAATTGACCTTGCATGAATTTTGCATTTTTAATTTTAACTCTCAGATTTGCTCCAAACTCAGAGTTGAAAATTCCGACCTTTAGTCTATGAATACGGAAAAAGATTGTATATTGTAATTTTTGTTCGAAGCATAATAATGTTGAGGACAATTGTTAGATCCAGCAGGTTAGGTTATTAGTTAGTACTACAGACAACAACAACCAAGCCTTGATAGAAAACTTCTATTAACCTCTAATTGACGCTGTAC
Organism: Aeschynomene evenia; assembly: GCA_013621005.1. Lineage (NCBI taxonomy): Eukaryota > Viridiplantae > Streptophyta > Magnoliopsida > Fabales > Fabaceae > Aeschynomene > Aeschynomene evenia. Next base: position 28,426,556 of record CM024271.1, on the reverse strand, counting down.
TTATTAATTGAAGTTAATTCTGCTAGGACTTTGTAAGAGTTGGTGTTTAATTTTCATCGCCCAAGAAAAATATATACTATTTTTGAACACACTAGCGATTGCAAAAGGATGTTGTTAACTTGATTATTGCAGTAACATCTGAATGTCTGAAGACACACCTGTAGTTCTTCTATTTTAGATGAATCAATATTAAAGTAGTTACTCCAGAAATGTTGCTGCATCTTTGTTTGTATGCAGCTATGGGAACTTTATATAATTATTAGCTTGAGTCTGCTAAATTTTGAAAAATCTTTGTTTGTGTTTAGGTCCATTTGAGAAATTTATGCAGGTGACAATGATCTTGCCATTGACGGGTCAGCAATACTCAGAGAAAGTGTCAGAAAATTGTGTAGCAATCTGGAAACAACTTGGTATTTATACTGATGAAGAAGCCAAAGCAATCGAGAAGTTTGTTTCGGTTTTCAAGGATGAAACTTTCCCACCAGGCTCTTCTATCCTTTTCACAGTATCACCCAAAGGATCCTTAGTGGTTAGTGATGTCTTTCAAGAACCCTTTTTGTGATAACAGTACACACGTGTATGTCTTTAGTAAATTGGCTTGGTTATTAGAAGTTTTAAGGTTTCCTGCTAGACTTATGATGCATGAGCCTTCACTTTTAGTTCTATCGCTTGTCATCATGATTCTCTATGGTTTTTGACATGATTTTGCTATCTATTTTAACTTTAGGAACATCTGCACTTGTTCATTTCAAAATTGTCAATCATAATATGAATCTGTTTTTTATATTGCAAACAGATTGGTTTCTCTAAAGATGGATCCATCCCAGAAGATGGGACTGCAGTTATTGAGAACAAACTACTGTCCGAGGCAGTGCTTGAGTCAATGATAGGAAAGCATGGTGTTTCCCCTGCAGCAAAACAGAGTTTGGCCACCAGATTATCAGAGTTGTTCAAAGAAGGTGGTGATACTCGTAACGGATTACATCCCCCCAAAGATGAAAAGTCTGATAACGGATCATGTCCCACTAAAGATGAAAAAACTGTTAATAACGGATCAAGTCCCAATCCTACTGAAGATGAAAAGTCTGCCACTTAAAGCCATGCAGCAAAATTACTACTACTGTGTTAGGAGCACTTTGGAATTATCACTCGGAAACTTTTGGTGTACTACTAATGAATAAGGGCAATACTTCGGTGTTGTTGATTTTTCCACTGTGGTGTTGTAGTTTTCACTTTTCAGCAAGCATTGTAAGTGTAACACGTGTCCAATAAATGTTTCAGTAGGACCAAGTTAAATGAAGGGTAAATCGAGTATTGTCTAGTGTAAGTCCTTGGCAATGCATCTAGATGCAGCTTCAGGAAGATAATAATCATTCCAACTAACATATTTTAAAGGATCATCATAAGGATACACAATAATAAATAAGGATATGCGAAGAACTTTTCTGCAGCCAGTAAAAAAATATTAACTTGGATAAATTGAGAGAAATAGAGAAAATAGACAAAAACAGAGCAATCTCTTTCTTCCACTTCTTTTCTTGCTTCTCATCTTCTTCTCCTAATCACATTGGATTTCACAGGGTTGCATGAACATCACAACCCCCAAGAGTTCCAATTCAAGGTACAACGTGTTTAAAGATGTTCATAATAACTGTAACCAGTCACTACAGAACAATGCTCCTGTGTCCTCTGCAACATAAAGCTATCAACTTTGTAGTCCTATTGCTGCTGGTGTTTCAATTTTTTATGCGGTGGGGTTGTTGGTGTTTAATGGGTTCTGGGGTTACTTCAGGTGGAAGAAGAAGAAGAAGAAGAAGAAAAGAGGAGGTTTTGCGGGGAGTGGTATTGGGAAGAGTAGATGAGATTGGCTTCTGGGTTGGATTCTAATCCAATATGGTTTTGGAGAAGAAGATGAGGATTCCACCGACACACATCTGCGCTTTTTGAAAAGAGGCCTTTGTTTTCTGATTTACCCTTCATTTAACTTGACCCTGCTGAGACATTTAGTGAACACGTGTTGCACTGACAATGTTTGTTGAAAATTAAACACCACATTGGGCAAATCAACAACACTGAAAAGTATTGGCCAATGAGTAAATGCAGAATTCTATGTCTCATCATTATTGTGTTGGAACAAATATTGGACAGATAGCTCAAGGTCAAGGACCTCTTGTTTTCATTTTATCATCAATCATTCTCATCTCTCTTCTTTCATTACCTAATATTCTTCTTTTTATAGAAAACAAAATAGCTTGATAACACATTTTTCTTTTGTAAGTACACAGATGCATTCACCATGTGATCATCTTTTTAAGTTTTCAAATGTGATTTGATTGGAAACTCTTTTTTTTTGGAAAAAAATGAAAAAAGAAAATCACAAGTAATGAGCAGACGAGAAATTGAATGGCTATATATAGGAGAAGAAGCGGTTCACTCATTTTATATATTGGCATAGAATCAGAAAAGCAGACAATTGCATGAATACTTAGAAGGAGAAAATAACATTATTCATGAATAATAGAAGTGACTTGGCATGCTTTAACATGGTCTCAGTTCTGAATGGTGAAGTTGGGGTCCTTCATGAACTCAACAAGCCTTGTAGCCAAACTCTCCTTCAAAGCAGGGGAAACAGGAATCTCTCCGATCATGGTCTCAAGCACTGCCTCTGAAAGTGCCTTGTTCTCTATCACTGCATCCTGCTGTTCCGGCATTGTCTCATCCTTCGAGAATCTCAGCTGCAATGCAATAATAACAAGTTAAAATTTGTTGAGACACAGATCGATCAATTAATTAAATTAATTCAGCTAATTTGCTACACCTCAGTAATTAATTATACTGCTACTAACCCCTAGTGTTCCATTGGGTGATTGATGATAGAAAACAGAGGAGCCTGGTGGAAAATTCTGCGTCTTGAAGGAAGCTCTGAGTTGGTCAATAGCTTTCTCTTCTGCATCACTGTAAGTCCCTTCCGATTTCATGTGAGCCACACAGTTTTCTGACACCTTCCTTACGTATTCAGCGCCATCCAATGTTTTCAGCTTTGACCCTCTTATTATTTTCTCAAATGGCCCTACCACAACAATTCATCCATCATTCAACCCTTGAATAGTAAAACATGTCATCATCATCATTCCAATTCATTCTAGCTCGTTCCACATCTTTGAAATGTAGCTGCTGACATTTTATTTTATTTTTATTTTTCTATTAAGTTGCTGACAAATTAGTGTAACTACTCTTATATATATTATACCCAACAACAACAAAATAGCAGTCGTCCATATATACTTACCACTTCATCACTCGATCGAGTTTAGTGTACCTTACTCCGAGTTCATACATGCATCAACTCATGTAGATTTTTCTTAAGAGTGCTTCTAGAAGTTCCTTTTTTATTTATTTATAGGAAAGTAAAACGAAATTAAATGCATTAAAAACATTGAAATCTTGTCCTTAGGACTAAAACTAGTTAATTACTATTATTTCGGTAATGATACAAGTATGACTAAAATTTATCAATAAAGAGCCAACTTATTAATATTCCTCTGATCATTTTCAACTATCTTAGCTTTAAAGCATATTTCACATTAAAACACACAAACTCATTTTTTAAAAGAAATGTGATGACAAATATACCCTTACTAGTACGCTTAATCCGTGCGATGCACGGGGCGTATTCATGCTAACAATATATACATAAAATTTAAGTATAAGAAGAAAATATTATATAAAAGAGGGCGAAGCATTTATGCTAGCTGCAAGAATATCTTAGAAAAGTAATTATAACATTCTAAGTAAATAAATTATAATAGTCTAACTAATTCTCTACATAATTTTTCTAGCAAAATTCATCTGTTTATTGTAAAATCTCGTTATTTTTAAGTTTACATTAATAAGTACATTATATCTAATATATTAATAGTAAGAGTAAATCGAATTATAGAGAAGCTATATTTTATTGTTATAATGTATAAATATGAAAAATATTCTTTTGAATTAATGTATAATAAACATTGAAAAAAAGATCATATTAATTGTGCTATATAATTGTAGCAATCTTATAAAATATGATATGTATCATTCCATTATATTAAAAGCAAGAAATGACAAATATTGTTGAACAAATGCTTGTTGCTAGAAAGACAATTAAAAATGAACGGAGGGAGTACAATACTTTCTTCGGTCTCTTTTAAATGTCTTTTTCACTATTTTATTTGGTTATTTTTATTTGTCTTTTTTACAATTTCAATAAATATTAATTTTTTTACTATACTCTTTTATATATTTAACTATTTAGAGGAGAGAGAAATTATATTAATTGATGATAGTAAAATATTGTTTTAATTTTAACTCTAATATTTAAATTTTCAATGGAATTCAATTATTATTTTAATTGACTTGCATGACTCAAAATAGACGTTTAAAAAGAAATAGAGCAAGTACGAAAATATTAAATGAGTTGACTTCTTTTTTACTCTACTAATTGTATATAGAGATTTTTTATTATTATTTCTCAATAATTATTGAATAGCAGGTTAATTGTGCCGTTGTTGTACTACATGCTTGATTTTATATATATATATGTCCATGCATTCAGCAGGTGTACACATGTTTCCATCCATTAATAATAAATAATGTACTGATTTATATATAGTACAGTAAAGTATTGTCATATTATATATATAGTTGGTGGAGAAAAGACGGGGCGGCACAAGAATCAATCACCCTCGCAAAAGTCCAAGCTAAGGGTGCTTGAAATAAGAAATATAATATGTAATCATGATTGTATATAATACAATAGTATTTATTATAATAATAATTAAGATGAATGTATGTATGTGTATGTATAGACACATATAGATATACCTTTGATAATGTCTCTGTAGAAGTCAAGTGATTCCAGCAATTGGGGAGCAGTTTTGGCATTCCACTTAGCAGCAAGATATGGGACCGCCTTCTCTTCCACATAAACGCCTATCCCCGTGAACGTCACAAACACTCCATCAATTGTTAACCCTCTCACTCCTGCAGATCCAGACGAAACAAATAACAAATAACAGAGTATGAGAATCCATATTTCTTTTCTTTTTTAATTTATAAAAAAGGGTTAATTATTAATTAATTAATTAATACCTGCGCCAGCAAGGAAGTAGGATATGGTGGAGGCTGGAGGTGTGAGCAGAGGAGGGAATTCAAGGAACTCAACCTTCACTTCGCTGATTGATGCTCCTCCCTTCACCATCTCTGCTATCTATGTATGTATGTGCGTGTAGCTAGTATTAATTTGAAGATGGTGATACACAAAATGAGGAGAAGGGGTTTTTATAGAAAAAAGGGTCACTGCACTGTATATCTCAACAAATAAATAAAGTATCTCTGCAGAAATTGCACCCACCAATATTATTATTATTATTATATACATGTGATCCATGATGATGATTTTGATGAATAATTTAGAAACTATAACTTCAGTCTCCCCTATAATAAATGTACAACATAAATACGTCTAACATGTATTATTCATATTACATAATGTATACTATGCATATAATGTTATACGTATAATACACATTCTGTAACATGTATAGCACACGTTGGATACAAGTTGAACATATTTCTATTGTACGTTAAACATTATTAATATTGTAATTATTTAATAATTATATAATTCTATATGAATGTATCGTGGAATTCAGAGTTATATAAAAACTAAAAAACGTGAAAGTGGCAATAATGGCCCAGCATCGGTGCCAAATAGTACTAGTGGGGTACAATTTAAAGTAGTTAACTTATTCTCAATACAATTAATATTAATTAATTTAAATTTTAATGTATGATATTTTAGAATAATAATGTTTGGAATAATAAATTATCAATATAGTTAATGAATTTATTTTTAAATTTTTTAAGCTAAAATAATCACTAAAATTTTAATAAATTAAATAGTTATGATTCAATATTTTATTAATTGATTGATTTAATTGATTTTTTATTATATATAATATAATTGCATTTATATTAAAAAGATTAAACTTAAATACATTATGTATTAAGAAATGTGCATTTATAGTTAGATTTAGCTGTCAACTGTACTCAGGCCAATTTGGATAGTAAACTTATGATTTTTTTTTTACTTTTTATAAGTTATAAGTTATTGTATGAATGTTTGTATTAATTTTTATGTAACTTTTAATTTTTTAAAAAGTTATTTTAAATGATTCTTGGAGAAGTTAAAATATTTAATTTCTTCTAAAAAGTCTTTGCACAACTTTCTAAAAACTACCACTACAAATTAAAATAAGCATTTATATTATTTTACTTCCAAACGTAAAATAATGTTTTCAAAAATTAATTATTATTAAAATTCTTATTAAAAAATTATTTTCATATAAGCACTTAATTAAACTCTTGCTACTGTGTTCCTCTGTTCTGTGCCTGCCCGTTTCAGTATGTTGTCGTTGTTGTACGTGGAATGAATGAATGACTGACTAATCAGCCTGTAACACCCTAATAATTACTTCAAAATGCTTAAGTCATTTTAGATTAATTATCACGGTATCATTTCTTGATTTCATAGCTTGACATGACCTGCTTTAAAATATTACACTTGAACATACGCTAGAATTTGTTTCAAAAGTACATCATACCAAAGTGAGGGCTTAGCATCGTAAATTCATAATATGAATCCCACGTACATCACATACAAGACATAAGTAGTATCATAAGTACATATCCATAATGATAAAGTATGCGTACAGCCGGCTACATGGGTCCGGACTCAAAACATACAATACAAAGCAGCAAATATAAATCGGTCCAGATACAACAAGAGATAAAACTTATAAGCACTCCTAAAGCTCTCCATTGGGTCCTCCAGGGACTCCAGCATCCTGATCCTCTGGTTCCTCTATGGAAATGGGAAATGGAAGGGGTGAGTAACTGGGGAGTTAACTCAGTAGAGGCGGTCACTTCAGGTTTATTATAAAAATAGGTCTAACATATCAATTGTTCAATTCAGTTATTAGTTGAAAACAGATTTATCCCGAAGCGACCTTAACCTACGTGCGTCTTGCTTAATTCTTTTAAATCATGCATGCATATAAGTCTCGTTGTGTAGTGTACTAAGTGCTTATAAACATTTCATATATCATACATAAGCTGCCTCTAAATAACTGAATCAAACACTCATGACTCGACTAGCTTTACTCGCCTATATTTAGCTAGCTTCGCTCACTAGCATCACTTGCTTCTAGCTTATCTCTCTAGTAAACTTCTGATCTAGCTTATCTCTCTAGTAAACTTCTGATCTAGCTTATCTCGCTAGAAATTCTTCTCATCTGTGGCCATGGTATGCTTTCCTCGCCTCACCATGGTTTGAGAAGCTTATCTCACCTCTTTACATACCCCGACATAGTCGTAACATCATCAAATCACATAATGTCAAGTTTCATCGTCACATATCATTCCATTTATTAAAATCAGCATATCTATCAACTCATCAACATCCAGTTTAATGACAACACATTCACAAAATCAACATAAATCTCATCCTCTTCTATTCACAATTTCATAAACACATAATCATTCATTTATCACAAAATTTTCCATCAGACACTCACAATTACATATTAGCAGAATCAATCCCAACATTATTTCAGAATAACAACATCTTATCAAAATCAGGGGTAGGATCGTCAAAATTTGTAAAAATTATGAAATCGTCATTTTCTGCGAACTGGCCGCTAGCGGGTAACCGGCAACCGCTAGCGGCCATCCACGGTGGCTCACGCGCTAGCGCGTGCCGTAATGGCCGCTAGCGCATGTTGCGCACGAGCGCTAGCGACCGTGTCGTCCCTGTAGCATAACAGAATGACCAAAACAACATGTATATCGTCCAAATATGTATTTTAACACGATTTCACATTATGAAACACATATATTCACGTAAATAGAACTTAAACTAAACTCCTGCCTCTTGTAGACCTCCGAAACAAGCTCAGATCCTTTCCTAATCTTACTAGTTCTAACCACAAAAGCTCCAAGAAAATGGGATGATGGTGAAAGTGAGTGTATGGAGAATCTAATCGGTTCAAAATGAAGAGGATGATGAGGAGGCTCAGAATATGTGATTTGTTTTCAGATTTGTTGAAGGTTTGGGGTTGTTTTTTGTGAGTCAAAGTGTGGGTGAGTGTATGGAGTTTGAGAAAGTTAAGAGAGAACGAGAGAGAGAGAGATGGAGAGCTTTCTGACCAATAATGAGGGGGAAGGGCTTCTGAAGGGTGAAGTGTCGGCAGGGACCTATATGCAATTATCAAGAGTTGAGGGACCAAGGATCAAAATGCAAAAATGCAGAAAATGAGCTGCTGTTACGGGTTCGCCGCTAGCGCGCATCCCAATGGCCGCTAGCGCGATGCCCCTCGCTAGCGAGTGATTCATGCGCGCTAGCGAGCTGCCCTTGGGCAGAAGTCACAAATTATGCTATTCCGCCCCGAAATCCCTCCGAAATGAAATCCTACGACCTTCTACTCCCCCCGAAACAGATGAAATCAATTTACATACATTAATACTAGTCTAGTACATCTCATTCAACTATTCATGTATTCTTACATTAATTCCTTAACTATGTATTACTCCATTTCACATACTCATACACTTAGCACACTTGACTCATATGTGCATAAAACTCATACATAACATTTATGGCTTTTCTCACCATACATTGCATGACAACTTTTCATATACGTACCCCTCAGAATACAGAACATAAAATCAATTTATCATGTACTCAGTCACATGCACATACATATACACTTATATAGACATACACAAACACATACTAACGCATCACATAAGAGCTCATTTTGAGTTTTAATTAATGCTATTTATCATACTTCCTCTTGATTATAATTTAATTAAAAACTGAGGGTGTTACACAACCCATTTTACTATTTTTGGATTTCTCGCGCTCACCATATTCTATTCTGCAGATGATTTTACATCATATTTAACCATACATCATATTTAACCACACAAATGGTTTTCTTTGTTTTGGTCTCATGGCAAGTAGTGAGAATGAATGGGATGAGTCGAAAGCCAGGCCACTGGTGGGACTTGGGACTTGGGAGTGAAGGACACAACAGACAACAGAGTGGGTAGGTGTGAACGTGGTAGTTGAAATAAATTAGGAAAGAAAATATCTTTCCGAGAGATAGTTTATTTTAGACCTTTGCAATAAAATTAGATCAGTCAAAACTCTTTAAAATAAGAGTTTGTGTTTAAATTATTTAGCTTATTACAATTTTTTTACATAATTAAAAATATTATTTAAATAAAAAAATATTAAAATTAATATTTTTAATTATTTTGACTTAAAAAAGTATTATTATCCCATATACTCTGTGTTTATTTTAACTACTTTTGTAGGTGATGCATTGTAAAATTTAGATGGGGAAGAAAAATCTGTCTTACTCCATGAGCAATGCTCGCATGTCTTGAGCTCATTGAATATTCTTCAAAATAATAATAAAATATTAAAAAACTAGCTTAAATAGTTACTAATATGAATTGAATAGAAAGTCAATTATCTGAATCAATCTTATTAGCATGTACACAGTGATGGAGCTTTAGAAAACAAAATATTAAGGGCCAAATTTAACAAGCCTTACATCTACAGTGATGCATTATATTATACATATTAATAATCTTATTATAGTACAATGTAATGTGCATTATATACAGTTATATATGTGTATCATACATATTAATCATCGTTCACTTGTATTGATTGAATTTCCATGGTTGATCAATCACTTTTGTAAACTTATATTATCTATCTCGAGTTTATGACACTTTAAGAACTATAGATGGTCAAAAGTGGCTATAAAGTAAACTGGTTAGCAATCATGTAATATTGGATCGGAGAAAATAAAGAATATCACATAATTAATGTATTTTGCGTTCAGTTCATACAAATTTGTATAGAAGGTTCTTTGGAAATAAAAAATAGAGTCTAGATCGGGATCTTTGCCAAAAGGATTTTACCTAGCTGGCTACCAGAACTAGTGAGGACTTAGCCTTAGGAGTGAAGATTTGATTTGATTTTGTGGGTGACATCAATTGAACCGTGCCATTATTATAATTATTTAATTATTTTTTGGCAAGAAAACCGTATCATTATTTTATTATGAGTATAATTATGATATGTTAAATTTTACACTCAATCATAGCTATTAATTTATGTAATTTTTAATTAATAAATTGTTAAATTAAATATTTTTATTGATATATCAATTTATAAATGAAGATACGTTCAAAATTACTTCAATATAAGTTAATTGAGACTAAACTCTTTCATTATTACATGACAAGGTATTCCATTTGGCGTGCAATAGTAATCAATAAGTAGAACAAACAAAACAAAACAAAAATTGTATTATTACACAGTATAATATAGTGATAAGGATGATATAATGGTAGTAATACAAGGCAAGTAGTACGGAGATGACGATTATATCACTTTATTATTGATGAGATGAGATGAGATGAGAAGAGTCATTCATTCATTTAGGCAGCTTAGGTTGCTACGATGATGCCGTGTTCCAAAAGGGCAGGTAATCTTGCAGCCAAGCTGCGTTTAAGATCAGGCGACACAGCGTGCTCCCCTATCATGGTCTCCAACACCGCTGCCGACACTGCCGTGTTCTCTATCACCGCCGCCTCTTTTTCTGGCACTGTCCCGCTTTCTGAAAAACTAAGCTGCAATAACATGCGTGTGCCATGTGTCATGTATGTGGGTGCTTTCCTTATTATTATTAACTATTTAATTGCTTTGATTTAATTGAAGTACTATACTAACCCCTAAAACTCCTTGGGGTGATTGCCTGTAGAAAACAGAGGAACCAGGGGCGAAGTGGACAGGCTTGAAGGCTTGAGCGAACTGCTCTATGGCTGCGGCCTCTGCATCGCCGTACGTTCCAACAGACTTCAAGTGTGCCACGCAGTTCTCCATTACCTTCCTTGAGTACTCTGCTCCGCTCAATGGCAGGATCTTCGACCCTCTTATCAATTTCTCAAAGGGCCCTACCATCACCATCAACAGCAATCACCACTTATTAATGATCTGATCTGTTCTGTTCTTAACCAAATTATTTAAAACTTATGGAGTTAATTACCTGAAATGATATCTCTGTAGAAGTCAAGAGTTTCCTCCAACTCTTGAGAACTCTTACCCTTCCATTTACTGGCGAGTGATGCCACTGCCGTATCCTCCAAGTATACTCCGATGCCCGTGAACTTGATGAACTTCCCATCAATCATCAACCCTCTCTCCCCTATTGTATATATGTACAAATTCAATATATATACTAGTCTATTTTAACCCAAACAATAAAATGACAAGCTTTTCTAGATAATAATAATACGGTATCAGCAGATCAAAATAAATGATATTTCCTCCCAATTACTGTAATATAATATATGATTAGATCAGAGCTCATCTTAATTTAAACCTAAACTCTCACTCACATGTATGTATTGAAAAGGTCTTTGAATATGGTATAAACTATAAACTTCGGTTGATTGTTAAGAGACTCTGTATATAAATAATTATTTACTTTTGAAAGTTCCTAAATCAGATCAGGTCACATACATATTTTAAGAATTTATAGAATTACTCGACATCTTAATTAAGTATGACACACAAACCAATGGGTTATCCATCCAAAGCATCAATATGAGTACTACTACTTAGTATCCTTTTAAAAATTAAAGCTGGCTAGTGCCTACACACACAGATCTTTTATCCTTTAGTTTATCAGCTTTGTATGATTAAAGAAGGAAGGAATAAATTGATGCGCACGAATGAATTGAGTAAATTAAGAGCGAAGAGAAGAAGGAACCTGCGCCACCGAGAAAATAGGACTTAGAGGAGCCAGGAGGGGAAACCACCGCGGGGAACACAAGGTTCTCCACATGCACATCTGTGATTGTTGCTGCCGCCATAGTCAATGACACAAAAAATAATGAACACTAGGAGTACAGTATTTTCTTAAGGGGATAAATATGCTACGATTTTCAATTTGTTTGAACTTACTTAGCTTGTGAGAGAATAAACAAGAGACCGATGCCTTATATAGACTTTTTCTTTCCCTCTTCTCCCATATTTTCGTCACTGCAGGTGGGTCTAATTAATGAACACCGCCCCAACAAACACAACACATTAGCTAAAGCTAGTCATCAAAGGTAATAAATTTTTTGAATATAATAAAAATGATGCCATTAAAAACTAAATTTTTATAAATTGAAAATCATCTATTTTTAATTTAATTTATTTAGCATGTATTAGAATTGGTACAAAGAGGACAGACAGAAAAATTAAGTTAATGTTGAATGAAAATTCCCAGGTCCCACTTGCATTGCAAATTGAGCTATACTTGATGGCTTTTATGGAGTTGAATCATTCGCGTACAAAATAGTGTTCTAACCACTAATCTCATGGACATGTTTATCCTAGACATTCTTCAACTTCTTTGTAATAGGTGAGAAAATTAATTTGAAATTTAATTTATTTCTTTTAAAATTCATTACTTATTTCTCTATCTCTATATATACATATAAATATTACCAGTCAACGATTACAAAAAAATGAATTGTTACAGTGAAACTCCATATATATTACTAGCAAGGGAAATCATTTGGTCCACTCTTATGTCTGCAGTTTGCACAACCTAGCTACTACTGCTACCGCACCCAATTGGTGGCTACCACCTTTGAAATTACTATATTTTTAATTAATTATTTCAAATTAATTTATATTTATTTATGTAAGTATACAAAGTGGTTGAAGAATAAAGGTGGTCCGATTTGTGGGATCGTTTTCCAAATACAGTATAATGAATTAATTAGCATTCAGAGGGCATCCCGATTCATCCCCCTACGATAATCAAAGACAAAGATAGTAGCATTCGTTTTCTCTGTCTGGTTTCCTAATTTCTAAAATATATTGACGTTTATTCCCTGGTCTAAATAGGTCTACTCATGCCATGCCATGCCATGCCTACCTACCAGACAAATGACAAATGACAAATCTGAACGTACATGTGAAATGCCCGCGCCGGCTCTTCTATTACCTCTCGCTACACCTATCACCATTCATTTTCTTCTTCTCTCTCGATCTCTAGATAATATCACCATTCAGATCAGATTCCCCGTTCAAATTCAAATGCCAATACCATTTCCCTACCTAGCTAGCTTGCTTGCTTGCACAATTGTTATGCCATGCTAATGCTTGGCTCTTTATTCATTTAATTATCTCAAACTGTCAAATTACACAGCCCCAACTTAACTGTACTTGACCATTCTAGAATATACCTTAATTTAAGAAATGCTAATAACTATATGATAAAAAAGTTATACATCATTCATCCATATTATTAAATTTTAACATGAATACTCACTCTTCTTATATCTAACTTTTTAAATTTCAACTATATATAAAGATAAATATTGTACAATTCTTTTATTATATACCAATTATTTTAGCTTTATTTTTACTGTATGTTGATTAATGCCTCATGACTTATGAATTAGTATTCACGCACTAAACCCCACCTCAGTAGCAGATATTCATAGTCATCATTGTTCTCTGTGCTGTGCTATCTGATTTGATCAATTTAACCTGTCACGCACTAATTAATTTAAATTTAATTAATAAATACCCTCTATGTTTTTCCCCACCAACTAACTCTCTATCTACCATCTTGATCAGCTCTTGCGAATTAGTTGGTTATCAATGGGGTTAGCTAGATGTAGGATGTTATTACCACTTTGCTCCACTGATAATTGTTATTTTGCTAAAATTAATTCACTTAAGAATTACAATAATTATATTTGTACATATACTTTCTCTTATATACATTCTCCACCAATTTTATCACCTTTAGATTTTAATGTGACATCACTCCATCTCACTTACACTTCTTTTCTCCACCCTTAGATCAAAATATATATATACTATACATATCATTTAGTATGTACCAATAACATTACTCTAAAAATTAATATAGGTGGATACAATATGTAAATAAACAAGGTATTTGAGGTGCCAAACTGTCATATTTCTTTCTTCATTGTTTTGCTTCATTTCATTACTTTACACACTTTTTATACTTTACTTGTGTTGGGTCTCTCCCCTTGTGCAACTATCATTTGTAAATTCATTACTCAAGTTTTAACTGGTTAATCAGAAATCACTTCCTCTTCAAATACCTAATACAAATTAAATTTTGAATTTAATTTCAATTCACTGTCGGTGTAAAAGTAATTTTACACAGACATCCAATCATAGATTGACACATCAGTAAAATTTTTTAACTCAACTATCCACTAACTAAAAAATCACACAAATCAATGGATGCGATTGATTGATAGTGTAAAATTTTTTACAGTGTCGATACATCATAATTAAACTCTTAAATTTTAACCAAACTTATATGCAAAACTTATAGAATTTTGATAATAATAAAAAAAATTGTTACTTATTTCTCTCCACTTTGTATTCCATTAAATCATAATGGAATACTAAGTATTCCATTATGATTTACCACTCCAACAACTTCCTCCCATTTTTGCGTTAATTCTTTTTGGGTGGACTATAAGGAAATAAAGTATTTGGTCAGCAACTATAATTATTAGCTTATAAATATTTTGGGCCTTTCCATTGGAGAAAGAAGCCCATTAAACACTAACGACGCTGACTATTAAAGGAAACAAAACAACAAAAAGATCAAGCAAGAAACAAGAAGAAGAGGAAAGCCCAAAAAAAAAGAAAGAAACAAGAAGAGGATTCACCAAAAAAAAAAAAACAAGAAGAAGAAGGAAACGGCGTCGTACGTTGAGATTTGACGTGTTCATCCTCTCGAAACCCGAAAACGGAAGCCTTACACACACACACAACAGATGCTTCTTCGTCTCCATTCCAATTCCAAACCTTGTTGTTCGTATTCTTCTTCTTCTTCTTCTTCTTCTCACCCACAACTCTTGAAACCCTAATAAGTTTGGTGCATACTTGTGTCTCTCTCTCAATTCCATTCTTCTGAAAGAAGTCGGTGGCAGGCAGAAGAAGAAACATGTCGTCGTGGCTGAGATCTGCGATGAGCAAAGCGGTTGAGGTTGGGAACAAGAACAACCTCACTCGCACCGTCAAGAACTACGCAGATTCCGTCGTTCAACACGCAGGCCAGGCCGTCGCCGAGGGTGCCAAGATCCTTCAAGATCGTATTGTAATCTCATTTCCCCTCTTTTTTCGTTCTCTCGCGTTCTTTGTTTTCTAAATTTCACTTCCAATTTTCAATTACAATTGCAATATTTCGTGCGTGACTGTTATCCTAATGTTATAACTAGTAGATGATCTTGTTGCCCACTTTATGCTTATAGTGAGTTAGCGACTCACTGACCTCGTTTTTGTTTCCACAGTTTTTTTCTTCCTATTTTCTAAACTACCTTTTTTTTTTTTTCAAATTCCTTTTTCCGCTTCCTAATTTGATTGATAATAATGTGGAGCAATGTTTTCAATGTTGAGTTTGACCCCAAATAACTGGCTGGGAGCTAAATTAAATTTCTTTGCTACCATCAGGGT
The DNA here is from genome assembly GCA_013621005.1 of Aeschynomene evenia. Taxonomy (NCBI): domain Eukaryota; kingdom Viridiplantae; phylum Streptophyta; class Magnoliopsida; order Fabales; family Fabaceae; genus Aeschynomene; species Aeschynomene evenia. The sequence goes on along the minus strand of CM024271.1, from coordinate 28,410,925 downwards.
GTGTAGTATTTTGATGTGGGATAATGAGAATGAATATTTTACGCAATGTGCACACACAGGCAACTCGGAATTATAGGAGTGTTGCACTGACGATCAAAAGATTGGAAGAAGCTGCTATCTCCTGTAGGGGACCAGAAAGACTGGAGTTGCTTAGGAGATGGCTTGTTGTGCTTAAAGAGATTGAGAAATTGTCTGGAGCTTCAGATGACGGTAAAGAAAAGACTATTGAGCAGCACATTACTGCTGAAGAATTGAAGGAGAATCCGAGGAGACCATCTCTGGTTAGAAACCTTCTTGCTTGTCTTCCATGAATTTGTTTTAGTTTGGTAGAACTGATTTGAGGCTATTGTACTCCATCTTAGTTCTTGGACATTTGATTATACTTTCAATGATTTGGTTGTCACTGAAATTGTGGTGTGCATAAGGCCTTCTAAATTCTCATACTTTCTACTTTGCATCAACAACAGATGAAAAGTAGTCAATTTCAGTTTTCGCTGCTTGTTTTTCCCAATGATAGTGTTTGTAGAAAAGCTGCTCTACCTTCCCTGTTTTGGATGATAATAGGGTTTTGGAGTTGTTTGCGTCCGTCTCTTTTTCTCAATTAAATTACAGTGTGATCTTTGCTTTTCTGTTCTGCATTAATCAGTGGGGGCTGCCAGAGTTGTTCTTTTATAACCATTTTATTGCTCAGAATTTCATGATTCAGAGCTTCTTTTACTGTCCACACTATGATGCCATCATATTAATCAGATATTATTAAGTGTTATGAGCTTTCTCTTTGTTAGCTTAGGTGAAAAATCATTATATATGATTGTGGGTTGTTGTATTGTTGATGTCTAAGCTTTTTAGTTGTTGATGTAATCTTTGATATAGTGAACATAATGCCATTGTTTAACCTTGGCTGTTTGTGTTTGTCAATATCTGGTTCTTTTCAGGTTCTTTATTATGATAGTGAGGTTGGAGGTGAACCATTAAACTTCCGTGATGTTTTTCTTCAGAGTCAGGCATTGGAGGGTATAACATTGTCGATGGTATGCTAATTAATGTCAATTATTATGTACTAATTATGCTTAGGTACCCATGATATCTTAAGTGTATAAGGCATAATGACATAGATATACACATTCTGCTCTCTAAGCATAAACATATAGTTAGAGTTAATAACTTCTTTGTGAATTTTCGTGAATGAGATTTTGATCTAATTGAACATATCTTCTTGCTCGATTGTTTTCTCTTTGGTGTATAGTTAATTAGTTATTGCAGCTTTATTATTCTGATAGTATCATTATAATGGTAAAAGATGATCGGTCTGCCTAAGTCAATATTTTGTAATTGCTGATGATGGAGGTTAACCGCAGGGTTAACTCTTTTCTTTTCCTCAGATTATTGAAGCTCCTAATGAAGAAGAGGTTTCCCTTCTCCTGGAGATGTTTGGGTGAGTCTGCTAGTTGTATACCTATCTCAAATGTCTTGGTGATTTGCCATTGCCACCATGTATGTGCCGTTTTACTTGCATGAAAAGCATAATCAACTTGTTTGATGCTATCATTTATATACATATGACATTTGGGTTTACGAAATCCTTTTGATCTTAGATTTCAAGAGTAATGTTGCCATTCACCAAATTTTTTCTCACTGACATCTTTGTAAGAATCTGTGTGTTAGTCCTGCAAGGAATCATACCATTTAATCAAATGTAAGGTTTTTATTTTTCAGTTTAACCATAGGTCCGATTGCATTTTAAATGTCCTTAGTTTTATAGGCTTTGTCTTGCTGGAGGAAAAGAAGTTCATAATGCCATTGTAAGCAGCTTACAAGATCTGGCAACAGCATTTTCAAGCTATCAAGATGAAGTACTGGTAAGGATGATTATGTTTACTCTCAGATCTATTATATACATTCATTTACATGTTGGATAGGAAACGGAATATGATTAGAAGGGTAGTACAGAAGAGGATAAGACCATTCTCTCACAGACCTAGTAGCTAAATTGATCACTTCAAATATTGATCTGGGCTTGTATATTTTATTGCTATCTTGGAAGTTAGAATTGTTGTAAGTGTCTGGAGTTTTAATCTTGAGTGTGTCCATTAAAGAAATAAATTGTAAAACAAATCACTTATCAAAGTTATAGTGGGCATACCAAAATCTTCTAGGCGTTATAATACTAGCAGTCCTCACAATTACAGGTATATGGCTTTGGGATATTCTGTTGATTTTTTCATTCAATAAGATCGTTATATGCTTTTCCTTGTTTTTCAGGTGAAACGGGAGGAAATGCTTCAGTTTGCACAAGGTGCCATCACTGGGTTGAAAATCAACTCTGATGTCGTAAGGTCAGTATGAACCAAGGGCTTACTGTTGTTACTTTCTTTCCTATTGCAGTACTGAGTGCTTACTGACTTGTTAATAGTGGCCAAAGACTAGTTATTGACTGGTTATGTTTTCTTGCTGCTTAGTATTAATAAACTTTGACTTACACAAGTGGGAGTGCTGGGCTGCAATCTACCTCATCTTTTTTAAATCACTTTATGCTTTCTGACTGCAGAATAGATGCTCAAGCCTCTAATCTGAAGAAAAAGCTCAATGAGATATCAACATCACAGGGGGCCGTTAACAAAGGTGATTTTAATGCTGCTGAGGAAACAACAGCAACACTAGAGGTGTGTGCCATAGCTCCCTTTATGTAGATTTTGTGTTTTCTTCTTGATCTGTAAATAATTTTGCAATGTGAGTAATATATTAATTAAATTATGATAGATAAATATAATTTAAGTTATCTGTTTGATATCCATTAGATAAGATCTTTTACTGGTCAATTTTGCACCTGTGTTCTTTGAGGAATAGGTGTTACTAAACTCAATTCCTTAGTTCTTTCTTGAATCCCATTGGAGATTTTCACTCCCCCTTAATAAAAATATATATTTAATTGTTTATGATATTTATATAGACCGACTATAACCAGTCAATCACTTTGCAGGCTTTAAAAGCAGCCCTTGCCCAGATTCGAATTTGTTCCAGACTGGAAGGATTATTGCTGAAGAAAAAGAACTCAAGCAATGGAGATTCTGCTGAGGTTCATGCTCAAAAGGTAGAGTTCTTATGGTTTCTTTTGGAAATAAAAGAGATCCAATGCATTACCCTCCTCATGAAACTAATTATGTGGAGGAATTAAAACCAGAATGATTCACCTTAAGTCAACAATAATAAACTTGAATCTTGAGAAATTGATAGAAACTAAATATAAAACTAATCTGAGTATGTAGCACTTCTAAGCTTCTGAGTTACCCATCTCTAATTATCAATCATCTCAATGAAATGTTATTGTTGAGTAATTTTTCATTTTATTCTTACCGTTTAGATGACATCCACAGAAGTGGAAAATCATCTCCAGGGTGATATTCCTACATGAGTATATGTTTTACTTTCTGGTAATGTGAGTGGGATTGTTAGAACATGGATTTTTGTGGTATTTTATTTTGGATGATGTTGTCAGTCTAATTGGAATCTACATTTTTGTTTATATTTTTCAATCACATTTTTAAATGAATGTAGTTCTGTAGTTTGTTTGATATTATTTTCATTTGAAACAATTTTATCATGTCAACAAGTAGGTTGATAAGCTGAAGGTCTTAACGGAATCTCTTGCTAACTCTGCTGCAAAAGCTGAAAAGCGTATTTTAGACAACAGGTAGACTTTTCTGATATGTAATTGTGTGTTCTAATGCTCTCTCTTTTCCATGTGTCATCTGAATTCATATTTATATATCCATGCAAAGGAGGTTGTAACTAGTAATTTTGATGGTCTTATTTTTTGTTTAGTATTTGCTTCTCATACAGGATACTAAACCATACTTCTTTTATATCTTTTGGCAGACTGCAAAAAGAGGAGGCATTAAAAGTTCGTGTGACTAAAGATGGTGAAGTTAGTGAAAAGGAGAAGGTAATTTGTTCAGTAAAGCAGCATTGTATTTACTGAGTAAATTATGGTTTGACTTTAGTAGAGGCATAATTTATTATTTTTCAGTTTTTATTTGTATCAAATAGGTATGTATAAATTGTCAATGTAAATAGGAAATGTGAAGGTATCCTTATTGGAGCATGTCGTGTTTATTACCATCTGAAGTTGTTATATATAACTTCTATTATATGTATAAATTTGTTCTGTATTATTCAGATTTCAGGCAAACACAAAACTAGGTTTGCAGAACAAGTTAACCATTTGCATCCACTACTCGGATTCTATATCTCATATTCCTTTTTTTTCTATATATTTATAATATATATGATACATAATGAAGGATCACTGGGCAAGATTTATACATTTATCCCCTTCAATAGGTTCACCTTCTTTTGGGGGCAGGGTTTTTGATTAGATTTTGTTGTAAGATGTTTGTTGTTTGATTTCTGTGTTCATAGAAGCAAAGACCATGCTGAAGGAATATAATTATATGTGTGTACTAGGGGTTCCATCCTTTTGTAGTGGGATGTTGATTTTTTTTCTTCTTCTTTCTGTTTTCAGGAATTGACAGCTGAGATATCTGAACTCCAACAGAAAAAGGAAGATCTTGAAGCTGAATTGAAAAAGGTATTTTGTTCACCGTACAAATTATTAATTCTGCAGTGTTTTTCTTATTTCTGTAGCTGAAAAAGTTATCTTATTGTGTTATTCTAGAAAGCATTGATACATCAGACTGTACTCTTTCGCTTCTCTCCCTCCCCTAGAATTTTATTCTCTTGCTAGATTGTCTTTAAAGGTGCTAAACCTTCAATAGTTCTAATCAGTTACATCTTAAAACATGAGCAATTTTGTATGTTCGGAAACAACTTATTTCAAGGAAATTATTGTTTTTTCTAAGCTAATGCCATCACATGTGTTATCATTTGCATGCATAAATATTTTCTCATCCTATGTTGTTAAAATTAATCATCCGATATTCTCTGCAGCTTCCTTTATCTAATAGTTGCTTCATTTTTTGACTTCCATGATATGCACTGCTTCTTGTGGCCTAGTTAATACTTCTTTAAATCCTTGTCTATTATGCATTGATCTATGTTGTCACAACCTTGTATTTCCTGGGTCTTAACTTGCTTCAGATTCTATACACGTGAAGTTGAATTTTGTTCTTCCAGTAACCCAGTTTAGTTTTAATGTCATAGAGTGTTGATATATCTTTTTTATGTTGTCAGTGACTCCTCATTTTAATTATCTTGCAACTGTTTGTGAAGCCTTTCTTAATTAGAACTTATAAATGATTGAAACCTTCCTTACAACATGTAGATTAATACTGCTTTGGCTGCTGCTCAAGCACGATTGTGGAATGTGAGGGAAGAAAGGGACCAGTTTGAGGAAGCAAACAATCAGATAGTTGAACATCTGAAGACAAAGGTTTGAACTTTGAATTTCTTTCTTTCCTGACTGGCTATCATGTTAAATCCACTTTGCTTATTTCGGTATTGATTTGGCCTCGATTGGCAGGAAGATGAACTTTCAAAATCAGTGAGGTCATGCAAGGTGGAATCAGAAGTTATCAAAACCTGGATTAACTTTCTGGAAGATACTTGGGTTCTGCAGCGTTCAAATACAGAAATTTTTGAGAAGCAGGTCAAGTATGTAATGAAACTTGCTGAGCTTGAGTAATGGTGACATATTATTGCTGGATGTTGAGATATCTGATTTTTCATGCATTCGTACCGTCACTAACTCTTGTGTTTTTAAGTGATGAGTTGGAGAGCCATGAGGACTATTTCGTGAGCTTGGCTATTCAACTTCTTGCTTCTTACCAGGTATTATTTTTCTGCTAGTTAGCTAATGGACGTAAAATGGCAGACTCCTTTCTGTTTCTGTTTCCCTGTTATTTCCTATTTCTAACATGACCTGCTATGTCATTTGCAGAAAGAGTTACAACCATGTATTGAACATATTGGAACATTTGTTGTGAACATCAAGAATTTAAGTCAGAGGTAAACCTTTTTTTTCTATTAGATCTGTAGTGTACCTGACTCCCTGAGACTTTGTCAATGTGGCATTTTTTTTGAGGATACAATATGCGTGTGTTGTGTGTGCATGTTTAGTTATTTTAATTCTTAATTTTTCTTGAGGAGACAGGTTAGAGAAGACATCCAGAGCAGATACTGAGGATTCAGGAGTATTAAGTCCAAGGAGAAATCTTGAGGAGGAATATTTGACTTACGAAGCCAAAGTAAATATATCACTTCAGTGTAATTTTAAATGCATTTCTTGTTTATCCAGCAGAGTATACTTATTGATTCTATCCTACCTTAGAAGTGTACCTGTATCTTTGATTATTTCTGGATTGTGCAAATTCGTGCAGTCCACGTAGTATGCTATATCTGTTGCCTATTGTATGCTTGATTGTCTGTGAATTAAGGTTAAGTAGTGAGATAATGATGTGCCTTCACTTTATTGATAGTTTTATTTTCTTGTTTCAGATTATTACCACTTTCAGTGTAGTGGATAACATGAAACAACAATTTTATGCTCAACCGGGGAAAATTTCCAGGTTTGGAATTTCCTTTATAAGTCACTTTATATTTGACCAATTATGTTCCAGTTTTGTATTTCTAAATCATTTTCTCGGGCTCACTCATCCAGGAAAGATGAAGAACGAGTTAGAGAGCTTTTTGATGCCATTGAAAAGTTAAGAACTCAATTCGAGTCCATTGAGAGACCAATTCTCGAAATTGAGAGCCCAACGGGAAAGGCTGAAACACCTCCCGCCGTGAAAGAGCTTGACGACGATACACCTACTGCTCCAGCTCAAAGTACTGGGCCTTCAAAGACACAGACAGATGAAAAGCCAAAATCAGCTTTGGTTAAGGAAGATCATGTGTTGGACCATGAAGCCGAATTAGCTAAGCTGGAATCAGAGTTTGGAAAGCTTAGTCAGGATTACAATGCAGATGAAATTGGAGATTGGGAATTTGACGAGCTTGAAAGAGAATTAGCTTCTGGTAATTCAGCAACAAAGTAATAATTAGGTACGTGAATCCTTTTTCTTGAGACCTTAGATGATGCTTGCTGTTGTAATTTTATAATGAAGCACGTGCAAGTATTATATAAATGTGTAACATCAAAACTGCTTAATTTCTTTGATTCTTCTGTAAATTAATTACTGAATTTGTAACATGCAGAGTTTGGTTGTACATGTTATTGTTAAACACATGCTTTTAATTCTGGTGTTCATAGATGAGTTCTCGTTAGGATGGATTTGGGGAAGATTTTTCGACATAACTTAAATTAGCAAGTAGGGTTTTAGTTTTACAATGCATAAAAAACATTGTAATCTTGTGTTGTGTTTTAAAGTATCTTTTACTTTTATATTGTATAAAAGAATCATGAAATTTTTATCTTTTAAAATTTAGTCTTTAATTTTATATCATATTAAAAAGTTTGTATTATTTCATATTTTAAGATATATAATGAATCACATGAATTTTTCACATATAGTAGAAATTAAAGCCTATATATACTTTAAATTGTGATTTCACAATATTCTTGATTGTATTATCAAATAAAGATTTTAGTCTTTAAAATACTGAATCATATGAATTTTTCACATTTATTAGAAATTGAAACACTATAAAAGTAAAGACTATAGTCTTTAAAATACTAAATTACATAATTTTTAAAAGTCAGTAGAAATTGAAGGCTATAGACTTGAGAAAGTGAGATTTTCCTATTTTCCTAAAAACACTCGAAAAGTATAGACTATAGTCTTTAAAATAGTGAATTCCATAATTTTATACAAGGTAGTAGAGATTGAAGGCTATAGACTTTAAAAAGTGATATTTACCTATTTTCCTAAAAACACTCGAAAAGTAAAGACTATGGTCTTTAAAATAGTGAATTACATAATTGTATAAAAGTTAGTAGAAATTGAAGGCTATAAACTTTAAAAAGTGAGATTTCACTATTTTTTTAAAAATACTAAAAAATTAAAGACTATAGCCTTTAAAATAGTGAATTGCCAAATTTTATAAAAGTTAGTAGAAATTGAAGTTTATAGACTTTAAAAAGTGAGATTTCACTATTTTTCTAAAAACAATCGAAAATTAAAGATTATAGCTTTTGAAATAGTGAATTGTATAATTTTTTAAACAAAGTAGAAAATGAAGACTATAGACTTTAAAAAGTGAAATTTCACTATTTTTCAAGAAACACTATAAAAGTAAAGATTATATAGTCTTTAAAATACTGAATTACATAATTTTTAAAAGTCAGTAGAAATTGAAGGCTATAGACTTTAAAAAGTGAGATTTCACTATTTTTCTGAAAATACTTAAAAATTAAAGACTATAGCCTTTAAAATAGTGAATTGCCAAATTTTATAAAAGTTAGTAGAAATTGAAGGTTATAGACTTTAAAAACTGAGATTTCACTATTTTTCTGAAAATACTTAAAAATTAAAGACTATAGCCTTTAAAATAGTGAATTGCTAAATTTTATAAAAGTTAGTAGAAATTGAAGGTTATAGACTTTAAAAAGTGAGATTTCACTATTTTTCTAAAAATACTCAAAAATTAAAGACTAAAGCCTTTAAAATAGTGAACTATATAATTTCATAAAATTTAGTAGAAATTGAAGGCTATAGACTTTAAAAAGTGATATTTCACTATTTTTCTAAAAACACTCGAAAATTAAAGATTATAGCCTTTAAAATAGTGAATTGCATAATTTTTTAAACAAAGTAGAAAATGAAGACTATAGACTTTAAAAAGTGAGATTTCACTATTTTTCAAGAAACACTATAAAAGTAAAGACCATATAGTCTTTAAAATACTGAATTACATGATTTTTAAAAGTCAGTAGAAATTGAATGCTATAGACTTGAAAAAATGAGATTTTTCTATGTTCCTAAAAACACTCGAAAAGTATAGACTGTAGTCTTTAAAATAGTGAATTACATAATTTTATACAAGTTAGTAGATTGAAGGCAGACTTTAAAAAGTGAAATTTCACTATTTTTCTAAAAATATTCGAAAATTAAAGACTATATAGCCTTTGAAGTAGTGAATTGCACAATTTTTTAAACAAAGTAGAAATTGAATGTTATAGACTTTAAAAAGTGATATTTCCTTATTTTCCTAAAAACACTCGAAAAGTAAAGACTAAAGCCTTTAAAATAGTGAAATACATAATTTTATAAAATTTAGTAGAAATTGAAGGCTATACACTTTAAAAAGTGATATTTCACTATTTTTCTAAAAACACTCGAAAATTAAAGATTATAGCCTTTGAAATAGTGAATTGCATAATTTTTTAAACAAAGTAGAAAATAGACTATAGACTTTAAAAAGTGAGATTTCACTATTTTTCAAGAAACACTATAAAAGTAAAGACTATATAGTCTTTAAAATACTGAATTACATAATTTTTAAAAGTCAATAGAAATTGAAGGCTATAAACTTGGAAAAGTGAGATTTTCCTATTTTCCTAAAAACACTCGAAAAGTATATACTATAGTCTTTAAAATAGTGAATTACATAATTTTATACAAGCTAGTAGAGATTGAAGGCTATAGACTTTAAAAAGTGAGATTTCACTATTTTTCTAAAAACATTCGAAAATTAAAGACTATAGCCTTTGAAGTAGTGAATTGCATAATTTTGAAATTGAAGGCTATAAACTTTAAAAAATGATATTACCCTATTTTCCTAAAAACACTCGAAAAGTAAAGACTATAGTTTTTAAAATAGTGAATTACATAATTTTATAAAAGTTAGTAGAAATTGAAGGCCATAGACTTTAAAAAGTGAGATTTCACTATTTTTCTAAAAATACTCGAAAATTAAAGACTATAGCCTTTAAAATAGTGAATTACACAATTTTATAAAAGTTAGTAGAAATTGAAGGTTATAGACTTTAAAAAGTGAGATTTCACTATTTTCCTAAAAATACTAAAAAATTAAAGACTAAAGCCTTTAAAATAGTGATTTACATAATTATATAAAATTTAGTAGAAATTGAAGACTATAGACTTTAAAAAGTGATATTTCACTATTTTTCTAAAAAACTCGAAAATTAAAGATTATAGCCTTTGAAATAGTAAATTGCATAATTTTTTAAACAAAGTAGAAAATGAAGACTATAGACTTTAAAAAGTGAGATTTCACTATTTTTCTAAAAACACTCGAAATTTAAAGACTATAGCCTTTGAAGTAGTGAATTGCATAATTTTTTAAACAAAGTAGAAATTGAAGGTTATAGACTTGAAAAAGTGAGATTTTCCTATTTTCCTAAAAACACTCGAAAAGTATAGACTATAGTCTTTAAAATAGTGAATTACATAATTTTATACAAGTTAGTAGAGACTATAGAGTTTAAAAAGTGAGATTTCACTATTTTTCTAAAAATAAGAAAATTAAAGATTATAGCCTTTAAAATAATGAATTACATAATTTTATTAAAGTTAGTAGGAATTAAAGGCTATAGACTTTAAAAAGTGAGATTTCATTATTTTTCTAAAAACACTGAAAAATTAAAGACGCCTTTAAAATAGTGTATTACATAATTTTATCCAAGTTAGTAGATATTGAAGGTTTTAGACTTTAAAAATTAAGATTTCATTATTTTTCTAAAAATATTCAAAAATTAAAGTTGAAATATTGAATTGCATTATGTTTTAAACTAAGTAGAAATTGAAAGCTATAGACTTTAAAAAATAAGATTTCATTATTTTTCAAGAAACACTATGAAAGTTAAAGACTGAATTACATAATTTCTAAAAGTTAGTAAAATCTTAAGGCTATTGACTTTAACAAGTAAAATTTCAATATCTTTTTAAAAACACTCAAAAAATAAAGATTATAATATTTAAAATAATGAATTACATAATTTTTAAAAGTTAGTAGAAATTGTAGACTATAGACTTTAAAAAGTGAGATTTCACTATTTTTCTAATAGAACTCGAAGAATAAAGACTATAGTCTTTATAATATTGAATCACATTAATTTTTCTCATATAATAGAAACTGAAAATTATATACTTCAAAAAGTGAAATTTCATAATTTTTTAGTTACATTATAAAATAAAGACTATAGACTTCAAAATATTGAATCAAATGAATTTTTAATATATAGTAGAAATTAATGACTATATACTTCAAAATGTAAAATTTTACAATTTTCTTTATTATATTATAAAATTAAGACTATAGCTTTTATAATATTGAAACACATTAATTTTTCATATATAATAGAAATTAAAAGTTATATACTAAAAGGCTATAGTCTTTATTGATTTGATATTTTGTTATTCTGTTACTATAGAAGTAGAAGATGAAGGAGGAATAGTGATGGTGTTGTATGATAGCGGTGGTGTAGAAAAATGATTAAAGAAAAAGTTAGTCAAGAAGTTCAAATAATTTTCAATTTTAATTTACTCATTGTCCTTTCTTATTTTATCCAAAAAGGAAACAAATACTGTGTCCCGTTCATTATTTTCAAACAAGTTACAAAGGCATTATGAATTATTGTACTTATTGTCTTTGTTCCAATTGTCACAGTCTTGTCAGTCTCGGAGTGCCTAGAGTCTTTTGCCTAATCTCCCTCAAACTAAACACAACTTAATGGCTGAATGCAAGCTCACTCTTCTTTATGTTTTCCAATGCTTAAAAAAGACCACAACTTCCCAATAATATTGTTGGACAAACAACCCCAACTGTTTTCTATGCTTTTGCTGGTCAGATTTAGCACCATAACAAAATTTCAAAGTGATAAATAGAGAAGGATGCTCAAAGGGGAGGGCATTCTCAAATTCTTAGAAGAGGAAGATCAGAACAGAGGAAATTAAAGAGGCAATTTCTAAACTCATGAAGAATAATTTAATTATGATTAGATATTTAGCCTAATTAAATCATAAAATTAATTTTTCTATGACAAAGGATATTTACATAGTAAAAATTAATAATCTATAACAGATTAATCTAGGTATATTCTAATGTTCATTTTGTAAATACAACACATGCATATACAAAGTCTCAAGTACAAAGTCTCAAGTACAGAAAATCAAAGTTCATCCATTCACACACATAACCATATCACATATGTTTTGCTCATCCAGAATCTCACATTCAGTCAAAATACAACCAGTGTCCAGATTATACAGTCCATAATTATATTTAGTGTACATAAATAAAAGTTAAACAAATCAATAATAATAATAATAATAATAAAAAAGAGCTATTCATCATCATCATCGAGCATTTGAACATAAAAAATAAAAATAAATAAAAATCAGAATGAAATAAAAATAAAATGAAAGAACAGAGAACAATAAGGGACCTTACCTCACCCAAACCACCCTCATTATCAACATCAGCCACTGCCACCACCCTCGCCGCAGGCACGGGGTCTTCCAGCAGAAGCAGCGGCGGCCCCCATCTCCCCCTCCACTCTGGATCTCCAGTGATTGCACGGTCGCGTCCGTTCCCCCTCCGCGCGCTCCCCCGTCCTCTGCTAGCAGCCGCGGCGGCCGGGAAGGTCATGTTCGCCACGGTTCATTCTCTTCTCCAGCCGCCGTCGCGGCTCGGTCCCCGTCGCCCTGCTCTCTCTCTCCCTTCGCGGCGGCCGTGAAGCCCCACAGCCGCGACGGTCACGGAAGCCACGGCCTCGGTCTCCATCGTCTTCCTCAAATCTGGCCGCTGATTCCTATGGTTTCCCTCAGCCTTGCGCGGTCGCCTCCGCCCTCTCCTTCCCTCTCTCTCCTCGCGGTGGTTACGGCTGCGGTGTGGTGCAGGCGTGGCAGCCGCGATAGCCGCGGCCTTACTCCCCATCGCAGCTCTCCGCCTCCCCCTCTCTCTCACCCTCGGAGCAATCTCTCTACCCACCCCAGCCGCGGTGGCGGTTGGCTTTCCCCTCTCACCTCTCTCACATCTCATCTCTAAACCTAAACCTAATCAGATTTTTGCATTTAGTTTCTTTTAGTTTTTATGAATGTTTTGTGTATGTATTGGAAACTTATTGTACTGTCTGATATGTAATTTTTATTTGATTCTTTTGCCCTCGGTCCGATGGGCCTTTCATTTTTGAGTTCCCAGCCCAATCTGTACTCTATTATTATTATTACTAGTGTACCCGTGCGATGCACGGGGATTATATCAAATTTTACGTTTAAGATATTAAATAATTAATGGAAAAAATATTTGTATAAAATGAAGTTAAATGAAAATATGTTATTCATAAATTTATTTTGTAAATATAACAATAAAAATACATAATGAAATTATTATTATATTAGTGGATGTAAATAAAACTATTCAATCACATAATTAGTTTTCATCTTTTTCAATATCAAATTTGTATTCATAAAATATTTATAATTATTCTCTTTCAACAATCAACCAAAAATAATAATAATTTACAGATTATCAATCACTAAAAACTACCGAAATTATAGAAAATATTTCAAAACTAATAATTATCAATTTTTAATAATTACTAATTATTCATATCTATTCCCGTCCAACAATCAATAAAAATATTAAAAATTACTAATTCATGTTCATAATTATTCCTAATTAACAAAAAATATTAAAAATATGTAATATCAATCACTAAAATATTCACTAATTATCAATTACTAAAAATCATTAAATTACAGGTAAAATATTCAAATATCACTAATTATCAAACATTAATAATTACTAATAATTCGTAATTATTCTCTTTTAAAAAAACATGTTCATTGTTTATGTTTTACATTTCCCGTGAGACAGTTAATCAATCATGTCAAATATTAAATTATAAAGAATAGAAAATGAGGAGAAGAATGAAACAATAAAAAAATATAGAAGAAAGATGAAGAATAGAAAATGAAAGAAGAAGAATTAAAAATAAATTAAAAAATAGAAAAAATGAAGGATGACTAAGAATGTAGATGAAAAAAATGAAATAAGAAAGAGGAAAAAAAAAAGAAGAGCAAGAAATAGAGATAGCAAAATAAGAGAGGAAGAGAAAAAAAAATGAAGTTGAAATGGTTGAGAAGGTGGAAATATATATATATATATATATATATATATATATAGATGATTTGACCATAATTTAACATCAAATGCTATAAACAAAGAAAAGAATCCAAAAGAATATTTTTTATAATGTGAATGTAAATAGAAAATTTATATAAAGAAGATTTTATCATATATATTTCGAAATAAGATTTTCTAAATTTATATTATGAAATGTGAATAGACATTTCCAAATCAAATATTATCATTTCCAAATATTTTATGCATAAAATCAATTATTCTAAATAAAATAAAAGATACATATTGGATATTAATATTTAAAAGATACATTAAAGATTTGTAAATATCTTGAAAGAATAAAAATAAAGGATACCTAAAATTGCATACGTGTCACATTTATAGAGACTCAATTAATGGGCAAATTGGTGATCAACCATTACCTGTCTTTTACAATATTATATAGATTATTATTATTATTATTATTATTGTTATTAATGTTGTTGATATTATCATTATTGTTATTGTTGTTATTATTTTTATTGTTATCTTCTGTAATAATATTGTAATAATATATAAAGTAAAAAATGATGATTAATGATTAGTAGATATTATCTTTATTGGGTAGTCAAGTACTAACTTAAACCTTAAAAAAATATATATTTTCTTCGTATAAAACAAAAAAGATAACAAAAAATTAAAGACTATGTACTTTAAAATACTGAATCACATAAAATTTTCACATATAGTAGGAATTGAAGACTGTATACTTTAAATTGTGAGATTTCACAATTTTCTTGGTTGTATTATCAAATATAGCCTTTAAAATATTAAATCAAATAAATTTTTCACATATAGTAAAAATTTAAGACTATATACTTTAAAATGTGAGATTTCACAATTTTTTTTGGTTATTTTATCAAATAAAGGCTATAAAATTTAAAATATATTAAAAATTGAACAAGTCATAAGTTATAAATAACTTTAGAAGTTAAAAAAAAAATTAAAAGTACTGTAATCTAAGTTTAATCTTACACTAGTTCAAAGTAAGTCCTCGTAGTGCAAGAATTGGGTGTTCCCAAAAGACAGCTTTACCGTCCAATCCTTTTCGGTCGCAAGGAGCCAACAATTGTCAACTTGTGCATTTTCTCATCACAAGCGGACTCAAGTTTCACCCGTGTCGTCTTCATCATTATATTCTTGGCCAAAAAACACTTTGTGATTGCTCGAAAACCTAAACTATTCGACAATTTGGCCTTAGGGGTGACGTTGCAATTAGCATAGCTATGGCCTATAACAACAAAAAGGGTTGAAGCCACAAACATAACATAAGGTTGTTTTTCATGAATTTTTAACATTGTGGTTTGCAAACAAAATCTCTTAAGAAAATGCACATTGGAGGAAAAAGCAAGGAAGCAACACGGCCTTGTCCTTTTCGGTTTAATAAAAAAAAAAGAGAGAGAAAGGGAAGTGAAGGTAAACCCAAAAGAAGGTTAGGAGTGTTGTAAAAAAGAGTATAGTCTCGAGGCTTAGCTACTTTGCAGGCATTCCGGCCTCAGTTCCCTTATCCCACCAATATTTGTCGGTTCATGTCCATCTCTGTGCACATACATACATACATACATACATATTCACCCTCTACTTTATTCACTTACATTATTATTTTAATTCATTATTAAACAGAAGAAAAAAGCACATGACTTATGTCAGCAGCATTAAAAAAAGAAAAGCAGATAAACAAATGAAGGGAATAACATGAAAAGATTGATAAAAGAAGCCCATGTTTCTATCCTTGTTTGTTCACAAAAAGGTCTAGCAGGGCTTTTCCGCTGTGCAAGTTATACACTAAAGTGTCTTACAAACAAAACCAGGAATCCAGTAAAAAAACAAATGTAAGGATATGAACTCAGATTGATTTATTATGGTGCATTGAACTAGAGCATGACACATAGTATCTTGTATGTTCAGAAACCGAATTTTCTTGCATGGGAATGTGCGAGTGTTTTATTTACATAAGATTCCAAAAACGGCTCTTAATTTCATAGACAAGATTTTTCCACACTAAGTGCCATGGCTTGTTTTGTGGGTCTTATGTCATGAGAGTTTAGGTAATGACAAACATTTAAGTTACTACAGAAGATTCCTCTGCTTTCTTCTTTTAGTTTTAGTCACCAATTTCAATGCACTTGCTATGTTAATATATACATATATGTATATATCATTCAAAAACGCCAACCACCCCCCTCAAGCAGAAAATTATATTGCAGTTCACTATTAAATGGAAGTTTTAAAATTAATATATTTTGAGATCTACATATTTTTTCACCTATACCTTGTTAGGAAGAAATGAAATCAACGGCTACAATCACCAATTGTAATCTTTCTAGCTTTTCATTGTGTTAGACTTTGTCATGCCTACTACACTACTATAGCTAGTATCTAGCTAGCCTGAACCACAGTGAGACAGTGCTGCAGTTTTTGGTCAATTTCTCTGCATCACTAATTCGTTGCAGAGAATAAATTAAGGGACTCATGCTAGTTACCATTATCAAAAGGATTATAAAAGTATTAAATAGCAATCCCAATGAGAAATAAGCCACAGTTTATGTTAAGTGGGTCAGTGCTTTCCCCCATAAGAGAGAAAATGGAAAAAAAAAAAAGGACCAGGTTTAAATTTTACATTTGGATAGTTGCTTGCAGACAAACTCCTTCAATAATGATATTGATAAGACAAACAAGAAATAAAGAAAGCAATAAACTAGGATACCACTACACTCCTACACTTGCTTTTTGAAATATGGCATTTCACTGCACTTTTAAAAGCAGCATTATTTTCTCTTCAATTTTTCCTTAATATAAGCTTAGCCATACCATTAGCTGCTACAGGAAATAGAAGTCTAAAAACAAGAGCATTGTGGCCGAGAGAGAGTCTTTGAAATGGCTTCAAAACTGCTTGCATGTGATCCAGCAGATGATGATTACATTGACATGGAAGTGTCCTCATACTATAACTTCTTCTGCCATTCTGCGACCTCTCATCCACAGCCTAGAGAATTTGAGTTCCAAATGTCATCCACTGTTCAAGAAAAAGAACCAACAACTTCCCCTGCTGATGAGCTTTTCTACAAAGGAAAGCTCCTCCCTCTTCACCTTCCCCCTCGGTTACAAATGGTAGAAAAGCTCCTTCAGAACTCAAACCCTCCTTATGATAAGGAAAATGATGTCTTTGAAGAGTTCTACAGCACTCCATTAGCCACTACCTACACAACACCAATCAATGGCACCCCATTTGAGTCCTGCAATATATCTCCCTCTGATTCCTGCCAAGTTAGTAGGGAACTAAACCCGGAAGAGTATAGCCTCGAGTTCCCAACAGATACAAGTACTGGATTTGCTGTGGAAAACCAGAAGAAGTCATGGACCAAGAAACTGAAGCAGTCATCACTAGGCTCAAAGTTGAAGGCTTCAAGGGCTTATCTCAAGTCCTGGTTTGGAAAATCAGGTTGCTCATATGAAACCTATGCAACCTCAACAAAAGTTGCTGATGAAGGTTCAGTTTCAAAAGCCAGAGAGAACTTAAACAAGCATGTGCAAGTGGGAAGGAAAAACCCATATGGCCAAATTCAGAGGGACAGATATGAGTCCTCAAATGCTGCTGCCAAAGAAAAGGCCAAAGAGGATGGAAGTAACCAGCACAGAAGGTCCTTCTCAGTCGGCATCAAACTGCTATCAGGAAACAACAAGTCATCACTCTCTGGCGGCTCAACTTCATTCTCACTTTCAAACAAATCATCTTATGGATGTCAAGCCAGGCAGCTTCTCAAGAGGTGCAGCAGTGCAAACTCAGAGATAGAGAATTCAATCCAGGGAGCAATTGCTTACTGCAAGAAGTCACAGCAAATGTTCTCTTCAAAGAAGACTGCGAGCGATGTGGGATTCTACTCATTATCTGCATCCAGAACCTCAGTTTGTGAGGATCAGGACAGAGTAGAGCTTTGCAGGGGTTGATGATAGGGATTATATTAAAGACTAAGTACTTTGCCTATGTACTTTTCTTTTTTCTTCATACATTGTCTTTCCACTTCAAAAGTAATTTTGATGAAAGATGACTCCAATTCAGTAATACAGAATTTTAGAAACTCTCATCTCATGTCATGGTTGTCCTGGATATTACTCAGACCAAAGCATCAAAATCCACAGGAAGTTTGTCTGCACAATGAATTAAGCTTTACAAATGAGACTCTTCAGAAAATAAAATTCCAGTATTGTACTATCCACTATCTTAGCCAACACCTTGCTCTAAGATCACAAGATATTGATTGGTATGTGAAGCAACCAGCACAGTGGAAGTTTTCATCTTAATCTTTGTACATTATTTTTGGATTCAATCAACTTAACAATCAATCAGTGTAATATGGAAAGCATCACTATATGTCAGGCATTTTGGTATTGTTTTCCTTTGTTTCTTTAGTTTTGTTGAGTTGTAAGTCATATATTTAGAACTATAAAAACCAGCGGAGAGAAGAATACAATAATGTATAGCTTATGTAGAAATCTCACTGTTTTAAAATGCTGTTAAGTGTTAACTATATCAGGGAACCGATCATTGCAGACTTTCTACCTGCATTAAGCACTAAAATGTCTAATAAAACTAATAATTTGATTCTGTATTCTATAATTCCTCTAATCAATCATGAAAAGAATTATCTGTACAGGCATAGTACGAACCTAATGAGTGAAAGAATAATGTCAATATTATTCAGAACTCAATTGTCAAGGCAGAAAATACAATATCTGGAACTACTAAATTGAGAATAGGCACATGATTACAACAACTTCTGCAATTTGAATTTGAAAAACAAATGTAACTAAAAATTAGTAGACCCCAAGCTCTCTGTCAAAGAACACTTAATATTAGCTATCTACTAATCCACTGAACTTTGTTTTGGTGTCATGCTGCAAATGAATTATAATTGCTCACCTGTCAAGTCTTAGCTCTTACTTGTCATCAATTTCAGGAGCCATTTAATGAATATGTAATTGCCATATACCAATTTTCTTGAATAAATAAATGTAGTTTCTTAAAATACATAGTGTTTGATGGGTCCTGCTAAGCTAATCATCAAAGATTGGGAGTAACAGTGATCATGACTGTGGAAGCCCACATGTCTTCATCCCTTGGCAACTCTGTGAGACACTGCCTTTGATTCCTGTGTGAAGAAAATTCCTGGATCATTAAAGTAAGCTTATTCTATAGTATTGGGAAAAAGCTTGTCAGAGAGATAGAAAGTGAAAAGAAGAGTTGGGAGGAGGAACTTAACTTGATACGTAAGCCAGTGATAAAAAATAATCACACTTGAGATATAAAGAAATCCTTCAGTGGAGACAAAGTGAGAAACAACTTTTTTCAGGTGGTTCCATTTTGATATATAAATCAATTATCTTACAGGTATATCAATCCTCATCATCATCAGTATGTTTAGAATATGTCAAAACGTATTAGGGGGCTTTCTCCATAAAGCAAGAAGGAAAAAGTATTTTGATACTACGCGTAGCCTGTAACAAGATTACAAGAAGTATATACAATTATACATCATGGTTTTCTTTTTTGCTTTCATGTATGTCAAGTATGATTAGCCCCCCAATACATTTATTTAGTAACAAAAAAACTTTAGCAGCAAACTGGGATAGCAGACATATTTTGACAATATAACAATACATAAATAGAGAATTAAAGCACAGTTTGATTATTGTTTCCGCAAATCACAATCTGGGCTTAGGGTGCAGAAGCATACTCAGGCCCTGCACCCCTCAACAGTTACAAATTTGTCATGATCCTACAGCAATTGCTAAGAAAATGAACAAAACTGTACAGTGTACACAACATGAAAGCATTGGTGTTTCTTAGTGAAATCTCACAGCACAGCAGTAATTTGACTTGCAAGTTGCAACTCTGAAAAACGTGTTATCTTCACCACAGCTTTGTAGTCTTGATCCTCCAAGGGTGCAAGTCCAAAATCAAAGGGCGTAAATTCGATCAACCTCGGAATTGGAGAAATCAGAATGAGGCCAAGAGTTGGATCCACTCCTCCTAGCAAGCTGCTTCTCCTTCTTCCTCATTGACCTGATTCTCTTGGACCTCACTACATAGTAAGTCATTGTGCCAATAACACCGGATATTATCACTCCTCCAACCACGGTAACCAGAATCGCAGCCCACACATTTTTCTTACCCACGACTATGTAGGAAGAGGCAATAAATGCCACTGAAGTACATACGGAAGCCAACCACATCAGCTTGTTAATCACCTCCACCACCCTTTTCTCTGCTTTAGTTTCTCCTCTAACCAAGGTAATTTGAACAACCACAACAGCCAAAGATGTAAAAAGTGCAATAGCATTGAAGATGAAGAAGATTTTAAAGGCAGCACCCGTTGCTACCACTGCTGTGCCACTATCAAGATCCCCACCAGGGACAGTGAATATAGCTGCAAAAGCTACTGTAGCAAACAACACAGCCACCACAGTCACCGAGTTTGTGGCATTGTTAATTCCTTCCCTGTGGAGTTTCCTTAGCTCTTTGGAAATATTATGAACATTCTTGTTAGTTTTTCTGGTTTGTTCAAGTTGTGTGTGGACATCTTTCTTAATTTGAGTAACGGTTTTCCTCAGCTCATCCCTTGGTTGGTTAAGCTCATTAGCCCTAAGTGCCCCATATCGACATAGACACTCCTTCATGTCTGTTGATTCTTCAGACAGGGGAAGATTTTCAGCAATGTCAAGGGCTGTTTTGTGGTCCCTGGTTAATGCATTAACGTTGGTGTCTGGCAGATGTAATAACTCACTGACTATCTGTACAGGAAAATGAGAAACCAAATTGTTAGATATTTCATTCAAGAAACCATACTGTAAGGTTTGAATGAGTGTAGGTCCTGTGCAACTGGACAAATTTAAGTTAAATGATAACAAATCAGCAGCTTCGTTTGCAAATATATTAGCAACAAACATTTGTACCGAATGTCCAGCACTGAACGAGTAAGTAAACGGCCATGAGCATATGCAATTATCCTACTACTAGGGATAAGGCATTATTAGCCTTAAACATAGTTTGCAATTTGCATTGATCATGCCCTCTTCTATATATGAATAGTGCTTGTAATGATGTGCCAGTGTTGACATACCTCTACACGCTTTTTCCTGGTAGCGACATGTAGTGCCGTGTTACCAAACTTGTCAGGAAGCATAACAATAGCAGCATCTGCCTCGAGAAGCAATTTAACAACATCACAACTCTGCCCTTTTACAGCCATATGCAATGCAGTTTGCCCTTTCTTGTCAGTCCTCCTTGCCAACTGTGGATCTTTACTGAGCAAGGCTTTTACAATCTCTACATGGCCCTGACGAGCAGCCAAATGCAAGGCATTTTTGCCATTGGACCTAGCAATTTCCAACAAGCTACAATCCTTTGACAGCAGTTCATTCACCACTTCCGTGTGGCCTCTTGTCGCTGCAGTTATAAGTGGAGTTGCATTGGATGGACCGATTGTTTTGCTTAACCCTGGGTCATAATCCAGTAAAACCTGTACGACAGCTGCAAAAGAAAATTTACCATGGATTAAAGAGATGAGCTCATGAGCAGAATATAGTATTCGCATTAAATTAAGGGATAAAGCATCATACTCCAGGAACTTGAAGTTACAAATCATAAAGAATTAGTGAAAAGCAAAAAGGACCAACAATCAGGCTGCAAAAAGAGCCATCCATTAACTTAACAGAGTAAACAAAGATTATTTTATCACAAAATTTGGTCTGACAAGCTTCACTACATATTGGCAATGAATAAAACAATGAGATCATACAATCTCCTCCCTCCTACAATTGTTTTTTCTTTCTAAGTTTTCCTCTTGAGGTTTCATCAATAGCATAATCCTTTTCCCCAATAAAACCGCAAGATTTATTCGTAGGCCCAACTCATTTGAATGCCCATAACATTGATTCTCCTTTGACTACAGAGTTATCCAGTCTTCCTACAAGAGTTACTTCTATCAAAGTTGCTTACCATTCTAACCAACCCTCTGAGGATATCAAAGGCATAATCATTGATTTTCTTTAATTGGAAAAACATAATAACTTGCATCATAAATGATAAATCCTACACTCACATGCTAAGTTTCTTCCACTAAGTTCATATCAATGATATGTTCCAACTAACTCCAATATACTAAACTTACTTGGACTAATCATTCGGAGCAGAAAAACCATACTCAAATTCACGAAATTAGACAATCAAAACAACCCCCAAAAAAGAAGAAGAAGAAGAAGCTACAATTAATAATATTACTCAATAACAAGCCAATTAATAATATCAACATCTCAAGAGAAAAAAAATACAAGTCACATAATAACAAACTAAAAGCAGAATAAAAACAGTTTACCATGGTGGCCTTGACTAGCAGCAATATGCAGGGGATCAAACCCAGAGCGATTCTTCTTGGAAACTGTCTCTTTACTGGAATGCTTCAACAGCTCCTTAACAACATCGAGGTGCCCCTTCTCAGCAGCAGTGAACAGAGCCGTCTCTCCGAGCTCGTTCTCCTCGTTGACAACAGAGGCTCTAACCTCAGCGATCTCAGCGTTGAGTTCATCGCCACTCAGAGTCCCCATAATCTGCGAATCGATGTCCATAAGGATCTGCTTCACCGCACCGAGATCGCCCCTCTGCGCCGCCAAGTGAAGCTCCGTGTCGTTGTGCCGCCCCGTCACCTGCTTCACGTATTTCTTCTTCCCGGCCTGGTCGATTCGCTTCCCGGAGTTAGACAGAACCAGCGCTGGCGCCGTCGCAGACGACGGTGACGGCGACGGCGATATCTCGGAGAGAGGGTTGGTGTTGCTGTTTTGGGTCGGAGTCATGGGACCCTTCTCTATGTCCCTGTTAGATTGAGCTCCTGAAACACAAAACAAAGACCACAAATTAACAAAGCAGATAAAAGGGTCGCAGAAAAATGAAAGCTTTATTAATCGGCAGGTAAGAGTAGTAGAAAGCGGGAAAAAAAATGCAGTAGAGAGAGAAACCAGGTTGGTTGAGGTTGGAAGCCATGGATGGAGATAGTGGATGAAGAAGAAGAGAGGATTTAGCAGGTCATAGAGACAGAGTGAGAATAGTAGGAAGAATTGTTTTGATTGTGTGGATTGGAGATGCAGAATTGGAAAAAGAATTATAATTGAAGAAAAGGTGATTGGAAGAAGACACAGAGGAAAGTGAAGGGAAAGAGAGGGGGAGAAAGAAGGTGGAGAAACACATTTTGGATATTATTTCCTTTTATTTATTTATTTTTATTTATTTTAATTTCAATTTAAATTAAAAACAATCGAGTTTCATTCAGCATTAATTTAAGAAAGAATAATGGAACGTGAATAACAACAGCTTTTAGACAATTATACCTTTGTTGGTTTGGTTGTTAATTTATTTATGTTCAAAACAAATAAGATTATGAATAAATCATATCTGGACGAATCAAGAATGAAGATAAGGGGTCAAATAATAATATATTAAATTATTAAATAAATATTTTAAACGTATATAAATTTATATGTTAAATTTTTATTAAAATCATACAATGTATTAGCATTTAAATTTGTATTAATTTTAAAATTTCTCAATTATTAAAATATATTTCTTCATCTGCATTTTTTATAATTATTTTTTTATTATAAAAACATAATAAATTAACCAAAAAATAATCGTTATAACAATTATGTTATATTATTTTAAAATAATTTGATATATTAGATAAATAACATTTATTCAATTTAGTATAAATCTATTTTAATTAGTTTACAAATGTATGATTTTTTTTCTTAAACATATTGATCATAGCCAAATAAATTAAATTAAACTAATTAGCTTAATATTAAAAAAAAAATAAGGAGTTATATATATGTAGAGAGAAAGAGTTGAGAGAAAAAGCAAAGAAGCATAGAGAAAGAGTTGAGAAAAAAACAAGGAAGGATTCGAACCTTGTACCTTGCATATGAGTGAAAGTACTATCACCACTAAACTAAGAGCATGTTTGAATTTTAATGGTACATGTAAATATATATAAAATAATTTTCGTGGGGGGCCAAGGCCCCTGCTGGCCCCCCTCTAGATCCGTCCCTGAACCATATACTTTATTGAATAATATTGGGCAATTTTCTTGTTGCCAAAAACATTTTCACTGGTTTTATAAATTGCCCAAAGCTAATAAAGTTGGAACCATATGTTTCTCACGTAATCTGAAAGTAACAAAATTAATTGCGATCAAAGAAAAAAGGAAATTAGTTATGTAAGATTTTTAAATTAAAATGGTATTTGTATTTGTAGCTACAAATACAACACACGAAGTCAACTTTTTTGTGTTAAGCTTACGCAAAAGTGAGTGGTTTATCTGTTTGTCTGATACACTATCTGCTAAATATTTGTGGCGACGGCAAGAGAAGGAAAAAAGATTCCTAAATGACTTTTAATAATGCGCAATTGATTAATAATGTAGAAAATAACTACTATATCAAATTTAAATTTATATAAATATGTAAGATCTACTTAATTTGTATATAAAAACATTTAAATTAATTATTTTGCTACCAATGAATAGTATATTGTTAATCCAAGTTTGGTGAGACTCCCTTCGACCTAGCAGACCCATTTCAACTGGTTTATTGTGCCAATGCGCCGTCACAATAGAAGAAGAGACTCTGTTTACTTTATTTTTACTTACTTTGTTTATTATCAATTTTTCACACATGTCCTAAATCCTAATTCAAAAGTACATGTCGTGGCTTCAAATCCGGATTTACCTAAGTATGCCTTGATACTCTTGGGCCAATATTTTTAATGATAAAACCAGGATTAAGTTTTTTATATTCTTATATGTTTATTGGAATGAATAATTTAAAAATTATAAATATATACTATTTTCAAGAAATATTCACTCATCATTTTTCAATTTTGAAAATTAATCTATTAATATAAAGAACTTATTCTAAGGTTTTTATATTTATAATTTATTTCCTCAATATTACCTACTCCTTTACACTTTGCAGCCATAAATAAATAAAATTAATTACCAAAACTTGAATTTAACATTTATGCTTTCTAACGAGCCAAAAACTTCTCCTAATATATATATATATATATAGCCACGAGTATGTACAAAATTTGCATGAAACTGACAGAATTTCCATCTAAGGTCACGAGAAATATAGTATACTAGGGGTGAACAAAACCGGGCCGGGTTGGACCCAATTTAGTGAAAAATCGGGTTGGGTCAGCTTAAAAAATAAGCAATCCGGCTTCTAACAGAGACGAGTTCGGGTCAATGCATGGGTCAGCCGGCCCGGCCCGTTATATGTGTTACCTTACTTTTTTATATTTTAATTTATACCCTTATCAATTTATCACCTCACCTGTCAGTATCATCACTTTACTTAGACTTCACATACACTCATCCACAACCTCACCCTGTTACCCACTCTGCACTACTCAAACTTGCACAAACACCATCTTATTGTGCTACTCTATTAGGGCTTCGTTGTCACTCACCACCAAGAAAGGTGTCATCATCACTCACCACCAAGGAAGGCGTCGTTTCGATGCTTGACTACTGGAGACTGGAGTGACTCATTTGATGGTTCACATGAGTTCTCTGTAAGCCCAGGAAGAACTTCAAAGGTTGGGTTTAGGTGAGCTCTTCTATGCCTTCCATTACCTTAGTTGTTGAATGTTAATACTTGTTTGGTAATTACAATTAAATTCAAGGGTTAGGGTTTTTTTGTTCATCTATTTACTTTTTTCTATGTATGATTTCCTTTTTCCCCTTTCTATGTTACTCTCTCTATCTATTTTCATTTTTAATTTGTTTTAACTCTTTAACAGAAAGATAAGAGCTGGAGGGATTTTTGGGTGGTGTTGGGATTAAGAAGAGTGGAATGAAATGAGGGCTTAATGTTATAATTTGAAAGGTACACACACTATCAATCTTATGAGTTCTAAAATTGTTTATATGTGTGTGTGATTTATGAGTTCTAAATGATATAATATGTTTGGTTGATGTGTCTATTTAATTTATTTACTCTATTTACTTATTTAGCATGCATCTATAGAGTAAAGTAGAGCCCAAGTGATATTTATCTGGAAAATAATTCTCTATTGGAACATGTTGCTCAAGAAGGGATGAAATATTCTCTAATTCCATGACCTTTGTGAAGAAATATTTTATGATTTATACAAAAACATTCCTATCATAATACAGCTATGAAATGTATACAGAGGAGAATGATTTATCTCCATCTTTGGACTTGAATTGTATTTTTTTTTTATCTATGAAATGTATACAGGAGAACTAAAAAATTGGACTTTTTGGCCCGGTCATCGCCCGATCTAAACCCGGTGTTAATCCGGCCTGGAGATAATCGGGTCTAGGGTCGGGTTAGGGTCTAAAAAAATGGCCCGATCAAAATATAGGGTTGGATTCGGGCCAAGGCAAACCCGTCATAACCCGGCCCGTGTACACCCCTATAGTACACATATAATATATCACATATATAATATACAAATAGATAGATATGTTGTGATTTGTCGTCAGATTTACATACAACGCAGCATAAAATGAATGGATACCTACAGCTACAGCACCAAGCTTTCATTTTTTGGTGATTGAAATTGTGAGTTTTAACAACAGAAAGGAACAGACAAATAAAAGATCATGGGTGGTTATCAATCAATAGAAGAAAAAACTCAAGTCCTGCAATATAATATCTGTCCAAAAGAGCCACATTAACTTCAGAGCCTTCGAGGGTAAAATCAAATGCATCTACAAGTATTTTCCCTCCTTTGGCTAGAACAATTTAGAAACACTGCAACATCAAGATGGAAAAAGTAATTAATAGAAGTAATTTCACATGCATATAATATGATAAAGCCTTCAAGCCCATGTCTGATTTCTATGCTCTGGATTTCAGATGAGAGATACCTAGAAAGCATTCGAGCCACATCACGACAAATCGAATCGAACAACAACACAAGTGATGTTGTCTGAGCTTCCTCTTGTATAAGCTTCTTTGATTAGTTCTCTCGATGCCACTTCTGCATCTGTGATATTTTGTACTAAAGACACGGCCTCCTGAAAAAAGTCGCCATGCCGGAATCAGAAGACTGAGTTTCTTTTAGGGCCAACTATTACAGCATTAAAGATGGACTCACCGTGTTTGATATGACATTCCAAAGACCATCACTAGCGATAATAATGAAATCTACACCATCTATTTCTTCTTCCTAAGCAATAACAGCAGAGCAACAGGGGGGAAAATTAGCATGCGTGTATAACAACCCTGGTATAGCAAATGGGCGATCACATATAGGTTATATAAACAAACCTGAATTTCAGGGTCAGCAACAACATAAGGCTTAAGAAGTTTGTCTCCAAATGCACGGGAAACAGCAAGAACACCACCAACCCTCCATGTTCCTGAATCAACAAGCATCAGAGTAAGATATTTATTGGTATCATTAATTTATCGCCAGCCAAAATCAAAATTGCATATTAACACCAATACATGATGGAACTTACCTGCCCAAATTATGAACCCCCCTGCCTGTTCAATCCTTTGACGCTCATCAGATCTATCAGGTTTGTGATCAATAGACAAAGGGACAGCTACAGTAAACACAGACATTCATATAACAGTGAAAATAAGAAAAAAGGTGGACAAGGAAAGGAAACAATATTGCTTCTTGGGTTATGTTGCATATTGCTTCTTAGGTGGACAAACATTCATATTGCATATTGTATACTGTGTAATTTCTTCATTCATCACCATATTCAAATAAATCCCACACATAAATGACATGGCACCAACCTGAACCAGCTCTACTTGCAACTACTCTGGAATCACCGACATTTGCGACAAGAATTCGGTCCCCCAACAACATAGCTGTTGAAGCCGTGGACCCAGCATCCCTTTGATGGCCCTTTTCCTCATTGAGGTAATCAACATCTGTTTGTTTAAAGGCTTCAACTGCAATAAGACAAGTTATATTGTATGAGAGACCATCTAGGAATCACTACAATCGGACACAGGAATATTTCACTACAGCCTATAGTTTTGAATAATGTAAGTTTGTAGTGCATACCAATAGCAGTTTTTGTGTCTTTGATGAAGTCAGGATGGCTACTTAAATTCTTAAACAGATTATTTTTCAGGTATTCCGCAGTCCGAGAACCTCCATGGCCTAAAAGAAGAAAAGAAATAAATTTGTGAACGTTATGACTGAAAAGTAAAAACAGAACTTACAATATCATTGTAAAATGGTTATGGTGCAAAGGAAACTGGTAAAACGGTATGAAAGGAGAGAACACTGAAAAACAAAAAGGATTAAGCATAGGGGATACAGAACAAAACTATTAGGCATACCATCAAAAACACCGAAAAAGGCAACCATCTGACCATCAACCTCTGATATCCTTGTCTCAAAGAAATCCTCCATAGAAGACCTTTTACCCTTGAAACTGGAATATCCATAGCTAAATCTTCCATTTCGACTTCCAGAGAGAAAGCTAGAATGAAACCAAGCACTCATTTTCAAAATAGTTTGCAGCCCATTAAACAGACAAAGAAAAAAGAAGGTAGTAAACAAATCTAAATAAAATTCACAAAGCCCTACTTTTTCTTTTAATGAAGATTATTTGTAGTAAAAAACTTACTACTGACAATAAATAAAAGCAAAAAAGTTGAAGACTTTTTTTAAAATGCATTCCTATTGTGATAACTTTGAAATATAAACAAATATCTATGTTTGAATATACGAATTGTTCATAACCATTCAACAAATGGAACATTAACTACTAATAACTCCTACAATTAAACTCCTAAGTTGCAAATACCAACACAATTATCGTACGTGGAAAAGATATTTATGGTAGAAATGTTGGTTTTCTAGGCATTAGTTCTTTTGTTGAGGGACTGACTTCTCTCAATTGGGGGTTGCAAAGTATAAGCACAAGGCAGTAAGAACAGTTGGTGGAACTCGAAGGAATAAAGTTTGGGCCCTCAAATGGGTTATATATTCAAAGACACGGCAACTATGATTGGGTGTTCCAAAGGAGTAAAGGGTTCATGTCATTGGAAAGATACGTCTATAACAAATCCTGTATGAATGGGTTTCTCTTCTATGCAGTTACCCTCCCAGAGGCACAGGCGCTATATAAAACTAAATTAAATTTCCTTATATAAAGCTTTGTAATCTGCATGAGATAGGCACCTACCTACCTTGTACTGTACATAATTATCACCATATCTTAAAATATGTAGTACTAATCGTTTGGTATCTGAGGACACAAAGATGCGTTCAATTATGATTACAAATTGTACACATGTTTGAATTCACATTCCAAGAGTCACATATCTTAATTCTTTTTGGTTCATGTCAACAATTCCGCGAACTGCCTATAATACGGCGAAACAGAATCAAGGCATAAACGACGCCGTTCATCTGATTGTGATTTTTTTTTTTTTTGGGGTGTCCCCGATAAGAATTTCAATTCAAAACCCCGCAGAAAATTAACAAATAGAAAAAGGGGAATAGAAGCCTAAAAGCAAAAGAAAAGAAATAACGAAACGATGCGAAGGAAGCTGGAGGCAATGGATGGAGAGTAGGGAAAGGGAGGAACCTGATGCCTCCACCGCTAAAGAGGGAATCGTGATCCCTGGAGGACATCACAATGTTGGGAGCTGCCGGCGGTGCGGGCTGATCATCGTTCCTAGAGAGGGAGGGTGAGGGTGCGGCGGAGGCGGAGGCGGCGGCCGCGGTGGTGGGACAGTCTGTGTTATTAGAGATCATTGTTGTTGATGTTCTTGTGCTTGTACCATGTTATTGTTGTTCGCTGTTTTCATTTCTCCCTCTTCTTTCTTTTGGCTTACTTTGCCTTGCCACCCTCTTTTTACCTCCTACCTCTATTTCGCATTTTCCTCTTCCTTTTTTTCTTATCCCCTTTTTTTTTGGGTTTTCATATCTGTCTGTATTTTTTTTTGTTCAAACCCTATCTCTCTAGGGCTACTATGCTAGCTAGCACTGCTACATGGGCTTGGTGCCAGCCCAATTTCATGGAACCAACAAAAATATTCAATTTCAATCTTATATTTTACATTTAAAAAAAAAAAATACAGGCACACACACACACGTAAAGGTAAGAGAGAAGATAGGAACGAAGTCGGAGTTAAAAAAACTAAAATAATTGGTCTCATCTCAATCTCATGTATTTTTATATCTTGAGTATTGGTGTGTTGGATTTTGTGAGATTGAATAATACTATTGGTTGGTGTTGTTATGGTAATTAAATTTAGTACCTTCTTATATGAGTAATATTTTTTAATCACAAATGCTTGGGGCACAACAAAAAACCAATCAAAACAGTCAACAAAGTTCGTTTAATACTTTATGGCCCAAATAGAACTTTTAATCATAAGTATATTTTTAATGAACTTGGTAATTGTGGCTCAAATTCCTATTTGTTAACTGTTTTGACCAGTTTTTTTGTTGTGTCTCTAGCCATACTCTGCTTATACTTCCACTCGTCAACGTAGCCTGGGATTTTGCGAGTGTGAAGCAAGCTAAGTGAGTGAAATCAACAACCATATATATTTTGAAGGGATTATCGAGCTAGCTAGCTAGCTGGCTGGTCTCAAGCATATATATGCATCATGCATGTATGGGTCAAACCTGTGTGTTCTAGTAAGTGTACCTACCAATTAAGCACAATCATGATCAACTCCAATTGCTAGACATATTGGCCCATATGTATGTTAATGACTCTTCAATTACTTACCTCCATCCGATCCCCCACTTTGTTTTGCATGCGTTCTATAAGTTGTGATCCATCACCGATCATTCATCATCATGAGCTAGCTAGCTAGCTAGCTAGTTAGTGTACGTATCGTATATATATATCTCTATTGCTGTGGCTTTTCTTTCCATTTTTAATAATTAATTAATTAATTGCACAATCTTTTTGTTCCTGAATGTTAAGACAATTTACATATGTCTTTGGATTTAATTAATAATGAGCATGTATATGTCTTTGTACGTAGTATTTAATGAATTAACATGTGTATGTGCATAGATTAAAACCAAATATTATTGTATACATACTTTTTTTCATCATATATACTTTTATTACATACAGTTGATGTATGTTATTTGAACATTTCTCCTCCACACATGGTATATAGTACTTTACTATATTGGGATCTTTAATTAGTAAAAATAATTTCCTCATAAAAAGTAAGTGTTGGCCGGTATGATAACTCGTGCAAGAGAGTGGCAATATATATATATATATAGATGTCCAAGTTAAGTGTGTGTAGGCACTGATCTGAGCGGGTCCGGGCGGGTGGGAGTGAAGGCCAATGATATATATATATATATTATATAGTTGTTACGTTACGTTGTCAGGCCCAGCCGGGTTGCCCCTGGGGCGAGGGACTGGACTACTGCATGATGCCAAAATGTCTCTCTATAGAAAGAGTGCACTTCATCACTACTGTGCACCACTCTCTTTAATTCAGCTCCAGATAATACAATACATACACTCTCTTACCTTCATTTGGGAACTGGGGTGGGCTTTGGAGAACAAAGGATGGAATTAATTAAGCAAACAAAAAATATTATTGCAACTTACTTGCTGTTATTTTATTTTATCATTAATTTGTGAAGTTAAGCTAATAATTTGATGATGTATGTATGCACTCATTTATTGATTTTAAAAGAAAAATGATTGACTTTAAATGCGTGGCATCCACTATACATAGATAGATTAGATTTTGCATACATGTATATATAGTTGCTTTTCATTTTGATATTATGTATGGATGTATATGAGTTGTACGTGTAAATGTGTATATATGCATAGAGTAGAAGGCATTAAAGTGGCCAACAACGGGAGCAGGCTAATAAGGTTCTCCCTTAGCTTCTCGCTCGCTCCCGTACGTGCCGACCCCAATTCAACCTCTAATGATGAGCCCCACAAATATATCATCCATCATCCGTCCTACATGACATTATGTATATGTATATAGAGAGAGAGCGATGGTCATATATACTCCTGCAATCCAACACAATAATAACCAATTTGGCTGGCTATACCGGCCGGCCTGTTTAATTAAGCACACAAATGCATGGATAAGCAGCTAGCAGTGATGACATGCATCATGTGATGAGTAAACAAAGTTGTAAACTAATTGAATGGTCACGTTCTGGCGAATCTATGTCACAACATAACATAACATACATACATATTGCGATCTATAGATAGATAGATAAAAAGAAAACTATACAAGGCATTAAATGTGCCAGAGCGACATCAGATTAAAACCTTGACTTTGTTTATTATTATTACTAGCTATTTCATACTTTGATAGGGCCACACCTATAAATACACTATATATGTTGTTTAATTTCCTTCAAGGCAAGCTAGTGGCAAAGCAGGCAAGGACGTGCCCAGAATTAATGCTTCTACCATCTTTCGGCAAGGCAGTAATGGGAGTGAGTTCCACTATACACTGCATCTCATTCATGTGTAAGCAGCTAGCAACGGTATAAATTAATTAATTAATTAAATTAAATCACTCATAATTATATATGCTGCTGCTATATATATATATGTTGCTACGGTCCGGCTGCATGTATGCATATCTCATGTTTTAAAGAGCAATGCTATTCGTACATACCAATTGATATGTATAACATACATATGTTTTGATCCAATGGTGAAGAAAAGAAGTGTAAGTGGTGGAGTGATGTAACATCAAAATACAAAGGTGATGAAATGATGGGTGGAGAATGTACGTAACATGTTTAAATAATAATGACTGGGAGAAATGCAAGATAATCACTTTACTATATATGGGGAAAAGCTAATAACATACTACTGAATGATAGTTTCTTTTTGTATTTCCTTCTCTCTCCATAAAGGACTGAGAGAATAAATATGCTCTTTGTATAATTCCCTTCAGTACAGTCTAATTTGCTTTATTTCCTTGTTAAGTATGGGACATATGCTTATTAGTTTATATCAAATAAAGGCACACTCATGTATGTATGTATGTATGAGCAAATAAAATTGTTGCACTAATGAATGAATGAAGAGACAGGCATACAGAAATTATTTAGGTGACTAGTCACTCCAACTGATCAGAACATACAATAATATACCGTACTCATCACATTAATACATGCCATCAACTTTTATTATTTCACCAATGCAATAGCAGCACAATACACAGACAGGGTTGAGAATGAAGTTTACCCCCCACAACAACAATAAATTAACTCTGATCTACATACACTTGTATGCCCTTTAATATAATTTGATTCTCCCATGACCAATCATATAAAACAACTATACGTTTAATCAAAACTAGCTAGGACGTCAAACACTATGATGGAACCAACCATGAGACATACAAAATAACTTCTATTCTTCAAAATCTGTGTATACAGTTTGAGAGTAAACTATTTCATTTTTCACTCACCAACTAAGAAATATAAGACACATTAATGTATTCAAAAATTAACATATCTAGATATATTAAATTTAGAATACAGTAACACAGCTTCATTTTTGTATAAGACAGATAAGAATAGATAAAAGTAATTGATAGTATTCATCTTGTTAATAATTTTTTAATGGAGCATGCTATTTTTGCTGTGTTTCCATGCCGACCATCCTGCTGAAATCGAGCCTCACAAAGCTGAGATCTTCATCATGGATCCAACTGTACTTGTCCATGAAAGGGTTGGTGAGTGTGGTTGGAGGGTAACTGTCAATGCAGTCTCTCCACACATTAGGATGAGAGAGATCCTTCATGACCTCCCACACGCAGTTGTTGCACTTGAACCCTGCTCCCAGGCTGATCATCAGGATCCTGTCACCCTTCTTCAGCCTCCTCTTGGCCTCCATGTACCCCAGAACATACCAGAGCCCCCCGGCAGAGGTGTTCCCCCACCGGTGGAGCGCCATCCTCGCCGGCTCAAGATCATGCTCACTCAGCCTCAACCCCTTCCCAACGCCATCAATCACTGCCCTGCCTCCAGGGTGCACGCAGAAATGCTCTATCCCTGACTTGAAATTCAGCCCTCCCCCCAAACTGGTCCCCCTCTTATTAACATTCATCTTATTATTATTATTACCCGCTTTGCCAAGAAAAGCAGAGAAGAACCTCACCAACTCACCATTCTTCACGCTGTGCCTAACAAACACAACGAAGAACCGCACGAGCTCCCAAAAAGGAAGGATCTTGGGCGCCATAGCTTGGAGATTGACGGTCAAGGCCAGAGCCGCAGACTTGACAAGACTCTTGGTGAGCCTGAAGCCAGCGTAGCCCTCATCATCCTCGACCTGCATGCAGCAGTTGTAGGCCTCGTCATCTGCGCCGTACTGCGTCCTCTGCATATGCTTCAGCTTCAAGATAGCGCGGTGCCTCATGGAGGCCCTGTTGGTGAAGAGCATGGAACAGCCGCCGGAGCGGAAGAGGCAGTTGGAGAGCATCATCATCTTGTCCTTCCCGCAGTACCAATGGGCGCCGAGGTCCTCTGTGCTCACCACCACACCGATGCAGTTGGCATACGTCTTGAAGAGCTGCTGCACCACATCGATGGCCACCACGCTGGCACTGCACCCCATTCCAGCGAGGTTGAAGGCCTTGACGTCTTCCCTCATCCTGTAGCGGTTGATGATCCGCGCGGTGAGGGAAGGCGCAGGGGAGAACAGGGACACGTTCACCACGAGGATGTCCACCTCGGAGGGGGACACCCCTGTTCTGGCGAAGAGGCTGTCGAGCGTGTTGAACATGATCTCGTCGATCTCAGCGAAGGTGTCCTTCAGAGTGGGGAACTGCTCTCGGCCTTGAAGAACGTTTCTTGGGCAGTAGGTGTGCTCGCCGATGCCGGAGCTCACGATGGTCTTGAGGAGGAACCTGTACTCCTCCAGCCTCAGGTTTGTGTTCCTCAGGACGATTCTGGCACACGAGTCTGTGTCGAGCTTGGTGTCGTGAGGGGGCATGAAGCACTCGTAGGCTAGCATGTAGCAGGATTGGCCTCTGCGCCGGAGCAGCAGTTTAGAGAGGCAGAACAAGAGCGGAGGAAGAAGGCTGAGGCATAGGATTACGAAAACATCCATAATATAATATGCCTGCCTAACTAGTCACTCTAAGGACGAACGATGGATGGATGAAGGGATCGAATGTAATAATAGTGAATAATGTGGGATATGTTTGTTTTGTTTTGTTGTGTTGTATTGTATTGTATTGTGTGATTGTTTAAAGAGCAAATGTGGCTCTATATATAAACGCGGTTACGCACACAAACATATATAACATGTATGTATAGCACAATAATATAAGCTTACTTTGTGTGTGTGCGCGCAAGTTGCATTGTAAAACATACATACAAATATCACATGGTATGGTATGGTATGGTATGTATGCATGTATGTACAAGTTGCATGAGTAGTCTTGCGTTATGTGACGACCTACAGACAACTCCGGACCAGTAGATATTGACTTGTGGCTAGTGGCTACTATTAGGTTTAATTTGAGGTAAAATAAATAAAGAAATTACATAGATGAACTCATTTACCAAAATAAATGGAGTATGAATTGTGGCATTATCATATACATTACATTTTAAGTGGTGTTGTTTAATGCGAATAGTATTGGTACAGTTTGATGCAAAAAATGGTTTGTCCAATGAGAGCAATTGTTGAGCAGAAGTCACTATATATACTTGAAATAATTTAGAGACAAATTATCCTTAGCTTGCTAAGACTATCCGTTGAAAGAAAGTACCAAAACTTTTCGTACTAAATAGTATATTTTTTGTTTCATTATCATTCTGAAAAGATGAAAACACTATTAAAAAAGATCAAGTTATTATTTGTTCAATTGTGTGTTTTCGGCCGAGTGTTTTTGTTAAGGAACCATCTCACCTAAAAGCTTAAGCTGTTAGGTTGAGGTCCGTAAATGGTTTTATATTCTATCACACCCTCTCACGCGAATACCTCTTTTGGACTTGAAGCGTGAATAATGCACGACCGTCTTGCTCTGATACCATGTTAAGGAACCATCTCACCTAAAAGTTTAATTAGCTGTTAGGTTGAGGTCC
The DNA here is from genome assembly GCA_013621005.1 of Aeschynomene evenia. Taxonomy (NCBI): domain Eukaryota; kingdom Viridiplantae; phylum Streptophyta; class Magnoliopsida; order Fabales; family Fabaceae; genus Aeschynomene; species Aeschynomene evenia. The sequence goes on along the minus strand of CM024271.1, from coordinate 28,374,744 downwards.
GTAAATAATTTTATATTCTATCACTTTTCTAATAATTAAGTGTATAGTAATGGAATAAAAAAGAGAAGGTGCATAGTGTGTGGAAATGAAATGAAATAATAATAAAATCAGTTATATATTCGGCTAGTTATGATTCGTGCTGGACAAACAGGTTTATCGTTGGAGTAGGTCACAGTTATAAATTCAAGGAGAACCAACCCACAAGAGCCACATGCATACTTGTATTATATTATATTATATATCTTTGTAAACGAAACCCTACTCGTCTGTCTTCTTTAATTTACCCGGCAATTTTGACTCACTTTTCATCTAACTAACACTCACTATTGGGTTGAGAATATTTAATGACTCCACATATCCATCCATCTATCGCGGTTAAAATTTCAGACTAGCTACTAGCTTAGCTTGCACATGTAATGGTAAAATTATTATTATTCTTTTCAATATACATATTCAATCAAAATTAGAGTCTTAATTTAGCTATTCTTCCGTTATATTGTTTCATAAAGTTGCAACAGAAGAAGAAAACAGGGGGAAAGATCATTAGCCGCCTCTTTTATTTACAAGCAAAATAATTCTTTCGTGTGGGAAACAGGGAAGGTAGGAGAAAGTTAAAATTTAACATAAATGCTTGGAGCATAACAAAAAAAACCAGCTAAAACACCCAACAAAGCCCATTTAATACTTTATGAGTCAAATAACACTTTTAATCATGAGTATTTTTTTTATGGGTTTGGTGATTGTGACCCAAATTCCTATTTATTGGCTGTGTTGACTGATTTTTTATTGTGCCTCTAGTATTACTCAAAATTTAAATTCCGGCCTTGACGTAAAAACTTTCATATGAGACGCATTATTCTTTCCATAAAGTGAGATCGAGTGTATTTAATACCTTCACATTATAATATAACTTAGTATGTCGCATCTACAATTAAGATAAGAAAAAAAAACTTAGAAAAAGTTATTCATATTAATTATATCCAATTTTTAAATTAATAAATGACAAATGTGCCTTTTTTAAATTGTTTATTTTAAATATTAATTACAATACAATCATTCAGACGTTATTGTTTAATTTAAAAATTGATTAAAATGGTGGTCATATCATAAAAAGTTTAATACTAGCCTTATTCTTAAATCAAAATATTTGAGATACGTACACTAGCTAAAAGAAGATCTATTCACACAAAAACTTAGTAGGTATAAGTTTGGTGAGGATACAAATTAAAGACAACAAATACAATGATTACACTCTTAGATCAGACACGAGCTAATATGCATCCCACAGAAGAAGGAGAAAGCTATATTATATCAATAAAATAAAAGATAGAAATTAATAGCCAAACAATAATGTGTGCATGAAAGGATGAGATGGCAAACAACTTGGCGATACAATGAATTTATCATTATCTCTGACCAATAAAGAATAGAGAAAATATATACAATTATTTGTTTCTCTTTTCCCACCAGACACGCATCTAATTAAATCTGACGACGACAATGTTCCAAGCGGATAAATTGAAATTTTAAAGATATGGGAAAATCCATTCGTGATATTTTCTCACCCAAGCAAACCACCTTGAATTAATTGTTGGAGCGAGGGTCGATTTAATATATAATTAAATAATAATGCTTGTTGTACAACATAAAAATATCCAACTAGTATCCAAATCCAACATGCATTATATGTACATATATGTATAACAAAGTTACATATAACGCACATTACGTATGTATATATAGCACATATTGGATATTATTTTTGTCGTATAACAAATATTACTGTCTATATAATTGTATCAAATTTAATTTAATTTGAACCATTCATGTTACGAAATGCATGATTTAAATTGTCTAGTTAGGTTCAAGTTCAACAAACCTAGCTAGCTAGCTATATATATACTTGATGATCTATCATCTTTAGCTAACTATATATAAATCTAATTATTATTATTTGGCCTCGCCTCACCCCTAGTGTGTGTGTGTATATAATATATACACATCAATAATATGAAAACATTAAGTATATGTTAACTTTTTCTACTGATATTGTTATCACTTTGCTTTCAGTCTGACTTTAATTAACATTGAAGTGTTTTCGTTCTCACTACACTCCGATCGGTCCATGGTAACAGGGGTCGATCGATTACCATTATGGATGGATCACCAAATCAAAGTTATTCTGACATCATCGTATAGTACAGTACGTGAAGGACAACCCCTTCAAGGATAGTAGGTCCCCCAATCTTGTAACTTGATTCTTTCTTACTGGCACGAGTAGTTAAAATCAAAATCAATTTTACCACTAAGTTGTAACTGGCTAGTTCAGAAGGGGCTAGCTGTTTGTTTTGCATCTGTAGTTTGGCCTCATTTAATTTGCTCGTCTCCTTCCCTATCTATCTATTTTCCTCTAAATCTAACTAAGCATTTCATACATGTTTGAGGAACCACAAATAGGCAAAAAATAAATAGTAAAATAATAATAGAGACACTGAGACACAATTTGTTTTTTGCTCCAGGACCTCTCAGTTGAGTGTGTTGAGCTTATTCTTCATCCATATTATACATAATATATATATATTAGTTTTCGAATAGCAGTGTTACTATTTAGTTTTGTTATTACTTGCATAAGAGCGTTTTTGTTTTATTTACAAAAAGTAGTATTATAGCATGCAGTTCTCAAAAAGGAAAATAGCGAAAACTGATATTGTATTGTTGCCTTGAATGCATGGCAACAACATACATAGATGTGATCTTGTGGATATATATATTTATATAAAGAAATTAAATAAAAGAAGGTGCAGTTACTTAATTAAAAGCATACATATACATGCATCAAGAAGGGGACAGTGAGGGACATATATATACAGGACCTGCATGGGCATATATATTATATATCTATTGCAGCTGTCAATTAATTTGCTCAATAGATAGAGGAAACGAACTATACATCAGAAGATCAGATCATATCATATACTATACATGTATATGTATGTCCATACACGTTTTCTTTGTTTCTTTCATACTTTATATGAAGAGAAGAAATTTCTCATTCCATTGTTGCTTCTTGATTTTTTATGTGAAAGAGAGAGAGAAGAAGAACAAAAAATAATGGGAGAGGATTTGTGATAAATATACATGATGTAGAAAGAACAAATCCTCGGATCCATTAAGTATGGTAAAATTTTAGTGTAGAGTAAAAAAATAAGTCAAATCATTCAATAGATTAAGCACAACACATAATATGTATAACATGCACAATAAATATAACATATTATGCACGTCATATCTGATATATTATACATAACATATACTACATGTGCAATATCATCTTTCTTTACAATATATGTGATACATGTTCCTCATCATGATGTGAGAAACAACAAGATCTCTCATATGTTTCTCATCAAGATGAACCAACCTCGACCCTAGAGCCCATTTACAATAACAAAAGTCTAATATCGTCTGAACTCACATCAAAGTCATGACTCAAAGTTTGGATTGAATTTACAAGAATAGTAGAGACGGAACCACAACCCACACTGAAACTGGGTCACTGAAGAAGAAAAAAAAGATTTTATAATTTATAATAAATGATAAAAAATTTAAAGAAATAATTTAAATTAATTTTAAGTACATTGTAAATAATATAATTGAATTCAATTCTATGACTTATTATTTCATTCCAAAGAACATAATTCAAATCATAGAGGGATTGAATTTCAATCCTATCATGAATTGAATTCAATTCTATTCAAACATTCCAAACAACTTAGATAGATTTCAAATTCAAATCTTTATTGGAATTCAATTCAATTCCGGATCTTTGAAATATTTCAAATGGGTTGTAACGGCCTGTGTAATTTGGAAACTTTTAATAAGATGAAATTGAATTGAATTTCGGTGTTTGAAATACATTAGTAAAATTGTTGAATTGAATTGAATTCCAATATTTGGAATGTTTATAAAATAAATTATTTTTTTAATGGATAAATTTATCCTTAGACACTTTAGAATTTGAAGAAAGTAATTTAAATAGAGTAATTTAAAGAGGACAATTTGGACATTTCATATTTTAAGTGAAATAGCAATGGAATTCAATTGAACCAAAACTATGGAATTGAATTGAATTTCATTTCAACTTAAATGATTTTTTTTTTTTGTTTCAAACACTGAAATTCAATTCAATTTATGTGGGAATTGAATTCCAACAGTGTTAGATACACCCCATAAAAGAAACTTGAGCATAACACAAAATTGCCAAAGATGCAACATAGAGATTGAAACTCTTCTTCATTGCCTTAAGGGACTTTCACTGCAGCAGTTATATTTGGACCGGCTTAGGTTTGGGGCTGATGGAGAATTCTTTCAAGGAAGCCTTCAGGAATGGATCTCTAAGCACATCATTAAGAGGCATGATATGTTTTTTACAACAGCTTTATGGAGGATCTGGAGGGCTAGGAATCAGAGAGTTCTGGGACAGGATGATTGGAGTGACTGGAAATTGAAATTCCTAATTAGTAGTAACTATGAGGACATCTCAAGAAACTACAAGGAATGCAAGAATGAGTTTGGCAAGGGAGGTTTCCTGGGTGAGACCAGAGGAAGAGGAATTTAAATTAAATACAGATGGCAGCAGAATAGATCACGCAGGGGAAATCAAAGCAGGCTATGGGCTTTGGATTCTATGCTTCTATGGAAACCTAGGAATCGCGGCGGAGCTAGTAGCAATCAGAACAGGGCTTCAACTTGCTTGGGAGCAAGGTTGTCGAGTGATTCTCTCTCTCTAACTACTCGATTCAGTTAATCCAAGAGAGGAATTGGGACAGTTTCATCAGCATTTTGCAGGCATTCTTACAGAAATTGAAGATTTAAAGAGGAGGAATTGGACTATCAGATTCACTCACTCTGTTAGGGAAACAAACAAAGCAGCGGATTACCTGACCAGGAGCGGGAGCTTGGGAATGGAGACCTGCTGCGTCCTGCATCACCCTCCGCAAGCGCTGTGTGATGTTCTTCGCGCGGATGAGGCGGGAACGAGATACACCACGATGCTTTAGCTGTCTCGGATTTTTTGTTTTTCTTTGCCTATTTCTTTTCTTTAATTCCACTGTAACAAAAAAAAAAAGAAAGACCTAAATTAGGGTAGTGATGAATAGTGAATAGTGGTATGAAAATCTGAGGAAGGATAGGCTACCGTTTTTTTTTTTTTTGGGTCAAGAGGCTAATACACTCACATGGGACGCACACACCGACACCTCGGCGTTGATAAAGCCCAGGCCCTGCAACCCAAATCTTCTAAGAAAACAAAAAGAAATTATTATCAATATTTTTGTTAGAATTATTTTTATTTTTGTTAGAATTTAATCATCTGGACTGTTTTAGAAATCATTATCAATAATTTCATGTATTAATAAATATTTTTCTATTTAATTTTTATTTTAACTTTTTATAACATATTCTCAAATCACAAGCTAATATAATTTTAAATTTTATTAAATCGATAATGTAAAAGAAAAATAGAGTTTCACTAGGCTATTTAATCAATTTTTTCAATGGATTATAACTTTTGAAATAGTGGGTTGAAATTTAATTTATTTCACTAAAATAATAATAAGAACATCTTATTGAATAATAATATAAAAAAATTATATATATATAACTTTATAATAATAAGGATTAAATTTTTATTAACTGATAATATATAATTTTTTTACACAGTCATACAATTATGTACTAGTATCTTAATCATGGTAGTATATTTTCTCTTTTACTACCTTAAAGGTCATATAAGTGAAGAGTTTTGATATCTTTACATATAAGTGCATCAAAATTAATATGTGACAATAAATAGTTGTATTTTTTTACGGTATTAATTATATTTTTGTTATATGTTGATATACTCTACTCTAATTGTGGTATCCAAACAATGTAAATCTCCTCAAATGTATGCCAAACGATGAACAATCGAGGAAAGGAATGCTGCTAAAAATACGGACACAGATGCAATTCTTTTCCTTCTTTCTTTCTTGCTAGATAAAAAACAACTACTTGTCAAAATCAAAATTCATTTGCGGCAAATCGATTTTCCAAAAATCAGATAAAAACGTTGCAGTCAAATATAATAATAATAAAAATTCTGCTCACTTAGATATTCCAAACATTATCATTATACTTTGATTGAAAGGTAAAGTAAGAGGAAGCAGAGGCGAAGAAGATGGCGTCGATGTTGCCGTACAGCGATGTAGATTCGAACTTGAGGGCCATGGCTGGTCGTGCCGAGGGTTTCGGCCGCCACTCCATCGGCGGTCTCCACGGATCTCTCTATTTCGTCACCTCTCTTGCAGGTTCTTCTTCGTAATCTCATTCCTCAATTCATGGGTCTTGTTGCGTTTGCTAAAGTTACACTCTTTTTCATCCATTTCGAGAAGGGTTTTCTTAGATTTTCCAGTTTCTTCCTTAATTTTAGCTCAATTTAGGAATTTTGATCAATTGTACGGTTGAAAAAATGGGGACTTTTTTGGGTGATATTGTTTGGTTTTATATAATCAGAACCATTCTGTTAAGTTGGAGTCTTGGAGAGTTTCAATTCGATGTCTTAGTGATTAAAAACAAGCTCGGTTGACCCAGATGTCTACCGAATATAGATAGGTACAGTGGTAGGAAAGTGTTGAACATTTTTTTGTTTTTTGGTCTTTCATATGTGTAGGGATTGCTTGCAGGTGCATTTGCTTATTATTCCTATGGCCGATGTGTTTGTTAAAATCAGTGGAACCTATATACATCATGCAATTTATTAATTTATTTTGAGGATCGAGTTGCTATATTGCATTGTTGTTTGTGATCATCGATTGCCCATGTTTTGCTTTCAGATGATGGTCCTGGGTCCCTTCGTGAAGGATGCCGGAGAAAAGAACCCCTATGGATTGTTTTTGAAGTTTCAGGTACAATTCAACTTTCATCATACCTGAGTGTGTCATCTTACAAGACTATAGATGGCAGAGGGCAGAGGATAAAGCTAACTGGAAAAGGCTTAAGGCTGAAAGAATGTGAGCATATAATTATATGCAACCTTGAGTTTGAGGGTGGTAGGGGCCATGATGTAGATGGCGTTCAAATAAAACCAAACTCCAGGCACATATGGATAGATCGATGCAGCCTTCGTGATTATGATGATGGACTTATAGACATTACTAGACAAAGCACAGATATTACTGTATCTAGGTGGGTTCATTTCATTTTCTCTATTTCAAATTGAGCAACTATAATGATTGGTGGAATGTGCTGAATTGTAATATTACTTTGCTTTTGGCACCAGATGTTACTTCGCGCAGCATGACAAGACTATGCTAATTGGAGCTGACCCATCTCACGTTGACGATAGATGCATCCGGGTTACAATTCATCATTGTTTCTTTGATGGAACACGGCAAAGACAACCTCGTGTGAGATTTGGGAAAGTTCATCTGTACAACAATTACACCAGAAACTGGGGGATATATGCTGTTTGTGCAAGTGTTGAATCTCAGGTCAGTATTCTCCTATCTATCATTCTCAGCATTTAAAATTTACTTTTTGCATTCTGATTTGGAAGCATGATTAATGTAAAAAATTGACTTCTTTAAAATCGTTTCACAGATATACTCTCACTGCAACATATATGAAGCAGGAGCGAAGAAAAAGACTTTTGAGTTTTATACTGAGAAGGTAACATTCTGCTCTACTCCACGTATATATATACTCTTTCTTTTACTCTGATGTCCAGATACAAAACTGATTAGAACATGCTTCTTGACTTAGTCGATTTTGTTGATATTTTAGCACACTCACAGTTGTCTACTATGGCCCCGCCTCTTAAATTATGTCAGTAAACAATTAAAGCAGCCATATTGCATAGAACAATAAACCCCTTGGTCCTAATGGCCACTAATGATTGTGATAAAAAAATGGTTTCTTAGGCTGCAGATAAGGAAGAGGCAAAGTCTGGGATTATAGTATCTGAAGGAGATATGTTTCTGAATGGTGCTCAGCCATGCTCACTAAAAGAATACAAAGAATCCGTGTTCCATCCTAGTGAGTATTACCCAACATGGACGATGGAAGCAGCTCAACATTCTCTGAGAGAAATCCTCCAAATATGTACGGGTTGGCAGTCCATTTGCAGGCCAGTAGACAATATGGTCTCGAACTAAAATTCATTGCATTGCAGGGCTACACCTTATGCTTCGTGTCACCTTTCACATTACATCAAGCAAAATTTAGATGAAAAAGGTTTAACTTTTACTAGGAAATGTCGTTTGTAAATAGGTTTTAGACACCTCTTTGGACGGACATATGGGTCCATTGGTGTTACTATCATTATGCACAAGTAATGATGTTCTTATTGTGTTATTTATGGTCTGGTACCCCTAACATCGTTTGTGTATTCTGTAAACATATCGTTGTTTTCTTTATCGGCATCTATCAGGAATCATAATTTTATATTCATTAGAGAGAAGATATCCAACCATGAAAAATATAGGGCTCAATGCTTTTCCATTTCCTAATAATTACTGCTTTGTTGGCTATATTTTGGTGGTGGAAATAGGGTTTGCATTTTCTCAGCTGATTCCTTTTTTAATGTCATCACAATTGAAACCGCATAAACTTTCAGGGAGGTTTACTAAACTTATAGTAATATCAAAACATTTTCGATCAAACTCATGTTTGTGAGATATATAATTGGAAAATCCTTCTAAGCAGCAACTCGTACAAGGACGTAAGAAAACTAATTCAATGCAGCAGAGACTGGCGCTTATGAGCCGGAAATTATACAGCAAAATAGAAGCAAGTACAACATGAGTTTAAAAATATTTACGGACCAAACAATGTTGTATCTTAAAAAACTAGATATTCAAATTCATGTCTTTTTATGTGAGGCATATGAGTTTAAAAATAGATGTGGGGAACGTTAATAATCAAGCAATGGTTCGATCAGTTGCTAAGCATGATAAAAACACGATAATATAAATTTTGGAGGTGGCCAGTTAAAGAATTTAAGCAGGTATCGTTTTAAAATGAAGACGACGATAATGATGAATGGGCAAAAATTCAATGTAATCCTCAACGTTGAACATAAATAAAGTTTTTAGACTATCACTTGGCAAAACTCTAGTCACTTAAACAGAGCAACAAGTTCGAAGAGGTGAAATTTAACAGAACAAATAACACAAACATGAAACTATCTCAAAACTTGCCCAACTATTATATGTGGTGTACATAGACCAATCAATAGAGAACATTGTTATAAAACTCCTACACCTTGATAGCATATTTCCTCATTGGGAAGTATGTTTCTTTCTTCTTCTCCCTCTCGGTCTTCAATGATGCCTGCAATAACAATGACAACTCACATGAGCGACAATAATCCTTTTCCTTAGAACAACCAACTTATAATAATTAGCAATATGGAGAACCAAAATTACATCTTGAATGGAGGAACTTGGGCATTCCAACACCCAATTCCACCATAAATACTTCTCTATGGGGAAAGAGTACATCCAAACTAAAATTAGTAGCTTAGAAGCCTAAATTGTGTGCATCTTAATTCGTAAATGGGAAGAGCGCCATGTTGTAATATGACACTAATTTAATTCAAATCTATAATAATGAGATTCATATTAGTACTAGATCAAGCAGTTACATCATTTGAGGCAAGAAGGGAATAAAAGAGACAGAAATGCAAGAAAAATACCTGGTGCTTGGTAAGCCTTTTGCGGATAGCCCTGGTCTTCTTAGGGCGAAGATCAAGAGGCAGGTACTTCTTCTTCTTGTATGCTTCCCTCAGAGCAGCCTTCTGCTTCTGAGAAATCACAGTCAACACCTGCGCAATTGACAACCTCACCACCTTTCTGCAAAACGTCCAAATAAGTATTAATGCATAAACACAAACACCTTATAGGCGCAAATGAGAAAACTGATTTCATGAAAGTAAAGCAGAGAATTTATTCTTCTTACATCTTGGAGAGCTTGTTGGGGGCACCACCAGTGACCTTGGCGACACGGAGCAAAGCAAGCTCGGCCTTGAGATCCTTGAGCTGGCTCAACAACTCTGTCTTCGTCTTCTGCCTCAGCTCGTAAACCTTGATCCTCGCTGCACCACATCCATTTTCAGCGTCACACGAGTAACAGACAACAGTACAAAAAAGAGAATTGAAGAGATTAGGGATTCGGGGATTTACCCATTGCTGAACTGCACGAGCTTCTTCTGCGGCTGCTGCGCCTCACTCCTTTTACAAACCCTAGTACGAAACAGGAGTCACGAAGCTCTGATCTGCGGTGTTTAGGGTTTTTTATATATAGAGGGTCGTTTTGGGTTTGTCCCTGTCAGGCTTTGAAATGTGCCTAGGTAAAAATTGGTCCATATAGAGAGGCCCATCAACGAATACGAAGAGGCCCATTCACAAATTAGTACTTATGTGCAAAGCCCATTATGGTTGGCCTAACCTGTGTTATTCTAAAAGAAATTAGGGATCTCTAACCAAAAATATAAAAAGAAATTAGGAACTCAAAGACTATCACTACTTGTTATTCTTCTCCTTCTGCTTTTTTTCTTTATCATCATTATATATGTGTGCCTCTTGTTCAATCCTTTAGCACGAACATATAATTCAGTCTTCGGAAAAATTGTTCATTAATTAAAATTAGAGCATGGATTAATTGAATAATCAAGTAGTCGGCTCCAAAAGTTATGGCATTATATAAGACATGTGGCATCACGAAATTTGCAATGTAAATATCAAATACAGCTCTATATTATAATTGTGTGTGTCTCTGTGTTTTATCCTCTTGTTTTGTCTGCATATAAAGCTCTGTTCATATATAGTTTGATTAATAAGGATGACAAGAGTACTATCCAAGTAATATGCAATATACGGAAGCAGGCTTAAGTCAAATATATATTTAATTCCTAATATATATTTCGTTAGTCACGATCAAAGTTGAGTTGTATATACGCCTACAGATGCCATTAACTTGTAAAATTAGCTGAGATTTATGGATGGAACCAAGGTGCAAGAGTGAGTGCAGTAGCTACAAAACAAAATTAATTGTATATATGTGTATGGCTTTATGGATTTTGTATTGTGAAAAAAATACAAGTAGAGTTCAAATGTTAAAGTACTGAAATAAAAAAATATCTGTCTTTCAAGTTTTGAGTTTTTAGCTGTGACATAAACTGAGATAATTGATTAATTAATTTAGTTTCAGGCCATTAGTGGCCTTAAACATTTTGTGTGTGGTCGCACTCTATGAGCTGATTTTCTAATGCATTAAATTTTATCCTTGGCATTTTCTTTCCTTTCCTTTCCTTTTTGCCATGATTGCAACTTGTGACTTTTCCGTTGACATTTTAGCGAAGACTTTAAGTGGGAAAATTTAATTGGTGTAAAGGAAACGATGTTATTTGAAGTGGACACGGTAGAGCCATTTATATTGATGCTATTGCTATTCTTTGTGTGCGTTAGTTCTCATATTCTAATCTGTATAGTTTGTTGTCTACTACCGAGTGAGTGCGAGATGAAAGAATAGTCCAACCAAGTTGTGATGCAAATTGTGAAATAATGGATCATAGGATTAATTAGAGGAACCATCCACTTCATTCAGACTTATTTTTTTCTTCAACCATTATTAATATATTCAAGGATGAAGGAAGGGCACATTAATAACACCCTCTTGGTCAATGCTGCCGTCCCTTCCCTTGTTAATTAAATTTTTATAAAAGTGCAACTTCGTATCGTCAAGGTATACTATAAAAATTATACAATATTTATAAAGCAATCATATTTATTATTGGATTATATTAATCTATAATTCCTTATTATAATTCAACAGTAAATGTGATTGTTGTATAAATTTTATATAATTTTCATTGTACATATAGCATTCATCGTAAAGTGAGTGATATGTATGATGAAAAATCAGTAAAAAATTAACTAATATAGAGATTTTGGACTACAATCACGTCACTGTAAACTAACTTCCCACCCAAATGGAATTTTTTTTAATAAAAAAATTATCAAATAACCTACTAATTGATTTGGCTATTTTTCATTATTGATCAAGTATATAAGTTTTAATTGGTTCGTAAGTCTCACATATTCGCTCAATCACAATACAATTTTTACTAGTTCTTAAAGTGTCAAAGACGTGGCACATTTTGAGTACAAATTATTCTTACCAAATTATTTTTGTCCTCCGAACTCCTGTTTTTATATTATAATAATAATAATAATTGCACGAATATTTATTGCATACAATTATATTGGCCCCGCGACGGCATCATCTTGTTTTGTACGTGAGAATTATTTGGGACAAAATTTTTGTGCACCCAAAGTATATATTAAAAATACAAGAACAATATGTGGACTATATAAAATTAAGATATTTACTTATTAATTTGTGTACTAGTTCACGTGTTTAGCATAAATTTTATGCGGGTTTCTGGATATACCCCCGAGATATGAAAGCAATTTATTTGTTCAATCTGTCAAATTTTACTAGTTTTTTTAACACTGTTAAAAATTTATACAAATGTCGAATACTGCTATATACGTAAGGCAGCAGTGAAGTATAAATTGCTTGCATTTTAGTCCACCGAATTCCTGAATTTTCTACAACTGCAAGAATATTTATTACCAAAAGGAAATTATATATACATTTATTGGCCCCGCCACGCCAATTGTTGTGTACATAAGAAAAACATTACTTCCACAATTATTTGGGGTTGACGGGGCAATCAAAATTATTTGGGACCAAATTATTGTGCAGTGTACGGAATACAATTATAAGCCATCCCATGCTAGATATAACAATAAAAAATAAAAATCATAAAAGATACTACATGCATAAAATTTGATTTGGTTCAATTCTCTCAACCTACATCCACTAATTATCATTTCAAACTATTAAATCATGTAGATTGTTTTTAAAAAATACTCAGATATAATTGATTATTCTCACTCTTAAAAAATATCTAAACCAATAATGAAAGACCTTATTTGATTATTTTTAAACCTAGTCCAATTATACATATTACAATAAAAATTTTTCAATGAAAAAAATGCATAGTTATCAATATCTCTCATTGTTTTCTAAAAAAATAGAAGCGTATCCTCCTAAAACTTATTGCAATAATATTTCTTGTACACTAAAATGCTGCCACCATCAGCCACCACAATAAATACATATGGTTTATCACTAATGTTTTTGTGGGTCTCACCTTAAAAAGTTGTTGGTGGCTGAAAGTGGCTGAAAAATGATGTACATGTAGCATTGTTGAATTTATTGAGGTGTATTTAGGTTGTATTTATTTATAGAGCATTGTTAAAGACACAACAAAAAATCAGACAGAACATTCAACAAATAGGAATTTGGATCACAATCATCAAGCCCATTAAAAATATACTCATGATTAAAAGTTCTATTTGGTCCATAAAATGTTAAATGAACTTTGTTGACTGTTTTGACTGATTTTTTGTTATGCCCAATATTTATGTTATTTATAAGTACAAAATAATACAATACACATATAAATGAAAATATAAGAAAGAGACATATATAAAATTTTGTATATTTATATTTAAATATATATATATATATATTCATATATTTATCTTACAATCATATATTTTAACTTTGTGCATCTTAATATACTTTTATGTCTTGTAATTGTGAACAAAAGGTTATACCATTAAAGTTGTACTACAATTTTTTTGCATAATTATCTTGTATTATTTGCACTCTGTATGATGATGATATTGGTCGGAGTTACTCATCATTTACCATGTCCATCATAATTGTATGTCCATCATAATTGTATGTACACTTTTGGAGAAAATTAGTGTTGTACAGTGTTATTTTTGATAGAACGTACAGATCACAAAAATTTAATACATCCAAAACATATTTATGTTCAACTATATATGGCTGATTTTGTTGAATTGCAAATTCCACGTGTGAATTTTTATGTCCGGTGTGAACGGGACATGAAACAGTAGATTAAAATTCCATTTGCATTTAGCAATACACTGTTAGTCACACTTGTTGAATGTGGCTAAATGATTGGCCATGTATGTAGTGCATCTTAATTTTCCTGTTGTACCATAGACAAAATCTAATTTGGGAGCTTACTGTTTACTTTTCTTGCTCCTTATCTTTTTACATTCTCCTCGTTCTTATCCATCCTTACATCACATGAGACAGGTTCAGCATCTCAACTTTCAAAGACGTTGACCCCAAAAAATGAATTAACAACTAACACTAGACTCCCAAATTTATTTAGATTTTAACTGTATATATGTCCTACCACATTCTGATTAGAGGTCAATATATCAAATAAAACGTTCATAAATGTTATTTAAGGGAGACTAATATACATAAAGAATGAAATTATGATAAAATAAATATTCTTTTGTCGTAAACTTATATATATAATTATAAGAAAATATATGTTATTCGATTTGAATTGATTTAAAACTAAAGGCTAAAAATATGATGAGATCCAATCAATCTGTGAACAAAAATAAAATATTCAATGCAACTCAAATTTTGATGGGTTTAATATATTTTTATTTAGGTTAAATATATTCATCGGTGTTTGATTGAGTAGGATTGGATCAAACAGGTTGTAATGAAGCTAGCTTTTTCCTACAAGTGGCTTCTCAAAATAAAAGTCCACTAAAATTAAGAATCACGTGAAAACAAGTTGAATAAACTAAGGACAATTTGCATATAATAAAATACAGAAAAAGGTGATCTAGCTCATGCCAAAAAAACACTTTCATTGTACTCCCTCTGTTTTTTTTTAATTGTCCAATTTAGAGTTGTGTGTATCTTTTTTTAATTGTCTATTTCAAATTTTGAGACAACATTTATTATTTTCTCCTCCTTTTACCCCTATTTAATACTGCTCACTAATCTCTTTTAATCTTTTACCAAGTAAAATAATAAATGGTAATTTAGTAAAGTAGATATACATTTTGTTAATTTTTATACTATACCAATCATTTCCTAAATATCTGGGCGCATTTAAAACTGGACAATTAAAAAAAGCAGAGGGAGTATTATTAAAGAAAGAAAAAATATCTATGCAACATTCTTTTACCCTCTCTCTTTCTCGATTGATTGATCAATTCAAGCACTCTTCAATTTCCAACATGTTATGTTGAAGCAGCTGTATAAGTACCTCTATTAGTTTATAGATTGAAAAATTAATAACTAACTGTCTGGTCGACGACGTGGTATCCTCTAACTTGATTAGAATGAGGGCATATGATGATATACCAAGAAAATTTGATTGAACCTGGACTATATAAGAGAAGTGTTTTTTAATAGATAATTAGTGCACATCCAAAACTTAATAATAATTTTGTTTAGTTTCAATATATTTATTTTACTATTATTTTCATTCTCAAACAAGGTGTGTTTTTTTTAAATTGTTTATTTTAAATTTTGAGACAAAATTTATTATTTTCTTCCCCTTTTACCCATATTTAATATTACTCACTAATCTCTTTTACTCATTTACCAAGTAAAGTAATAAAGGATAATTTAGTAAAATATGTGTACATTTTGTTAATTTTTATACGACACCAATCATTTCCTAAATACCCGCGCGCATTTAAAACTGGATAATTAAAAAAAAATGGAGGAAATAATTAATATTATTTAGATTTTTTAAATCGGTGGTTATTTATGCAAAAGTAATCTTTTTAAAAAATAAAAAATTACTGAGATTAATTATAATATACTCACATTATATCATATCATATTACGTGATTAAACTTACTCTTACAAATAATAAAATATTGCTATTTATACAATAAAAAATCAACTAAAAACTAGCTAAAATCAGCTAATATAAAAATATTAGACCAGAATCACTTGATCCACTAAAAATATTATTTTGTAAAAATATTTAGTTTTTATTCAAAAAATTATCAAATTGACTTATTGACTAATCTGAGAATAACAAAACATTATTGGATAATGAGATAGAAATAGGGATGAAATAAAGAAAATAATAGGGAGAGTGTAGAGAATGAAATAATTGGAACAGTGAGCGTAAGAAAGGGCTGGGCGGGCCTAGTTGGAGAAGCGTTGAGGTTGGTATCATTGAAATACACCGCACGGTTCTCTCTGTTTTCGCTGTGTGTGTGGTCTATAAATGGAAAAGGCAACGCCATTCTTATCCCACGCTTATCTGATTCCCCTGATTTCCATGCACTAATATCTCTCTTTCTACTTTCTCTCCCCAAAATTATTCACTCACCCAAAGACTCTCTCTCTCTCTTCTCAACACAAAATAACACAGACTCTGTTTCTTCTCTGCTCCAAGGCTAAACCCTTCCCTTTGCTCCGCCTCTCCACAACAAAGCTATTATCGGCAACGCCAACACCGATTCTTCATGGTTTCTCTCTTTCTCTCGCTCTATCAATATCTCCATTTATCAATGCTTCCGTGGAATCATCGTATCATGATATATAACAATTTTCCTCTGTTTTTTTTTTTGGGTCCGTGACTTTCAGGCGACTGAAACAGAGGTCAAATATGAAAAGGTATTCTTAAACGCCAATATGCTTATATATTCTGGAAAACAAAAGAGGGAGAAAATATAAGAATCTCAGCGTGTTTGATTGATTATTTGTTAACGACGAAATAATTGAATGTTTTTGTTTTCTGGCAGGAATTCGTACTGAATTCTAGGGGCATGAAGCTCTTTGCAAGCCGGTGGCTACCTGTGAATCAAACTCCAAAAGCGTTAGTCTTCATATGCCATGGTTATGCGATGGAATGCAGCATCACAATGAGCAGTAATTACCGAAGCCAACCACCCCTTTATTTAATTTTCCTGTTTTTCTTACATTAATAATTTTAAGTTTTCAGTGGGAATTAATTTTCTGTAGTATAGATGCTCATTGTGATGATGTGAATAAATAATGGAATCGAATACAAACAGGCACAGCAATGAGGCTTGCAAAAGCAGGGTATGCAGTGTACGGTTTGGATTATGAGGGGCATGGAAAATCAGATGGGCTTCAAGGACTTGTCATGAATTTTGATTATGTCATCTACGATTGTTCCCAATATTTCACCTCCATTTGTGGTCAGCTTCCACTCACTCTCTCTCTCTCTCTCTCTCTTTTATTTATTTCATCATATCGTGTACACACAACACATGTCATCACAATTTCTGCCTCCCACTGAGTCAATCTACAATGTGAACTATTTTAATAGAAAGAAAATAAATAATAATTGCAGAAAAGGCAGAGAACAAGAAGAAGATGAGGTACTTGTTGGGGGAGTCGATGGGAGGAGCAGTGGCTCTGCTTTTGCACCGGAAGAAGCCAGAATATTGGGATGGGGCTGTTTTGGTTGCACCCATGTGCAAGGTGCTTCGCTTCTCCTTCTCCTTTTGTACTTATTTGCTCTTTTCAATTAAAAATATCTTCTCTGCTCTATATTATTTCATCATACTCTTCCCTTTGTACTATAATACCACTAATGATTATTTTTTTCTCCCATATGAAAAACGATTCCTGCATACTTCTCTATATTTTATTTATTTGCCTATTTTAAGGTGCTAGACACGTTTGCTGGTGCACTATGATGTGTACAGTCCCCAGCAAATTAGGATCCAATCACATTAAGTGGATGCTGACGTGGAATATTATTTTTTATTTATCTCTTTGGATGGTATGGGTTCAAAGAATATATTTGTTACTTCTCAGGATAATCTTTTCATATCTCTCCCAATTAAATAGGTTATCTCAATTTGATTACATCTTCCTTCTCATTATCATTTAACTTAACAGTATATTATTTATTTATTCAACAATCTAGAATGAATGACTGTTTACAAGCACAACCTTTTTGACAGAGTAAAAGAAAATGTTGGGAGTGGGAATAATGGACTTGATGAATTGTTGACAGTATATTTTCCGCCATTGCTACTAAAATTTTGAAAACTATTAACTCAGGCATCAGATGAAATAATAAAAATATTGAGAAGCTTTTTTCTTCACACGCAACGCAAGCCTTACGTCAAGTTTAAATAAATGTGAATTATTGATATTTAAATAAATATATATTACTATTGGAGCTGGTAGTTTGAATATAATTGTTTGACCGATAAAAGTCTTGGACTTTGTGGAAGGCCCAATGAAGAAGGAATTTTATAAGCAAAACCGTTGCAATAGTTGTTCCTTAGGCTTGGATACAGAAAGTGAGTAGTTATATATTTGTGAATGGTTGCAGATAGCAGATAAAATAAGGCCAAACGCAGCAGTAGTGAGAGTGCTGAGTGCACTGAGCAGAGTGATTCCATCATGGAGATTAGTGCCAACACAAGATATCATAGACGTGGCCTTTAAAGAACCCCATGTCAGAGAACAGGTTCGAGCCAACAAATATTGCTACAAAGGAAAGCCTCGCTTGAGAACTGGGTACGAACTCCTCAGAGTCAGCACCGAAATTGAGCAAACACTCGATAAGGTTTCAATACCCTTCATAGTTCTGCACGGCGAGGAAGACCAAGTGACCGACATGTCAGTGAGCAAACAGCTATACAATGTGGCCTCAAGCTCAGATAAGACACTCAAATTGTACCCTGGAATGTGGCATGGCCTCTTGTACGGGGAGCCTATAGAGAACCTGGACATTGTGTTCTCAGACATCATTGGTTGGCTAGACGAGAGATCTGCCTATGCCAACACAAGAATTGAGAGAGAGCTCAAACAGCAGAACGAACAAGACTTGGAATTAGTAAAAGGCTAAACAGACGCTCAACACACACACACTCACTATTGTTGCTGCCGTTTTGTACCGAGTGGAGGCACGCACGCACGCACTAGGGCAAGGCCAGTGTGCATGAATGGATAGGGTAGTAATTAAATAATGGTACAATGAATGGATACAACTGCTACAAGACTTTAGTGGCTATTTAATCTCTTCTCTTGTAACTTGTAAGGTTAAGGCCCTGAGTTATGAATGAATTAATGAAAACATCATATATCTTCAAACTCCATTCTCCTTTTTATGCCCTTTGTTGCCACCTGTACATGTCACTCTTAATGAAATTAGTTTATGAATCAATGAATGTAATCCTGCTTTGTCTCTATTTTGGCTTTGATTTGACAGAAACACAACATTTAAGTTGGATTCATCTATCTGCACTCGAACCATACAACATTTAAGTTGGATTCATCTATCTGCACTCGAACCATTCAGCCTTGTAGCGTCATGTAAACGGAAAATCCCAAATAATTCACTTTAAAGTCAAAGCAATATACGTAAGAGAATCCAACTTCTCTAAGATATGAATTGATGGAAACCAAACCCCAATTAGCAGATAACCCACTTCAAAAGATACTTGTATCTGTCAGTTAGTTTAGCTAGTTTCAGTAAGCACGAGTGAGTGAAAACATAAAATTATGTGAACTATAACCAGAGTTCATTTAAGAAATAAAACAGTAGTTTCTCATTACTATAACGTAAAATATATATCAATACAAAAAATATTTAATTATTATCAAAAAAGTTATATCACATACCATCTATAAGTACACATTCCACTATACCTAAATTGTACATCCTATATTACTGACTAAAAATTTATTATTTAACATTATGGTTCATAGAATAGATCAATATCAACTTAAATAAAAAATTTATTTAATTAAAAAAATTACAGAATCATTTATAACGCAGACCTTAGAACCCAAATAACTAATTCAACAAATTGATTGAAAACCAACCCCACGATCACGAATCGTTTTCTGCTACCGTTGAACACGTCTTTCAAGCAACGACTTGGTGACATGTGAAAAGAGTAAGACAAGTTTTAAGGTTTGATAAGAGTACACAAGATGTTGATATTCATTCATGCCAAGTTTATCAAATGTGAGCCCAACACGGTGCAGGGATCAACAGATAGAGATGGGGCGAGTTAGCACATCCACAAACAGCGTGAAAACATTCATTTACTATGCGATTAATTACAACACAAATTGGCAACTAATCTTATGGATTTCGTTTTCAAAAATACAGAGTAAGTCCTCCCTCTCTAAAAGATTAAATTGGACAAGAATTCACCGCGAAACACAAGTTTCTTTCTTCACCGTGTTAGTGACCTGACTAGGGTCAAATGATCTAACTAGAAAAACTGAGTTCTGCTACGACCTGCGGCAAAAATTCCAAACCACACTATGAATCATCCATCAAATCCAAATTCTGAGCAGCATTAAAGCAACTAGAAATGTAGCAGAGAAACAACCATCAGCGCATTTGTAGTTTTCTATTGGACAGAACAAATGTATAAACAAGCAATACATAAAACACGAAAGTAAACAGAGAAAGGGGGAATCAAACCTTTCAGATGATACATGTCTTAAATAATCTTATTTCGCACTTCCTCAAGTTTCTTCAGTATTTCTCCAGGGGTTCTGTCCAGTTCATCAGCAATTTTTCTTTGCAAATCCATTGGCAATGTTGGGAATTGCTCACACAGATCCCCATCAATCACGTCCTACACCATTATGCAACCAGCTCAAATGTCAAACAAAATGCTATGGTTCAAAAACACTCAATGGACATATAAAATAAAACTTCAAATATGTCCAAATTTTTATCAAAGAAACAAGATAAAAGCCCCTGTCAGGAGAAAATATAATAAAAAGCATGTCTTTATCCAGTGTGGATGGCAAACAGTGCTATTGTAATAACTTACTAGAAAATAACACGAAATATAATATTGAGTATACCTTAACAGGAAAATAGGCAGATCTATAAGCCATGTGGTCTCTTCCACACAGAGGTGGATGATCCTGCCTCATATGCATCTCCAAATGAGAAAAGAAATCAACATCATCTCGTGAAGTAAAAGCATGTAACGCCCCAATACTTCCCATAACTGTTCCGTACACAATGCACTCTCCACCACCAGGTATAAGAGATGCCTTTTGCAAACTCGTGACGACATCACCAACATGAAATTGAACAATTTCTTCCACCTTATTGGGAGCTCCATTCAGCTTTCCCTGCTCCCATTTGATCCTCCCACCAGTGGGATCTTCTTCGATCTCATCTGAAACATCCTGTGGCAACCGTACAAAATAGACATTTCCAAACTTGTCTGCACCTGCTATGGTGTCAAAATCTATGTGGTATGATGCAGTAAGCCACCTTGGAACACAATCATCCGCAAATATGTAAAGTTGGTTTTCATCTCGCCGGTACTTGCAGTAATGGAAAGACTGGGGAAAAAGCACAAAAAACAGTTAGATGAAATTTTTATTAAGACAGAAAAAGTACTGTCACAAGCCAACCCAAAATGAAACAAGCCAATGCCAGAAGGCATGACGAATGTTCATTGCCAGAATGCCAAACGCAAATACTCAGCCCACATGCTAAACATATAAAAAATATAAAATAGAAACATACCTCTTGGATGTCACCCACATAAATTCGATCACGGTATGCATGAATAGAGACAATGGTACTGGGGAATAGCTTATTCTCACATTTCCTTAACAGACGCTTTTTCCCCAAATCATATAGCCTGAGTACAGGTCCTATTCCCGCAAGTAATCTTCCTTGGAACTGACACAGAGCAAGAGGAACACCTTCAACCTGAGTCTTATGAAGAAGTTCAAGAGATCTTCCATCCTCTACAAACCTATATATGTGAATAAATCCAGCAGCCAAACTCCTTTTGGGCAAAAATTGCAGTCCCTTTGCTGTGCCAACAGCTAAAAGAGTCCCATATTCCTTATCGTGGAAATTTACTGTGCATATGCTGAATGCAGCCTCATTCTCCTGAAGCTCCAAAAGACAAGTTGTATTTCCCGTCCTAGGATCAAGAACCCTGATGCAGGAAACCCATTTATCTGATTCAGCCTTTGGATAACCATAATGTTCATCAGAGAGTGGATCATCTTTATCCTCATCCTCACCACCATTCTCCATTTGGTCTCCACTTCCAGCCCCATTTCCCCCGGCTTGAGCAGCTTCAAAACACTCTTTCCTTGCAGCTTCTCGCTCTTCTGCAGTTAATGCTCCTTGGTCACTCTCAATCATCACCAAAAGTTTCCGTTTGGGTTGCAGCACAAACTTCCTTGGGGTGTATCTTAATGGGATTACAGTCTCATTAAATGTTTCTCCTAATCTTTCAATGGTAAAAATCCTCAGTGCCTCGCCAGCAACAGCAACAACACCTTCCACACACTGGTCAGATGAAAATGAGGCAGCATATTCAAGGGTTTCATAGGAAAGGGGTGTTAAAAGGAAATGTCCTTGGTGAATGTAACCAAGCCAAGGCCGACTTGACAAGCAAAGCATCGCTCGTTTGCCTCTTACAATAATGGGAAAGAGCTTTGGGGCTCTCAACCCCAAGAACCGGGAACGAGAGTCAGAAAGCTGACCTGTAACCATATCCACCACAGTTCTAAACAAGACACCATTCTGCAAACCAGCATTCAAGAAAAGACTAGCAGGATGATCTGCACCATCCTCACCTCCCACTGATGCTTGAACTTCAAGGAAAAGAAGAGATTCTGGAGCTGAAGAAACACTTTGTACACTCAGAGGCTGCATACAATCATCAGGATCCAATGACAAGATACGAATGGTCTTGTCATATGAGCCAACTGCAAGAAAACGAGATCTTTGTCTTCCTTCAGGTACTGGTGCAATGTCTAAACAAGCAACATCTCCGGACATCTCATGCTTCTCTACTTCCATCAACTGGCCAGTAACATCCACTTCAAAGTATATGAGCTCCCCTCCACTCAGCGCAATAACCACTTGAAGTCTATTTGATCCAACTTTTGCAATTGTTCTCTTCCCAGGAGTTCTCCACTCATTGATACGCCCATCCTCCCTAATATGTCTAATACCATTAGGATGAACTTGCATGAGAGAATCATCACCTATCAAAGAAACAGCTAGGGAGGGAGTAGTATCAAGAAACCCACTGTCACTTACTTCTTCAACTGTCTCACCAATGGAAAGCACTAGTGTTGCATTTGTGAATGACACAACAATATATGCATCAAATTCATCAATAACATTTTTCTTAACAGTCCAAACAGCACTAGGTATACCAGGAAGCTTTGACACTGCCATCTCACTAACTGCCAAACCAGTCCTCAAGATCCTCAAAGAGGAACGGGGACCACGCCCACAAAGAGTATAAATTTGAGGAGTTTCCTCTTCAAAGAGATTACTGACCTTCATATCCATTACTGGCATCAAACTCTCAACTTGGTCAATTCTAACAAGGTTTTTCAGCCTCCTGGGCTGGAAAAATACCGGCTGAAAACCCTCTTCAGTTTCCATTAGTGTAGCAGACGATGCCTCCACATCATCGTCATCCCCAATAGCCTTAAACTGATACAGAGCATGATTCCCAAACTCAGAGGCCGCAAACAAGAATCCCGACTTCAGCACACACATTGAAGCGGTAACTGGAATAGTATCAAAGTACTTAATCTTCAATTCTGATACCCGTTCACCATCATGCTCCAAGGTAACCTTAAAAATATCCCCATACTCCGTCTGCAGCAGGAAGAAGAACATGGACTTCAACTTATGCATTGCTGCCGACACAATAAGAACACCACGCTCAGCAGGCAAGTCAGCACGCCTAGGAATTACAGCCCTTACATCGGGTTGCCCTTGATTCTTATAAATAACAAAATTCTCCGCACAAACAAGCACACCACTGGGCCCGTCAGCGCCTCCAGGGACAGTGACAAGTAAATTAGCACCATTATCAACCTGCTCCGACCACTTCCTGGAAACATGATTCAACCCTAAATCAAGCTCATAGAAGGTCAAATGCTTCTGGGCCTCACTAGCTGACTGCCCAGTAGAATCTTGATCAGCCTCAGAGTAATCTAACTCTATAGCAGCAAATATAGGGTTCTCAAACCCACAATCAACCCCACAAATTGAGTAAACCAAAGTGTGTGACTTGTGAGCCTCTAGAGGCGAAGAAATGGTTAACCTAGCAGAAGTGTCCCTATTCAAAACATAAACAAGCTTCTGCTTCTCACAAGCACCAATCATAACAGCCCTACCCTTTGGATCTATGGCAAGGTACTGCCCTGGAACGATGCGGCGGCAACCCGATTTGCCGAATGTTTCTTGGTGAATTTTATCGAAAACATTCTTCTCTTTGTTGTAGTCAAGGATTACGATCCTACCGGAATCGGAACCAACAACAATGTAGTCTTTTTGAGCTCCAGTGAGCCTGAACTGAGCTAAGGACCTAATGGCGCCGAAAACTTCGACGGAGAGGATGGTTTGGATCCTGCCATTGTCGTCGGGGCGGAGAAGGTCAAGGACTTTGCCTCTGGCGACAACGATTTCTTGGGTCTTGCCGCCAGAGAAGTTGCCGTTGATGGCGCAGACTATGCCGGTGGGGCGCTGCAGGGTTAAACTGTAGAGGTACATGACGGTGGCTGAGGATTGAGCAAGTCAAAATTTGGGGTAGGATTTTAGATGCTGTGGGGTTTTGAGGAGCGGGAGAAATTGTTGGAATTCTATGAAAGAGTCTCGGGAGCCAGGATGCATGCCAGTTTCATACGACCAGGTGGAGTGGCACAAGATCTGCCTGTCGAGATATTGATTCCTTCACACAACAATTTGCTTCGAATTAGGCGAAATAAGCTGTGATTGGACTGGACAAAGCAAATAAATGCCTTTTTTACACCATTGCTCGGAGAGAAGGAAAGAGGGTTAACACAGTGAATGAGTAAGTGAGACAGGACATAAACCCTAGCTGATATTTGTGTTTCCCTCCCTCTCTTCTGTTAGTCGGTTATCTACAATTCTCTTTATTCTTTTCCTTAAATTTTTCTTTTAAAAGAACTTCTGTCTATAATGTGTTAAAACTTTGTTAGAATTTTACCCAAAAAAATTTGTTGGAATTATTTTTTGTTGGATTTATATATTTTTTTTCAAATTAAAAATAATTTTTAATTATGTCATATCATTATAATATTTTAATTTCATATTTGATTTTCATCCATTATATCATTTTTTTATATTGTCATCTCATCATGTGCTACTACATTAGTTATTATTGTGTTTTCTCTCTCACACTTCCTGAAAAGTCATACAAACAGAACATTTTGATTGGATGACAGTGTAAAATATATTTACACTGTCAGTGCATTAAAATTAAACTGTAAAAGAATAACATAATATTATATTTTAAAATACATATAATCTTTAATTTACATTATATAAAATATTTTTATTATGTTATGTTTGATTGTACATAAGCATTACATATATTATAATATTAATTTTAGAAAGAAGATACATAAATATTGAAGTGGTGCCATTAATCAACCACATATGTCCAGTGTTGATGGATGAAGTAATTTAAGCTACTTCACTATATGATAACCAATTCACTATATTATATTCTATAATTCTAACCACCACACTCAAATCAAAGCCTAACTATATAAATCGAGTATATATGCAATCTAATGCCAAAAGAAACCCTGCAACATTATGGCCAAACTCCCATCATCATCTTCTATAGCAGCAATATTCATGTTACTTTTGCTCTTCTCTGCCATAAACCACTCTCTCTCAGCTAGAAATCTTGGCAACTCAACCCCTAATCACATTCACAACCATGGCCATCACAGAATTACATTTCTGATGCGTGATATGCTTAATGTTACAGTACCTAGGCCTTCTTCAGAGGAGCCTGCCAATACTAAGGTCAATGGTCAACTCCCCTTCTCAAAACCTCTTGTCTTTTCCCCTCCTAATAATGGAGGGATTCCAATACCACAATACTCCACTGCTCCAACAATTCCATCTTCAACACAAACACTTGACCTCTCCAATTTTGGCTTCTCTTTCCCTACAAGAGCAACACTTCAAGAGCTTGAATTTGGATCAGTGACACCAATAGATGAGGAACTGCTTGAAGAAGGAGGAGATGGGGATGCAATGCAGAAACTTGGAAGAGCACA
The DNA here is from genome assembly GCA_013621005.1 of Aeschynomene evenia. Lineage (NCBI taxonomy): Eukaryota > Viridiplantae > Streptophyta > Magnoliopsida > Fabales > Fabaceae > Aeschynomene > Aeschynomene evenia. The sequence continues at coordinate 28,348,707 of CM024271.1, read as the reverse complement.
AGGGGTGTATGTTGCCAGCACAGAGGATGGAAGTAGCCATATGATGGCTATCACAGCAAGTTTTGTGAAGGGTGGTGAGTATGAAGAAGATGGACTCAGGATTTTTGGAGTGCATAGGAGTGATGTAATTGAGTCACATGTTGCAGTCATTGGAGGCAGTGGGAAGTACTTTGGTGCCAATGGTTATGCTGCGGTTAAGGTTGTGGACAGAGTAGGGTCTAGTACACAACAAGGAAAAGTAATAAGTTCTAAGTTCCTTTTGTTTGATGTCTATCTTAGTTAGTTAACACTTTCTAAAGTATCCAACTAATTAAAAACAAAATTAGTTGAAACAGAGTTTTATTTACAATATTGAGTTCCAATATTATACATATTTTGAGTGTTAAATTTTAATGTAGGCATTATTAACTTCATCTTGTTCATTGCTGTTTTGTGCCTTGTGCTAGTAAGCAGTTTTCTTGCTTCCCCAAAATAAAATTGGAAAATGTGGTAAAGAGTGTTCCATTTATAGGAATGGATCTGAATGTTTGACAAAAATGCTAGAGTCAGTGTTACGTACCACCTTACAAAGACTTTATTATTTGATATGGTTATCAATTGAATTGTACTTGCGTTCTGCAAAGTATGTAGGTTCAACAATACCCATTTTTTAAATGAAGTTGTGTTACGTACGAAGACAGTGTAAGTATTGGAAGATTTTGTGATTCAAGTAAAAAACTATCGTATGATTTATATCCATAAATATGGTTTGGTTACTAGGTTTTCGTAAGACCAGATTTCAGTGATCATTCCACGTTTCTGAGGAAAACCGTGGTCAGAACATTGTCTGTTCGGTCTCCAATGACGCCTTCAGACTTCAGTATCTTTATGACCTTATAAAAGAGGATAAAAAGTTGGATCAAATATCAATTACTAGTAAGATATATAGAACATACTCAAGGCCGAGCTTGATAAATCAACAGAATCAAACAATGTGTAATGGACAAGTTCAAAACAATATTGTACCTTGAATATATATGAGGTCCCATAGTCATAGGTAGTTTGAATCCAAGTCAATGTCTCAATTATGATAATATAAATAATAAAACGGTGGTCATCATCATTCATCAACCTATGTTGCCAAACATCACTTCAATTTAATCAAATACATTTGGTGCATAAAAGCCAATACTAACCTGTAGTTGTTTCAACCAAGGCACAATCACTCAAGTAAGCAATATCCCAACCACTCCATAGTTATCAGTTTCACTCGTTGAAGATTAGTTAAGTGACACTCTTTCAAAATCTGCTCATGTATATGTATACTAATATATACACATACTATTTCAGTAAGAAAATATCAGTGTTGTAGTAAGATATCCAAGTTCGTAAACTTGTGAGGAGTAGTGTGAGATGTGTATTTTTTGTCAAGGAATCTCAGGCTCAGCTGTATGGTGAGAACCAAGGTGCTCAACCCAAGTGCTCATCAAGGGGAAAAACAGACCCAGTTACCCTTGAACCCTTTCCGCTCTCTCCGACTCCCGCCCAGCCTTGCACTGTTCTTCCTCATTCTGACCTTTTTTCCCTCAAACCTCATGTCCCAATCCCCCCCCCCCCTTCGTCTCCCCCACTACCTTTCTCTTTTATCCCCATTCTTCCCCTCTCAGGCCAGATCCTAAAAACCGGATCATACAAAGGTTCTGTCCTCAGATTTTTGTAGGCTCTAGGTCTGCACCTATTGCTTTTTACAACAGATCACCCACTATCACACTCTTCCTGCCAAATATGGAAAAAACCATAACCACACTCACAAGCCTTCGCTTATATTACTAATCTAAGACTCCTCTAGTTACTAACCCATTATCATGCTCTAGACCCCACTCACATACACATATCCCACTCTCAACACTATATGGGTTACGGGTTTTGGGTCATGCTTGATGAGTTATTGGACCGCCCCACAGAGGGGTAAAAACACCTTGTAAAGCCTACCATACCACAGAGACATATAGTTCCCAAGCATTAGGAAATTGGGTCTTGACTAGGAATAGACCATTTCCCTCAAGTCTCCTTAAAACATCGCAGCCCAATTCCCTATTACTATGCCTTATGGGCTCAGCCCATTTAATTCCTACAGATGAAAATAAAAATATGATGTCCAAACACATACACACAACTAGTTGCCACAACATTCAAACTATATGTAAATTTTGATACATAGATAAAAAAGGCGGTGCAAAAATATATTTTTTTTAACGAAATTCTGTTTACTCTGATTCAGTCACAATTGCTTCACTATGTATACAGTAGATGGACACATTGATATCTTAAACGCCCGTGCATCATCAGGCGAAAAAAGAGAGGAACAAAGCCCATTTGTATGGTATCACAGTAAGCAGGCCTTGAATCCCTTTTCCAATTCCTGAGCATCCAAGTTTTTCCCTATGAAGACAATTTTGTTAATCCTTGGCTCATCTGGTCCCCACAACCTTTCTGGTGAACCTTGAAATAAGTCATGAACTCCCTGTATGCATGTATGTATAGAGAGAAAGATATAGATAATTTAGCGGAACTGAATAGACTAAATGATTAACAATGAAAGAAAATCATAATGGGAATGGTCAAAGGGTTCGAAGAGATGGGGATAGAGAGACTATAGCCGCTAGATTGAGAGATAATAACAAAAATAATAAATACAATAAAAACAAGATCCATATGGCAATCCCATTGAAGGAAATGGATTTCAAATTCACCTGAAAAACAAATCTCTCATTCATTCCTTGTACGGAAAGAAGACCCTTCATCCTATAAATATCTTCACTACGTTCCAGCAACAAGGTCCCAAGCCATATGTTTGCCTGAAAAGTTAACAAGTTATCCTTATTCCTTTCAGTACATAAATGCCAACATTGGTTTTAAATTTACATAAACATAAAAATGCACTCCACAAGCATCCGAATGCAAAATAGAAATCGATATACTAGGCATTATGCATTTTTGTAGACAATATGCTAGTACAAACCTTCTCAAGGTCTAAGCTTCCTTCACAAACTATGCTGACAGATGAAACACCAGGGTCATGACTGTGATCATGAGCGTGGTGATCTGCATATAAACAAAAATCAATTTCATTCTTTTACTTCGTAGCAAAATTACAGAGTATGAAATTGCAACATTTTATTTATTGGCTATGTACTTGAATCTTGAAAGGCATTAGATTGATGAGCAACCAGGAAAATAAAAAAAACTGATTCCAATCCAAACAATAATTAATAGTACCATGCTTGTGGTCATGTGAATCTTCATGATGATGGTGGTGGTGATCATGGTCATGGTGCTCATGGTCGTGGTCATGGCTATGCGCATGATCTTCCTTTGCAGGTTCATCATTAACAGCACTCTCAATCCTTGTAAATGATCAAGAAACATACAAAAGTCATTTATGTGGGCAGGGCTCAGACAGCAGAAAGATAACAAGAATGTGAAAATTAAAGCAGAAATATCCAAACATCAACCTAGAAGCTTGCAGCAACCATACAAGTGAAATGAATTACTTGTGAAGACAGCAAGTTAACCAGGATTCAGTATTCTTATTACATTTAATTAAAAAATAAAACCTAGAAAAAGGAAATGCAAAAATGAAGGCTACCTCTCCAAATCGAAACCACCAATGCCAAGAACATAATCCAGGTCAACTTTTCCATACTCTGTCCTCTTTAAATGAGCCATGCTGTTTAATTTCTGCATTAAAAAAAGCAACAACATTCATAGAGAGTTCAAAATAAAGAAAGAAGTTTGAAATTAAAGCTCAACACTTAGATTCAATAGGAGGTAAAAGACACCAACCCTTATCCGCTGGACCAAAGAAGCAATGTCTGGTTCACCAACTAGATCAGTCTGTTGCAAGGCAGACAATAATGTTAACCTAATATCACTGACAAAAATGCAGGCAATAATTTATAGACAGGCATTGGTCAACGTATCCACAAGTGACAAAACTGAACTATCCATTAGTTAGCTAGCTATTTAGTTATTGAATCAGCAATTATAGGCCGTTTTCAAAATAATCCAAATGTTCAAGTTTTACCACCTTAAAACACAAGTGAGGAAATTTTTGTATAAGAATGAATGAGGGAATACCTTATTTACAATTATACGATCAGCATAGGCAATCTGTTCTATAGCCTCATTGACAACACCTTTTGGCTTGACCTCATCAAGATGAATACCAACATGTTTAGCATCAACCAAAGTAACAACACCATCCAACTTGACATCATTAAAAATTGAATCCTCAGCATAGAAGGTCTGGATTATCGGTGCTGGATTTGCCAAGCCTGAACAGAAACAAACGATGAAACAAGCGAAGAAGCTCTGAAGTTTAGAACTATAATAATTCAAAAACTGTGGCAAGTGGCAACAATTCCATAGTCACTCCCATCCTTACCTGTAGTCTCTATAACAATGTGGTCGAATTTGCCTTTCTTCTTAGCGACTAATTCGGAAATCATTCTGACAAGGTCACCCCGGACAGTGCAGCAAAGGCATCCATTGTTCAGCATCATAATATCCTCAGCTCCAGCAGCCTTTGCAGCCACTAAAGAGCCATCTATATCAACTTCACCAAACTACATGAATGCAGAGAATAACAAGTTAACCGAATATCCATACTCATAATTCTACTGATTTGATGCCTAACCAGCCACACTCAACTTTAGCAAATAATTTAGAGAATTGATTTCAGCACGCACCTCATTCTCGATAACCGCAATCCGCTTTCCATGCTCAGCAGTCAAAATATGGTTGAGCAGCGTTGTCTGTTCAATTCCACAACAAAAAAATCAAATCAACAACTCCAAGATATCTCTATCAAAGAAACGGAGAGAGATTGAGAGATACCTTGCCGGAACCGAGAAAGCCGGTGATGATGGTAGCGGGAATGCGATTGTCGGGGGGAATCTTGGTGGAAAGGTCGGAGCTGTCGCTTTGCGGCGGAGCAGTGGTGGTTGCGGAGACGGAGAAGCGGCGAGAGGATCTTGTTCTAGGGTGGAGTGTTCTAGAAGAGGAAGTGGAACAAGAGACGCTGAGGAGCTGGGAGTAGCATCGAGTTGTGCTACTCCTGGAGCACGCAATAGATGGGAGTAGACTCAGGGGTTTGGGATTGCGATAAGCAATCGCAAACAAGCTTGATGCAGCAACCTCAGCTCTGAAAGAAGCCATGGAATATTGGAAAAGGGTTTAGCGCTGAAAATTGAAATGAAGCTTTACAATTTATCTGTCTATCTATCGGAAATGGAATAGATAGATTTTTACTTTCCTGGGAAACAAACACATGACAACCAAACCAAACCAACCTTCTTCACCAATATGTAGGAGTAGAACTAGAAGGACCACGGATTGATTTTCTTTTTGTCAAGATGCGTCAAACGGACGTGTCGGCCCATTTAATATTTTTGGTGTATGGCCCAATTTTAAGGATAGTGGGCCTTGATCTTTGAAATGAAAAGTTAAACACATATAAAAAGTTATCATTTACGAAAACAAATAGAAACACTTTCTATTTTGTAAAAGCAGGGTGCTTTTGTAAAGTATAGGATGCTTTTGTTTTGTGAAGGAAAATGATGACACATTCTTTTGGTAGAGGAAGGGATGGACACGCATTATTATATCACATCACTTTTAAAATTATTACATTATCATCATCAATTTATTATTTAAGAAAAAAAGAGAAAACGTCAGTGTGGCATATTTTTTTAAAACTAACTTACCAGGGATTATTAGTGGAGTTACCTGTGCTTTAACCCAATGAATGTGGCTGAAGTTATGACCATGTTCATAGTTGGAATGAATCATGATGCAGATAATTAACATAGAGTTTAATTTAGAAATATAACATTGTCACATTAATTTAATAATTTAGTAAAAGTCTCACTCAATCACAACTAAAACAAATTATAAATTATATGTATAGTTAATTATCAAAATAAAAATAATTAGAATTAGTATATCGTAGTAAACTCATTAATATGACTAATTTTTTAAAATTAAAAAAAAAGTGTGTTTAAAAAAATAAAAAAAAAAAGCGAACCTTCGAGTGCTCGCTATCACAATATATGAATGTTCTGAAGACAACAGATCCGGTACTCGGCATTGATCTAGCGTTTTATCTCTGCATTTGATTCGGTTGCTCATTGCATTGCATTGCATTCATCACTCACTCCGATGGCTCTCGAGGTTGCTGTCAAGGCTGCTGTCGGTGCTCCCAACATCCTCGGAGACTGTACGATCCTCTCTCCTTCTTCCTGCCTTTTCCCTTTTTCTTGCTTCTTCCATACTAGCGTATTATTCACCTCTGGGTTCTGTTCTCTTTTCAATTTCAGGTCCATTTAGCCAAAGGGTCCTCTTAACTTTGGAGGAGAAGAAAGTCCCTTACAACACCCACCTCATCGATTTCACCAACAAGCCCCAATGGTATTGTACCCCGCAAAAGATTTCATGGGTTTCTGTTTTCAGTGTCTCTCTTCCTTGGGTTGATATCAAGTTTGATTTTTTTTTAATTTGTTTTTGGTAGGTTGTTGGATGCGAATCCTGAAGGGAAGGTGCCATTGGCTAAGTTTGATGATAAATGGGTGGCCGATTCCGATGTTATTGTGGGGATACTCGAAGAGAAGTATCCAGAACCCTCTCTCGCTACCCCTCCTGAATTTGCTTCAGTGTATGATCCTTGACCCTTGCTTTAACCCTTCTCAAACTTGACTTTTTTTTGCTATCTAGGAAGTAGGAATATTACTTCATGTTGTTTGTGCTGTGTTGACTTAACATTATTCAAAGTGTCGGTAGCACTGTTGATGTTGCTGGTGTTTTTCTTTTCATTTTTCTCTATTTGTTCTCTTTTTTTGTTCTGTGTTCCCATTTTTTTTTAATCTTTGGGAATAGTGGGAGGCATTTGTTGGCAGGTTGAACACCTTTGCAAGGAAAATAGTACTATTTATTCATCCTTGGAAGATGGTTTTTGATAGGATATTGATTTTGCCGTGTTCTAATTGTTAAGAAGATATGTTGTGAACTGAGGGAGTTATTCTTCATTACTGATTTGGTTGTACCCTATGTTTACAATTGCAGGGGATCAAAGATATTCGGGTCTTTCGTGAGTTTTCTGAAGAGCAAGGATCCAAATGATGGAACAGAGCAAGCATTGCTTGATGAATTGAAGGCTTTGGATGAACATCTTAAGACCCATGTATATATGTGAATTTATGATAGAGTAGCCCTGTTTTTAGTCTATTGTTTATTTCTTCTTAACACCTATGCTCATATGTTCAATCTTGTGGTCAGGGTCCATATGTTGCTGGGGAGAAGGTCACTGCTGTTGATTTGAGTTTGGCACCAAAACTATACCATCTAGTGATAGCACTTGACCACTTCAAGAAGTGGACTATTCCTGAAAGTTTCGCGCATGTTCACAACTACACCAAGGTAATCTATTTTTTCTGCTATGCATGTTATCATTTGCGACTATTGGGGTGGAGAAACTTATACTTCAGTATGATAAATCTCCATTTTAGTCCACAAATTATTTTTGGATCATTAATTTGTTCCTGAAAAGATCATTATGTGAATTTGATAAACAATTGATAAATTCTTAACATCAAACTAGAAGTTACTATTTTCTGGGATTAGGGACCAAATTATTGTCATTCGATGACCAAATATTTCCCAAGACAACCACTTTGATGTCACTGATCTTGTTAAGACTGAATTGATGTTCCAAAAACCTTAATGAGTACTGAATCCAGGGTTTACTCCACTTGAGTATATAGGAACTTTCATAAACAATTGGTGTCCACAAATTAATTCCAGAGTGCGGACACATCTTTTATTTACATCTATAAATTTGAAGTGCATCTTTATCTTATTTCTTACTCTGCCAAACAACTTGTTGAAAATAAACCTTCTGGATGGACTGATTTGGAGCATGGAGTTAAAATAAACCTTATATGCTGTGTTCTGTAAGTTTAAAAAACACTAATCCAAAAGTAGTGGAAGTGTCTAGAGTTCACCTGATTTCCTTGGTCAGCTTGCAATTTAACTCAGAACCCTTCTGGTTACAATCACATGCTGTCTTTTGTGATAACATTGATTTGTTTGATTTCCTGAATTTGGTACTAACAAAGATGGTAGTTTTTGTCACTTGTGTGTTCTGTGCATGGCAATTATAGGTAGTTTAATTTGCAGCGTTTGACATCCTCCATTGAACATGCTTATTGCTTTTCTGATATAGACCACTTTGAATTAGTACCTAACCTTCATGGCATCCAAAAAGTTGTTGACAATCAGAGTACCATTCTATGCATTTTCTTTCTGTTCTGATATGCATGCATCTCTATGAATAAATACCCATCCTTGTTTCCGCAGATGATATGGTTGATTGATGGATAATTTTGTTATTTTGATGTTGCAGCTGCTGTTCTCCCGGGAATCATTTGAGAAAACCAAGGCTGCAAAAGAATATGTTATTGCTGGATGGGCACCCAAGGTCAATGCATGAAGTATCTCTTTAGTCTCTAGATTGTGAGCTTTATGAACACCAGCTATGTGTACTGTGTGAACCTTGTTATGGATAGTAGGAAGGTGGTGAATTTATGATCTCCCCTATATTAATATTAATATTAATAAAAATATCTGTGGTATGTTGGTGTGTTTTATTTGTGATGATGCATAGTTGATAATTGTCTTGGCACTGTCACTGCTAGATCTTCCATTCAATCTACCAACTCAAATGTGTGGCTGAAAATGGGTAACTTTACCACTGATGAACCCAAAACATATATAGATGTGAAAGGTTTGATTTATCATCCTCAAAACAAATTACAATTGCGTCATTGCTTGTTGTATCAAATGTGAAAGGGATGCATCTAAATGATTCCATATGACATGAAAAAGACATGGAGTAAGAAAAACAGAGTTTTGGAAAAAATAAATTCAGACCGTTCTTTTCTTATTTGTTTTCACCTGCTTCGGAAAACCTCCATTCCACCACCTTTTCGTATGATTTTACTGAGAGATTTATTACCTCCTCATCGTTGAAAAGATTCAATTCAATTAGGTATGTTTGGTTGAGGTAAAAATTTTACGGATCTGATGAGATCAAAATTTTCACTCAAACTTATTTCAACTGAGCAAACTATAAAAGTACGAGCTGAAAAAAAGAAAATCCTTAAAGTGAGGAGAAAATTTACATAAACTACTTTAAAAAAAATAATAATAATATTTGTACTTACATTTTTCTCTTATATATCTTCTACACTCATTTTATCATCTTTGAATTTTGATGTGACATCATTATACTACTTACACTTCTTTTCTTCACCATTAGATCAAAATATATCTATCCTATACATACCATTTAGTATGTATCAATATCGTTACTAAGAAAGAAAGAAAAAAAGCAATATAGGAGACATGTAATTTAGAATCCTAGGTTCTTTGATTTGGCCCCTCCGGGATGAGAAAAACGTGGGTGTGATTAGCTACATATGAGTGAGAAATTATTGAGCTAGGTGTATACAAATTATATAACACTTATTCAACATCTATATTCATTGTTGAATTTAAACATTATTCACACTTGTCTATAAACTATTAAAATTAGGAAAATCTTGATTCACAATAAAAAAATAAGTTAAAATAGCCAATAAATTATGCATAATATATAATATGTAATATGCATAACGTATATGACATGTTATGTAACTATATATGACATGTTATGTGCAACATCATCTTTTTCTATTACAACATATGATATATGGTATGCATAATATGTGATATATATTGTGTACATTACATAATATTTGTCGTACATAATGTATTAATTATTTTGGCTATTTATTCGTTATTCATATAGCAATGCCCATTAAAATTCAACAATAGAAATGAATCTCAGAAGATAATACTTTATTGTAGAACAACTAAGTATTTTTGGGAGCAATTGTAGTATATATACTTGTTCATTTATTTATAAATTAATGTTTCCGTACTGAGTAGCCATATATACTAGCTTGCAAATAAAAACTTGGTGATGATGATTAATTAGCACAAGAATAATAGTCGTAGCTAGTAATTAAGAAGAAGCTAAGGTAAGCTTCCCTCCATGTAGAGGACCACAAACACTAGCCACGGATGTACGATAACAGTACAGAAACGTAACAACATAGACAGAGAGAGAATAGAATAGTATGTGCATGCATAAATACATATATACGGGATGGCTCGAATTAATTAATAACAAAGTAATATTGTAAGGTGCGAGGTGGTTGGATTAGTGGCGGTCTGCAGGTTTAGAGGAATCTTGGGCATCAGATGATGATGAGATGATCTTCTCTATCAACTTTGTTGTCTCCTCTTGGGACATCCTTTCGTCTTTACTCTTTGACTTCAAGTAGGGCTCGAAAAATTCCTTGTTTTCCTTCTCCAGTTCATTCCACACTGCCATTCCATTCATAAGTCTAATGCAATTTCAACATATTTTACAAATATGACATTCACCTTTATGATTAAATTTTAAAAGTTTAAATTTAACAATGAGTTTATATTAAAATTCAATTATATGAATAAATGATGTACAAGTGTATGTTATACAACTTTTTTATTGTAAAATAACATACACATCATGTTTCTGTTTAGTAGGAAGAATGAAAGTCATTGTAAAACTTGTTGTCACTCAATCAATTTTTTTCTATATCCATGATGTATAGAGTGATATATAATCCCCAAGTGTAAATGATATAAGTTTCTATATTCTATAAAACTTGTATGTTTGTATCTAACTTTCAAGTCATTAAATCAAGTGAAAACCAACTTTACCGAGAATGATATAGCTTCCCTAAAAATTCATTTTACTAAAAAGTAAAAAACTTGACATTTTGATTTTAGACCACACTACTTTTTATGTTGTGTGACCATATGAGGATTGGAGTTATTTTAATTACTATTCGCTCATTACATATTCTTTTTGTAGAACATTCACTTTTTGATAAATAAATAGTATTTTTTTTATAGATGCCATCACTCTTATGAAAATTAAAGGCATAAAGAGATAATAAACTATAGTTGTTAAGTGTAATTAAGAAGAGTTTAGCTGCGGGTCATATATTATATTATTGATTGTAAGTGTAGGAGGCGAAGACTCAGTAGGGATAAAATATTATTATATTGAAAAAATTGAATCGGAGTTGTGTGTTTGCAAAGTTTAAAGGTGTCATCGCGAGCAAATTGAAGAAATTAACCAGCAGGCGGGTGTAATGATTTGATTTTGGTAGATAACTACTGTCTATAGATTCTAATTGTTGATTCATCAAACTAATAAGCTAGCTACATATGATCTTAGCTTGCATGAGTGCATGTATATACATTGCTTATAAGTATGAATGAAGGTACATATATAACATGTATGTATGTATGTATATATGTATACGTACCAGTGGAAGTTATAATAGGATTGATGTTTGCATGTTTAGAGAGAGCTTCCATGCACTCTTCCTTTGTCATTTGAAATATCAAACACTTCTCGATCAGATGCTGCACCTATATATATATATATATATATAATCATCATCATCATCTATTATATTTTGTATAGTAATAATAAAACTTGTCAACAACATAATATAAATACGACAACAGTCATCATCAAAAGCATACATCAAACTCAAAATAGATCAGACATAGAGAGAGAGAGAGAGTTTGAAGCTACATATGGATCTATTACCAAATGAATGTATGAAGCTGAAGAAGAAGAGGAAGATGAAGAGGAGGAGGAGGAGTCTGCCATGATATATATGATCCCAATAATATAATATGGTACCTCTTTATTAAGTAATTAGTATAGTATTTATATGCAACAAACTAAATAACTATGTAAGTGGATTAGCAAACTAGTTTGTGTATGTATGTAACTATGTATTATTAGAGGGAAAGAATAATTAATTATGAAAAGATAGAAAACATGAAGAAGGTAAAGGGAGTAGTGCATGCAATTGCAATGAATGAATGATATGAATGTGATAGATACGCAGCAAACCGTAGAGAATATATATAGATCAGATATAGTAGTATTCATAAAGAAGGAAGACATGAGGTCAGGCTAGAAAGTTTATTATAGAGAGCAGAATTAATTAATTAATTGGCTAGGTAGCTAGCTAGCTATGGGGGGTGGTGGTGGTGGGAGCGAGAGTCCCACGTGGGAGATAAACGATAATTGGCCAGGAGAAGATTAGAGGAGATTGTAAATAACTATTCCCCCTTAGCTTAGCTTCATCTATGTTTTTGTTTTGTCCTCTAAATGCCACTGTGCCACGTGATTTGTGGGACCATGCTAACAGACAATACGCACGTCATCGATCAATTGATGATCCATACCACACTTTCCGGCACGCATTACATTCTCGTTAATTTTCCGATCCATACATACATCAATCATTATTAATGTATGTTTATGTATATTTGTAGATTGATGATTCTACTGCACAAAATATATATATATATATATATGTACACTTATGAATCATGAATATATAGGTGCTTTCATGTTGACGATAATCCTACACCAATATTTTGTCCACCCGGAATCCAAAATCCGCCCATGCCTTTGACATGCCATTCACCCATTGGTCCATCGCCCACGGCCCACCCCACACCTATCTATCGCTTTTTTTCAACTATTATTCACAGGAAAAATATTTTGTGAATAATGAAAAAATTGGTGTATTTGTCAAGTTTTTGACTCAAGAAACTTTTGATTTAAGAAGTTAATTTATAGTAGATTGAATGATTATAGTCCAAAATTTTTATATTTTTGACTAATTATATTTTTTATTTTATAAATAGTATCACTCTATTTGGAATTGGTATTTCAAATCATCAAATCATCAAATCATCATCCGTATATAACTTTTTATTGTTTTTTGACCCTGCTTACTCAACTAATGTTGCTGCTAGAGACCAGATCAGCAGTAATAGTAAATACATACATTCAAAGAATATTATTAATAAATTAGTTATGTTGCAGAAGCTTTGCTGCTTTGAAGTCAACAAGGTTGAGGAAGTTTAAATTAAATAATTAATAACCAAGATCTGGTTGAGTTAGTTATGTCTTCAAATTCATCATCAAAGCTACAAATTTATCATATCAGTCCATCCAACCAAAGATAGGTAGGCTTTTATTTATCCATTGTATTATTAATTAATTTTTCTCTATCATTTTTTAAATGTGCGTTCTAAGTATTATCTCCAACACTTCAATTTTTATTCTCAACCCTTAGATTTACATATATGTTTATTGTACATATAAAAAAAAAATATGTACAAATATCATAACTCATATATTTAACATTAGCAAGAAAATAATAATGCTCTAGCTCTAGCTCCCTACTAGGTCGTTAGTAATATAAATTACAGCATCCGTGAATAATGCAATCGCTCATGCATACGTTACATCACTACTTCCGTCCTTTTCGATCCAAACCAATTGATTTCTTCACACCCTTTGTTTTCTACTATATCAATCAATCAATCTCGTCTACCACGTACTAGTACATATATACCACATCAATATATTCTCTTTCTTTACAATTTTTATAATTCAAAAACCATTTCAATTTTATTCAAATTAAATAATCGAAACACCACATTTTTATATGTATGTATTCGAACTCTACTTACACTCAGTAGCAGCAATAATATATCCCATGCGTGATGCCACCAAGGCATTTGTTGATTTTAGATATTTTTCGTCATCAATATATATATATATATATATATATATATATATAGTTTAGATCGAATGAGGGAACCAACAAGATAAGTCAATTATTGTATTTACAAGCTAGCTTGCTTTAGTTTTCCCAAATATTCTAATAATCTTGTTTTAGTTAGACAATTTAGTCAAGGTGAAGTATCGCTAGCTCTTAATGACTCAGTATATAAGTATGAGTCAAATTCCAAATATCTGTATAAATTAGAGCAACTTATTTCGCACTTTTACTATCTGGGTTCTTCTTCCTGAACACTAGTATTTTGTTTTTGTTGGTCGTGTTATTGAACATTAGTTTAAGAAGTGAGTTCTGTTATTTTAATATGAGCTTGTTGCATTGGGTTTAGTAATAATCTAATAATGACCACTAAATACCTTTCTAATTTGGGCCTAGCCCGCCTGTAACCCAATAAGGTCCAACAATAGCTGAACTATCAGCTGAAAATAATGGCACGGTGAATTTTGACACCACAAATAATAATGAAAAAAGAAATGAACATTGTTGAAAGATGAAACTTGAAAGTCATAGCTAAACATTAGCTGTTTCTTCACGTTTAGATTCTTAATTAGTAGTACTACTCTTCACAACGTACCAGTAGAAGGCCCGCAAATTTAGGCATTTTGCGAATTTCAAGACTTACTGTTATTCTCTTCTCTTCTTTTTTTATGTAATGTAGCTCATTATATATGTTTCTCTTTTTTGGTTAAACAAATTAAAGAGCCCTCAGAACCCAAATGAAGCTCCTACATTATCTGTTTTTTATGTACGATAGCAAATTCTTTAGCTCATAACTGTTTAAAGAAATTATCGTACGAAGTAGTATTAGTAGACATCGTACTCTGGAAGAGAATTTTTAGTTCTTCGTTGCCCCACGAAGGTTTAAACTTTAAACCTTCTTATTTCATTGAAACGGTTTTTTATTGTTTCCACAAATTGAGAGATGCGGTTCCAAGTTATTCATGCCACAAGAAAATTACTGCCATCTTAATTTAATCTATTTTGGACCTTTTTCCCCCCAAAGATTCGAAATACTCTGCATCGTGTCTTTTTATTTTTTCTCTCGTCCGACATTATTTGTCTTATTTATTATATTATTTGGTCACTAAATTATATGTCTTTTTATCTTTGGTCGAAATTATATGTCTTGTTTTTATTTGGTTCCAAAATTATAATTTTTTTAGAAAAATTATTATGTGCACTAAGAGTAAAAGATTTTTTTTGCTCTGCATCATTCATTGCATGACACATAAACAATTATATTTTCTTATTAAAAACTTAACTCTTTCTTTCCCACTATAATTAACCTTTTAGATTATGTATCACCATATGAATGATGCAAAGCAAAAAAAACCTTTTTATCTTGATGCATTTAATCATTTCTCATTTTTTTTATTACACAAGCTTGGTTCTTTGGTGGGCCTACAAGCGTGTTATGTTTCCAAGTATTGCTTCCTTTGTTGTAAAGAGTTCCCACCAAATGCGAAAGATTTTAGTTAAACTACCCACCATCTAACCGATATATATGATCATTGTATTTATTAACATTTGTTGGCTATGATTGGCATCTTCAATTATAATAGTATTTATTGCTTTGGTTATGCCTCGTCATTGAATGTACTCTCTCGTGGCATTTATTTTAGATGGTCACTTGGTCCCCCATAACTTACTTTGTTAGGAGGAATATAATATAATATACTATAAACTAAGGTTAGGACAAATCATAGATCAAAATAATCCTCCTATTATTATGTTGCATAATGGAATGACCTAATGTAAAGATAAAAAAAGGACAACTAATTTTCAGCACAAATAATTTTAAACCATAACAACAGCATCTTACAACTAGCTAGTAAGGATGAGTTATTACAATTAATCTATTATACAATGAAACCAGCTTCCATTTGTTTCAACATTTTTGCTTCCATTTGTTTACATATGAAGTTTTATATAATATATATTAAAATAAATGTTTTTTAACCTACATTTTAGACACTAGTTGTTGAGTTTAGACACTCAAAGATGATTATGTAAATAATTGGATATTATAGGTATAGTTGCTAAATTAACTAATACTGTAAATAATTGTATTATAATAATACATAATTTTTTATTTTTCTCACACATAGATTCACATGTCATTTCTCCTTAAATTATAAAGCGTTTCATTTCATAATAAATAACACTAACTGTTTGATACATTAAAAAAATTAATGTATTTAAATCTAAATTTTATTCATTTTTTAAATTACTATAAAATAAAATCGATATTCATGGTAAAAGTATTTGAGAGAATATTATTACAAGAAGAATGAAGACAACAAATCATTCATCAAACACTTTTTGGTACTAATTATATGCATTAGAAAAATGGAAAACTTTTCCATCATTAGAATGTAATGTTAACATAAGTAACATGAGAGGTTAGAAATGGAAAGCAAGAATAACTTTTGCATTAAAACAACCAAATCCTTGCATTAAATTAATGAAACCATCTTTTCCATACTTACCAAAAAATAAAAAAGCCATCTTTCCCGTGACTGCATCACACCTTCCCTCCCTCTCTCTATCCCCTGGCAAGCTCACAGAATAAAACCACCATCCCAATGTTGTTTCATTCATGTCATCACTCACAAGTTTTGATTCGTCTCACAATTTTCTATGCGTAATTAACAACTCCATTAGCATTAATTGTCACGTTCACTGAATGATGTAAGAGAAGCTTCATCGCTTCAAACACCAACCATTCCTCTCTCTCTCTCTCTCCCTCTCTTCTCTCTGTTACTGTTCTTCACAGAACAGAGCAATGGGTGTCACGTGCCACACAGCATTTGCAAGAGCGTTGTTGTTCTTCGTCATTGCTTGTTTTGCATTGTGCGTTTCTTCTGAAGGTGTTGGGAGGAAAGTGAAAGAAACACCGCAACCATATGAATCGTTACCGTTCATTTGGCCTCTGCCTGCGGAATTCACGTTCGGGAATGAAACTCTGTCTGTGGACCCTGCGCTATCTCTCACAGGCAATGGCGTTCATTCTGCCATTCTTCGTGCTGCCTTTGAGAGGTACAGGGGGATCGTCTTCAAGAATGGCTATGGCTTTCTCAGAACGTTGAGGACTGTCTATGATGTCACCAAATTGAAGATCAATGTTCATTCCAACGATGAGGAGGTGGGTGTGGATCGGGGATTCCTATTTCTTTTTTTGGAAAAAGAATCTGTTGGTGGGATTTCTTAGGTTTGATAAAGTTTTGATTTTTGAGAGTGGGGACTTTGTGTATTGCAGCTTAAACTTGGAGTGGATGAAAGCTACCGTCTTTTCGTTTCAAAAACTGAGGTGCATTCCGGACAAGTGACAATTGAGGTCTGTTTTGTCTTGGTTTGGTTCAATTCTATGGTGCATTTATTGCTGCATTTCAATATTATTTGCGATGATCTGTTAAAGTTTTTGTTTGGGTTAATCCCTGTCCCCTTCGAAGTCTGAAGAGATGCCCCTGTTTTGGTGGACTGCATCACTTGTTATTTTGCTGGAACCTAACAAATGAACTTCAATATCTGCTTTTCTCCTAACATGCTTATTTATTTATTTGACCAAAACAATATGATCTGGTGTGAGATGGTCATTTGTCGATGATGGTTAGTCACCTAATTTTGTTATTTTATTTATTGAAGGCAGCTACTGTTTATGGTGCATTGCGTGGATTAGAGGTATGTAAAGAATTTGCAGCTCAGTCTGCTCAGACTTTGTTTTCTCGTGTTTATCTTTCTTCGCTTCATTAGGACAGATAATCAGGAAATAGTGATTGGCAAATGGCAAATAGAGGCCATTTTGTTCTTGTTTATAGCTTAAACTTGTGCTGCTTCTGTGACATTGTTTCATATCTGATTATAGGAGATGCAATATGTTCTATATAGTTATTGAGAACTAGTGGCTAATACATGTTAAGACTTAAGAGAACTTCTAAAATTTATGTGCAATCTCTATTCTTTACTTGCTAGATTCATATATGCTCCATGATTGATAGAAATCCATAAACTGTTATGTTCATGTATATCTCTGCATTTTGATAGAATGTATCTTGTTCTTATAACTTCACATTAAACTGTGGCAAAATGAATTTTGAAATTTATAGCTGTTGGCTTGGAGATGATAAGTTGCTTGAAGTCTTAGACTCTGTTGCATTTTACATTTTCTCACCCTGGAAATGGAAACTGAACTATTGTTGCTTTTGTCTTTCTGAATGTGAATTGTGTACACACTGAGAGCACACATCCTATTTTATAGATGATTGACAAACCTCTAAAGTTGTAATGTAATGCATTTTTAAGCTATGCATGACGCATTTCCTTGCTTTCTTTGCCTCTTTTGTGATGCACCAGACATTCAGCCAGTTGTGTTCCTTTGATTATTCTACTAAAAAAGTACATATATACAAGGCACCTTGGTCCATTCGAGATAAACCGAGATTTGCATACCGTGGGCTTTTATTGGGTGAGCCAAGATTTTGTAAATGGGGAAAATCTATCTTATGTAACCGTAAGTGACTATGCTACAATCTGCAGTAATTGATAGATTCCTTCTGTTTTTGTTAACTTTGCAGATACATCAAGGCACTTTTTACCAGTTGATGTAATTAAGCTGATAATCGAGTCTATGTCCTATGCTAAGCTTGTAAGATACATGCTATATGTTTCTTTTTCTTCCCTCCTGATTGTTTATGAAAATTCGAAAACAAAAAGGCATCATATTCATTGCTGTTTTGTTTCATGCACTGCTGATATAAAAAAATATGCTTGCTAGAATGTTCTACATTGGCACATTATAGATGAACAGTCATTTCCTCTAGAGGTGCCTTCATATCCAAATTTGTGGGAAGCTTCATACACAAAGTGGGAACGGTACACAGTAGAAGATGCATATGAAATTGTCAAGTAAGACCGACTTCATTCCATCTCTTACCAATAAGTTAGTGTGAAAGGCTACATAAAATACCATCCAAGATCTTATGCATACTTTTTCTTAATTATACCTCCAAGGGAGGATTCACCAATGGGAACAAGTTGAAATAAATTAGCAGTGGAGTCTAGCAGTTATATATGATATTGCAACTTTAACTAGTTCTGCAATCTCAATAAATTTTGAACTGGGAATTTTAGGCAATAATAAAATTGTAGAAACATGGGTGAGGAGAATAGAGTTAAAAATATGCTGTTATAATTCAAAATAATGTTATAATATCCTGATAAATTGATCCTTGCTTTTATTGAATTGTTTCTTTCAATTATTCGTTGAGTTGGCTTTCTTAATCAACTGCTGACTAATAATACTCTGTTCTCTTTTCATGTTTCACTCTGCATTGCCATAAAGCTTTTCCAAAATGAGAGGTGAGGTGTCTTCAAGTTCCTTTTGAAGTTTCTGTTTCATATTATTTGCTGCATTCTGCTATTTGATCTTGGATTTCTTTTTTGGTTTTGTTTTTCCTTTTATCTCTTCTATCATTCTTAGTATCATTCAAGGCAGGTTCATAAAATTAAATCAGCATATATGTTTATTTTGGTAATTTGTTCTGGCAATTATAATATCAATTTGAATATATTTTTATGAGTATTTGCATGGTTTATTCTCAGGGATAAATGTGATGGCGGAAGTGGATGTCCCTGGTCATGCAGCATCATGGTAAAGCTCATGCCTTGTTCAATTTTTATTTAAGCTGATTGCCTGATATTATTGAAAATTTTAAATAGTGGACTGAAAATGCTGATAGATGGAAACACACAATATTTCTTTTGCTTCTACATTTTATTGTAAAAACTTATTTCAAGCATTGGTCTATTCTATTTATTTTATAAGTTTGAACTATAATTGGTTGCTTTAACAATTTACTATTTCTTAGGGGTGTTGGATATCCTGATCTTTGGCCATCACCCTCTTGTAAGGAGCCACTAGATGTCTCAAAGAAGATTACTTTTGATGTCCTTTCTGGTATTCTGACAGGTTAGTTCCTATAAAATATGCATGATTTACTCATATGCATATTTTATATTTGGCTTATTTCTTCTTCCACTTTACATTGTTATTTTGGTATTGTGGAGTTTTGTCAAAACCAGCCTATCTCGACTTGAGCCCATATCTTCAATGTGGTACCATGTTACAGATTCATAAATTAACTTACTTTCTTTCTCCTATTATAAATCTTACAGATATGAGAAAAATATTTCCATTTGAGCTATTTCACTTGGGTGGTGATGAAGTTGACACAGGTCAGAATTTCTGCTTTCTTCTTGCAATTTGTTAAGCTATTATTATTGTGATCAAATGTGTAAGAGTGACCTTTTTCTAGACTTAAATAACATTTGTAATAATAGCAATTTTTGTAAAAGGTAGACTAACTTTTAAGCTAATCTAGTATCATATCTAATTGATGAGAAGTTTCAATTTATTTTGGCAGATTGCTGGACCAATACTTCTCAAGTGAATAGCTGGTGCCAACCTTAACCTCTTATACTCGTTCATTAATTATATGATGATGCCTTTCATGCCTAATGCTGTAAAACCATTAAATCCATCAAACCATGGAAAATGAAATAAAATGCAGATTATGAACTTAAAGAAAAAATGTATTTTGACTATATTCTTATTTTTTTGGTGTGCATTTTTACTACATCCTTAACTCAGGCTTGGGAAGAACAAATTAAGTGCCAAAGATGCCTATCAATATTTTGTACTGAAGGCCCAGCAGATAGCCCTTTTGAAAAATTGGAGCCCTGTAAACTGGTATGCTCTTTCCTTCCCATCCTTTCCTTATAGTTTGCATTTGCATTAACCACTGAATATCCATTTGACTTATTTCTTTGGTAACTTGTCAGGGAAGAAACCTTCAACACATTTCCAACTAAGCTCCATCCCCAGACTGTAGTTCATAACTGGTGAATTTCCATCTCTAAAAAGTTTTACTTTTGCACAGAACCCAAATGCCTGAGTTTCATAATAAAGTGTTCCATTTCAATTCATCACTGCAGGTTGGGCCCTGGAGTTTGTCCAAAGGCAGTTGCACAAGGCTTCAGGTGCATTTACAGTAACCAGGGTGTGTGGTATCTTGACCATCTAGATGTACCTTGGGATGTTTTCTACACTGCAGAGCCACTTGAAGGAATACATAAATCTTCAGAACAAAAGCTTGTTCTTGGAGGAGAAGTTTGCATGTGGGCTGAGACCATAGACACTTCAGATGTTCAGCAAACAATATGGCCTCGAGCTGCTGCTGCTGCAGGTTTGCATCTCTTACTACTCCTTCACCATTCTTGCCTATCAAGTAAGTATGTTAGTCTTTAGTGTTTTATACTTGATTGTGTTGTACAGAACGGTTGTGGAGTCAGAGAGATTGGAGAACAACAGGGAGCATCAATGAGACAGCATTGCCGCGGTTGCAATACTTCAGGTGCCTCCTGAATAGAAGAGGGATTGCAGCTGCTCCAGTCACCAATTTTTATGCTAGGACTGCTCCTGTTGGTCCAGGCTCATGCTATGACCAATGATTCTGAGAGTGGTTTGCTTAGACTGTTGTTAGTGGAGCTCATGTTTACTAGGCCTAGTTGAGATGATAAGCTAGAATTGGGGCAAAATCTGACAATAGTCATGTTGTAAGTTATTGTTAGATTCAATAAATAATATCATATCCCTTCACCTTCTTCTGCATGCGTTTCTAATTGCTAATTTAATAATAATGAACTTGTGATGTGACTGCTAGTTGATAGCACCGTAATATTGGAACCAAATCTTTATTTTGCTGACATAAATTTGTAATGCCTAGTCCACTGTATCAACTTGTCTCAATCTAAGATTATTAGGATATAAAAGATTTTACAAATCATTCACTGATATAAGTAAAAATTTTAAGAATTGAATCAAGATCATGCATATAAATGAAAAGTTGATTAGTTGAGCTAATTTATTAACAATTCTATTTACTGTCCTTAAAGTAATTATGTATCACCTGCAAAAATTTTATTGATGGTAACATGAAATATTCTTTAATTTTAGAAAAAATAGACTCATTAACCAAGATGACAAATCTTCTCAAACGTTCATGTCTGGATTGCAACACAAGCTACCATAAGTGTCTGATCAGAGCACGTAGCCCTGAACAGCATTATTATCCTAGGGCCGTAGTATCTTCCATAAAACTTTGAAGCTTAATTTCTAGGGAAAGTATCAATTTCTTTGTACCACTGGTGTTAAATTGAAAAGACAACTCTCTGTATGTCCTCATAGCGCAGGCATGGAAAACAGACATGTTAACTCCAATGAGGCAATGGTCGATGATGAGAAATATTTGACCTAATGAATCGTGCAGGTCATGACCAAATGGGCAAGATTCTATATCAGCAGGCAATGAATGGGCATTAGTAAATTGCTATATTGTGGAAAAGTTAATTGCATAATTTAGGGAGTATGTTAGTAGTGGAATAGCCTAATTTAAGGAATGTGTCGTACAGGTTTTACGGATTTTGTCTTGTACATACTATAAATAGAGGCTTCACAAAACACATCTTCAAGCCATTTATCATGGGCAATGCCTTAACATGATTTTTCATCCCTTTATTTATTTTTAAATCAATATCATCACCATTAAAACATTCCATGTTCAATGATATTATATTTTTGGTATTGATATCATAGTAAATTCTTTAGGATTATGAATATATTATTTCTTTTCTTATATTCGTGAATCTTTCATCAAAAATCAAAATTAACTATTTCAGTCTCACAATCATAAAAGATCCATAATTATAAGATAAATTTTTTTAATATTTATTGAATAAGTAGGTGATTTTTTTAAATTTTTTAGTAGAACATAAATTCAAAATTCAAAATTAACTTATTTTTTATTTATAAATTTTGATTATCTTTAAAAGATAACAAACAGAAAAAAATGGTGATTTGGAATCTTTTTAAATTTAGAAAGATTTTGAATTTCTGTTACCATAAAGAGATCAATTGAATACTGAAACCTTCCCCTTCAAACTGCATGGCTATAAATACTGCATAATCTCGCTGCCTCTCGCATATTCACAAGCTTCTTCTTCTACTTCTAATAAAACAGAGCAACTCCCTTCATAGATAATCAACATTATTTCAGCATGGCATCATCTGCCAAAGTGACAATGAAACTTCTGATTGACACCGCCCAACGCAAAGTGCTGTTTGCTGAAGCCTCAAAGGAGGTGGTGGACTTTCTCTTCAACCTCCTCCAACTGCCTCTGGGTTCCGTGGTTAGGCTTCTCACCCATAAAGCCATGGTGGGCAGCCTAGGCAATCTCTACAAGAGCGTTCACGATCTCAGTGACACTTACATGCAGCCAAATCTGTGCAAGGATGTCCTCTTGAAGCCATTCTTTCCTTCCTCTTCAACCGCCATCTCTGATCTTCTGCCCCCATCATCAGCTGATGGCACTGATAATGCTAATGTCTCATCTACTGCTCCAAAGCTCTACATGTGCCCTGACAGATGCACTTACACTGTCACAGAGGTAAATACCTCTGCTTGTAGTGAATGTTCGAGTTTGATGTCGACAGAAGTGAGTTATGTCGGCAAAACCACTCAAGTGGCAGAGGGTAATTCATCCAATTCCAATCCTGGTTGTGGTGGTAGCACTGGCTTTGTGAAAGAAATTGTGACTTACATGGTGATGGATGACTTGGTCATTCAGCCTATGTCCACCATATCCAGCATTGCTCTGCTTAACAAGTTCAATGTCAGAGAGGTTGGTGCCTTACAGGAGAAGGTTGTTGAGTTGGGGATGACTGAGGTTAGTATGTATTTTTAATTAATTAATTTGTTGATTCTTTAATATGGAGATTTAGAAATGGTTTAATTTGTATGTTTGATTTTCTGATGCTTTTTATAGGGGTTAAAGCTGCTGAAAGCCTCTATGCAGACGGATATGGTCCTCTCATGCGTTTTCCAGAAACAAATGGGATCATAAGGGTTTTAATGTTTTCATCTACTACTGCTAAGCTTTAAAATATGTTTGGACTTAAGATGTGTTTTCTCTTTTGTTCTGGTCTAGTATATCCATGTCTCTCTGTTTTTCTTCCTTTTGGGATAGACTGTTATGTTTTTCTTTTCTGGTTGGTTGGTTGATTCTCTATTGTTCTTTTGTTGGCCTTTATTATTGCACTATTTCACTTTTAAAATTTGATGTTACTGGCACGATCCAAAATGGCTGAATAACTATCTATTCTCTACGTAAAGCAAAGTGATTTATCCATTCACCTTCTTCTGCATGTGTTACAAAATGCTATTTTAATAATGAACTTGTGAATGCTTCTTTGATAACACCGTAATATTGGAACCAAATCTCGGTTTTGCTGACATAAATTTGTAATATGCAGTCCCCCGTATCAACTTAGTCTCCGAATATGCCTTGAGGCTTATAAAATGTTTATAAAAGGATCTTGAGGATTTGATAGATTATCTACTAACGTTAAAATTATAAAATTAGACTCAAGTCATACTGTATACCAAATAAAGACCCAAGTCACATATCAGTATAGTCAACTGATCCATATTTACATTTCAACTTAACTTTTGCACTGTGTTTCAAGTAATTATATACCATCTTAATCCAAAATTTTATTCATGGTTACTTGAGGTATACTTTAATCAGAGAAAAATGACACACTAACCAAGAAGATAAATCATTTCTCTAAATTCAATAGGGTTCATACACGTGCACTTCTGGGAGTGTCTGAGCACGTAGCCCTGCATAGCATTATTATCCTATGGCCGTAGTATCTTGTACTACTTGATCCTCCACACACCCTTCCGTAATAATTTCGAAGCTTTATTTCTAGAGAAAGTACCAATTAACCACTGTTGTAATTAATTGATTGAAAAGACAACAGCCTATAAACATTGCATAATCTCTCATTCTCATTCATAAGCTTCCTCTAACAAAACAGAGCAATTCTCTTCTTAGAAATATAGATAGCTAAATAGTATGAGCATGGCATCGTCTGCCAAAGTGACAATGAAGCTTCTGATTGACACCACCCGAAACAAAGTGCTGTTTGCTGAAGCATCAAAGGAGGTTGTTGACTTTCTGTTCAATTTGCTTCAACTTCCTCTGGGTTCTGTGGTTAGGCTTCTTACCCATAAAGCCATGGTGGGTTGCTTAGGCAATCTCTACAAGAGCGTTGAAAATCTGAGTGACACTTACATGCAGCCCAACCTGTCCAAGGATGTCCTCTTGAAGCCTTCCTTTCCTTCCTCTTCAATAGCTATCTCTGCTCTTCTGCCATCATCAAGTGGGGATGATGTTAATGTCCAATCAAAAACTCCAACGCTCTACATGTGCGTTAACAGATGCCACTACAATGTGACAGAGGTATATAACACCACTTGTAGTTTATTTGGGACATTGATGGCCAGTAAAGTGAAATATGTCGGCAAAACTACTCAAGTGGCAGAGGGTTCGTCTAATAATCCTGTTCCCAGCACTGGATTTGTGAAAGAAGTTGTAACTTATATGGTAATGGATGACTTAGTCATCCAGCCTATGTCTACCATATCCAGCATTACTCTGCTCAACAAGTTCGGTGTCAAAGAGGTTGGTGCCTTACAAGAGAAGGTGGTTGAGTTAGGGATGGCTGAGGTATGTCATTGTTATACAAATAAACAAGTGTGTATGTTTTATTCATAATACATGGTTTCTCACACATACCATTCTCTAATCACTACCATTCTTTAATTTGTACATTTGATTTTCTGATGCGTATATTGGTATCATTGATGTCTTTGATAGGGTGTAATGCTGTTGAAAGCTTCTCTGCAGACGGAGATGGTCCTGACCAGAGTTTTCCTGAAGCAAATGGGGTCATAAGGGTTCAGATATTTTCATCTACTACTTTTAAGCTTAAAATATGTTGGGACTTAAGATGTCTTTTGTTCTAGTACTAGTATATGGATGTCTCTCTTTTCGTTTTGGGTTGGACTTTTTGTTGTTCTTTTTGTACAAGGGATATGTATATAAGTTATGTCTTATTATGTGCATATTCTAATGGTAAATTTGAACTATGCATCATCAGTATGAGATATTTTTCTGTTGCAGAAAATGTAGATCATCATCAGTTGTAATTCTCTAGTGTTCTTTTGTTGGCTTTTACTGTGCACTTTTTCATTTCTAAAATTTGATGTTACCGGCACAAACGAAAATGGCTGAATTTCTAGATAAAGCACACAATAACTGTGTATTAGTGGCTGTTGCATTTGAAAATTTACTATTTAGTTCAAAATAACAGTGAAAGAATGTTATAAGAAAGAGCAATTTACAGTTAAAACTCTTTCTGATTCGTCTAAGTAATTTGTGATGGAAGCGAATAAATGAATAAATAAAATATTGTGAATTATTGCAAGTTTGCAACAAAAGACTGAGCAATGGATCGTCAAAGCAGACGACCTGACCTGAGCCGATTATCTTTGGACTCTGGCTTCTAGTAATTTCGCAATTTTCGATTAGAGGATTATATCAAGTAATTACTACTAAGTGTTAATGATAAGATTATCATATTGGAAGTTGGAATTGAATTGAAGAGACCGTTCGATATATCGATCTACGCACCCGTAGTAATTAGGTCGTTTCATCTTTCACTTTTAAAAGGCAGTAAACAAACTTCTTGTATTTCTTTTATATCTCTTCTTCTTGCTCTTGTACTAAGTGTATCTATTGTATGATGGCGTCCACTAAATTGAGCCTCAAGCTTCTGATTGACAGCAAGAGTGAGAAAGTTCTGTTCGCTGAAGCGTCCAAAGAGGTTGTCGACTTTCTCTTCAACTTGCTTCAGCTGCCTCTCGGCAGTGTGGTGAAGCTCCTCACCAAGAAAGGCGTTGTCGGTTGTTTAGGCAATCTGTATGACAGCGTTCAAAATCTCGACGACACTTACTTGCAGACAGAACAAGTTAAGGATGCTCTCTTGAACCCTAAAATCTCTGCCTCTTCAACTGTCATCTCTGGTCTTCTGCCTCATTCAACTGATGCCCAATCAACTATTCCATATAAGCTTTACATGTGCGCTAGTCGTTGTAGCACCACAGTTACGGAAGTGTATAATTCTCCTTGTGACTATTGTAAGCGTAACTATAATCCTGGTAGATATACGGCTGAAGTGGAAATTATCAGAAAAGATGGAGAGACAGGTTCATCTTTCACTAAGTCTTATAGCACTGGCTTTGTGAAAGGCGTGGTGACATACATGGTGATGGATAATTTGGTGATTCAGCCAATGTCAACCATATCCAGTATCACATTGCTTAACCAGTTCAACGTTAAGGATGTTGGTGTGTTGAAAGAAAAGGTGGTTTCATTCGGGATGGATGAGGTATGCTGCTAGCCTACCTATTATGTATGCTGTGATAATTTTTATCTGATTCTTTTTTTTTTCAATAACTAACAATTGCATTCATTTATTCT
Source organism: Aeschynomene evenia (assembly GCA_013621005.1). Taxonomy (NCBI): domain Eukaryota; kingdom Viridiplantae; phylum Streptophyta; class Magnoliopsida; order Fabales; family Fabaceae; genus Aeschynomene; species Aeschynomene evenia. The sequence continues at coordinate 28,321,450 of CM024271.1, read as the reverse complement.
TTCTTTCCTTGCTGATGATAGGGCATAAAGCTACTGAAGGCCTCTCTCCAATCTGAGATGGTTTTGACCTCTGTTTTTATGAAGATTATTGGCTCGTAAAGGAATCTAGCAGATTGATTCATCAACCATGAGCTTGGGCCTTGGAGTGTTGAGAATCTTCAATGTTTTGTCTTCTTTTTCTGTCCTGTTTTGAGAACGATGCCTGTTTTGAGAATAATATGTTGTTTTCTAGTAAATTAATTTCTCCTTTTCTCATGACCTGAGCTGATGATGCATTTGTTTTGACGAGCATTTTTTCATGAATCTGTTCGTCCAAAAGTTTATTATCATCTTTTTTTTTTTCGGTTAACTCTTTTTTATCATGTTTGGTCAGATCATGATCTTAGACATGTGATAAAGCTCAATAGATTTTTGGTGCGCTCTATACTGGGCTTTTAGCTTTGGTTTAGACTTGTGGGCTTATTTCTTTTCTTACTTTGGGCAAAAAGTCTAGTGACGAAGGTGTACCCTCTGCAGTTGAACACTTGGGTATGTTTGGTTTTTTAGTAAATAAATTTCGAACCAAATGATACCACGACGAAACCAGAAAAACGTTTTATTTTGAAATTAGAATTTTATGATACATCATCAATCTTGAAACACGGAGCATTTAGATATTTCATGCTATTCGTAGATCTTTTTCTTGTTATGAGTTGCAATCTCATGTTTACACATTTGTTCTATTTTACCTCAATGCTAAATTGACCCTTCAAAGGTTCCTAGCCGCGATTTCTAGCTTATACTACTACCATTCAATCAATTATTTTATGTTAAAGAAACAAATAAACATACTCAAACTACCAAAAGGATGCATTGTCAATTCCAACTATGAAATTTCTTCTTCGTTTGATACAATAAAAACACTCGATGAAGATTCCTAATTTGATGGTTATTTAAATATAGAAGAGAAAAGAGTATATAAAAGAAATCCAAAATATAGGTGACATGAAAAAAGGAAGGAGGGAACAGAGGAAATTAACTGGCACGACAAAAAGCCTCTTTCGTTTAGTTTCATCACAGCACCCAATCATGGCCCCACCCTCCTTCTTTCTCCTCTCTCCCACTCCCAAACACAAAAAGTGCCCCATTTTTAAAGCTCCACTTTTTTGTTATTTTTTTAAAAATAAAATAAAATAAAATAACGCAGCACGCCAGCATTTTCCACGTGTCACTCCAACGATTCTATTCAGGGGCTTCAGCGTAATTTCGCAGCACATCATCCAGCTGTTCACGCATTTACCAACACCATCATTGCCCTCGAATTGACGAAAACGCCCCTGGATCCATTTTCCAGCTCTGCAATTGCATGCATGCCATCACAATTTCACAGCACACACTCACTGTACCCCTTTCCTAATTCATTAACCACTTCCAAAAATAAGAATTAAAAAAAAATAGAAGGTATATCGCCACCGGAAAGAAAAGAAGTTCCGCCGCCGGGAAAGGTTTGTTTTACCGCCGGCGTTGGGAGATTAAACCGAGGTAGGAAAAGGAAGGTTCTGCGCTTAAGATATTTAGCTTTCGTACACCTTTGCTGACCGAGTCAACCAACGCGCCGCCATCTGAAAGGAACGGAACAACCGCCGCTGAGGCGTTCAATTATGACGTCGTCTTCTCAATAGCTGTAGAGGAAAAGAGGAGTTTGAGAATTTCGCGGTGTGAATTTGGGTGGATCTGTTGCTGATTTCAGTTTTTGACATTAGGATCGGAGATGATGGTGTCCAGGGGACTGTTCGGGTGGTCCCCGCCCCACATACAGCCTCTTACACCGGTGTCGGAGGTGTCGGAGCCGCCGGAGTCGCCGTCGCCGTACCTGGACCCCGGCGCGGAGACGTCAGCGTCGCAGCAGGTGGAGCTGGAGGAGGAGATGGAGGATCCCGAGGAGATTGAGCCGCCACCAGCCGCCGTGCCTTTCTCCCGCCTCTTCGCCTGCGCCGACCGCCTCGACTGGTTCCTTATGATCCTCGGTTCTGTCGCTGCCGCAGCTCACGGCACTGCTCTCGTCGTTTACTTGCACTTCTTCGCCAAAATCCTCCAAGTTCCTCAGCAAGACAATCAGTTTCACCGGTTCAAGGAGGTTGGGTTTATTTCTTCTTCTTCTTCGTATTTTTTGACAGAAACATAAACCCTAGTTTTTGTTGTCCGTGCATATGTGGATTTCAGTTTCTGGTAATTTGATTTGGCTTTTGTAGTAAAGATGTGTCTCGTGGTGTATTGATATATAAGCTTTGTGGTTTTGTTGGTTGAGGCAATTGTTCAACTAAATTTTCGTGAATACTAAAATTGACTGCACTAAGTAGAACGTAGTTGTAAACTTGTAATTAATGAGCTCTGTGTTGAGATAGTCATTACATTGATAATGTTATTACTCAGTGTAATTGGAGTGTGATGCTCGAAGTTGGTTTTTTTTTCCTAGTATGAGTTTAAGTGTGCATTTAATTTTTGTTAGTTTAACCTCGGCTTTCAGGCATTAGGAAGGTTGTTTTAGGGCCAATTCACCAACTGTTTCTGCGCTGTGAACAGTAGCTGCGAGATTAATGATCTGGGTTTGAAGGATTTTAGGTCAAATTAATACACGAAATGATTAGGGTTTTGATGGGATGGATTTTTATAGCAATCTGCCAAGGAAAAATTTTCCTTGGTAGACTTGAAAACTCAAGAAAGCCGAACAATTAATTGCATCACACATTTGGAAGAGAGCGGCTTCCCGTCTTTTGAATTGTGGCAATCTGATCTTTAAACATAGACTCTACTGATGGTTTGATGCTTGTTCGTCTTGCATCACAACTCAATACAATTACATTGAACTCAGCTGTTGAGTGCAGATTCGCAAGCAGCAATTAAGGAGAAGAAAATCAGTCACTAAATTCAACTTGATTTGAACTATAGGCATTGCTTTTCATGGTTTATCAGTAAATTCAGTTGTCGAACTGGATGATGTCTTAACTCATAACTACACATTTACCTTTTCTACAAGACACACAGTTTGTGGCTTTGTGCAGTGTGAACCAAGAAGTGAAAAATGGACTTATGCCTTACTTCTATCATTTTTTTTTTCTGCAGCTTGCTTTAACCATTGTATATATTGCTGGGGGAGTTTTTGCTGCTGGTTGGATTGGTAAATTATTCATGAGTAATGTGTTTTTGTTTTGCTGCTGTATTCATGTATCTTGCTATACTAATTTTTCTTTCATTATGGTAGAGGTTTCATGTTGGATTTTGACTGGAGAACGACAGACTGCTGTCATCAGGTCTAAGTATGTTCATGTGTTACTTAACCAAGATATGAGCTTTTTTGATACTTATGGGAATAATGGAGACATTGTGAGTCAAGTATTGAGTGATGTGCTGCTCATTCAGTCTGCTTTGAGTGAAAAAGTATGTCTTGCTCTTATTTTTGTATGCACTTATTCATTAGTTTATTAACTTCTTTGCAGATGATGTCTTCTCACATATGTCTCATACAATGTGTCTATTGACTTTCGATGATACAGGTTGGAAATTATATTCATAACATGGCTACATTCTTCAGTGGTCTTGTTATCGGTTTTATCAATTGTTGGCAGATCGCATTGATAACATTAGCTACAGGACCATTCATTGTTGCTGCAGGAGGGATATCGAATATATTCCTCCATAGGCTTGCTGAGAATATTCAGGATGCATATGCCGAAGCAGCCAGCATTGCTGAACAGGTTATTTATTGTTTAAATTTTGATTCATTTTCACCTCAAACTGATAATATACTTGACTTATGGATACAATTCAATGGTGAATTTGATTTTGTCTTATATAAAAATAAGGTAATAAGGGTTTAAATCTGTTAGAAAATATTCCATGTGATGTATGTGGTTCTGTATTTTTTTTTGGTCATAATATTATTGATACTGTAAGCAGAATAGAAGAATCAATTTTGTGCTGTTGGTTCTGAGTGTGTATAATATTGTGATGCAGGCAGTTTCCTATATAAGGACCTTGTATGCATTTACAAATGAAACACTGGCTAAATATTCATATGCAACATCACTTCAAGCTACTCTTAGATATGGTATATTAATAAGTCTTGTTCAAGGGCTTGGTCTTGGATTTACATATGGGCTTGCGATATGTTCTTGTGCATTACAACTCTGGGTTGGAAGGTTCTTGGTTGTGCATGGAAAAGCTCATGGTGGTGAAATTATAACAGCTCTGTTTGCTGTGATTCTAAGTGGCTTGTGAGCACCATTCCCAACTTCTAAAATTTTCATCATTTGTTTTACACTTTGTTTACTGTTTTTGTTACTTTGATTAAGGGGATTGAATCAAGCAGCAACAAATTTCTACTCATTTGATCAAGGGCGAATAGCTGCTTATAGATTGTTTGAGATGATAAGCCGGTCATCCTCATCTGTTAATCATGATGGCAGTGCTCTTGCTTCTGTGCAAGGAAATATAGAGTTTCGGAACGTCTATTTTAGTTATCTTTCTCGTCCTGAAATCCCTATCTTGAGTGGGTTTTATCTCACTGTTCCTGCTAAGAAAGCTGTGGCACTTGTCGGCAGAAATGGCTCTGGCAAAAGCAGTATTATTCCACTCATGGAGCGGTTCTATGATCCTACATTAGGTAATTGTTTCCCAATTGATGAGTCTGTCTTTATGCCGTCTCATTCATAGGTCATATCACTTTAGTAATTTCAGATTTAAATGGATTTGTCTATTGGTTCAGGGGAAGTTCTCTTAGATGGTGAAAACATCAAGAATTTGAAACTGGAATGGCTTAGGAGCCAAATAGGACTAGTCACCCAGGAACCTGCTTTGCTCAGTTTGAGTATAAGAGACAACATTGCTTATGGGAGGGATGTTACCATGGATCAAGTTGAAGAGGCTGCTAAAATAGCTCATGCACATGCGTTTATCAGCTCCTTAGCTAAAGGTTATGACACACAGGTGAAGCTTGATTGACATGATCATATGGAGCCCATGGCTCTTATTTTGGGTTGTATCTTCAATTATTTGGATTTTTCTGTCAATCACATTTTCTCTCTGAAAAATGGGGGTTCTGTCTTTTAGGTTGGCAGGGCTGGTATAGCTTTGACAGAAGAACAGAAAATAAAACTTTCTATTGCAAGAGCTGTGCTTTTGAATCCATCCATTCTTCTGCTTGATGAGGTTACTGGTGGCCTTGATTTTGAGGCTGAGAGGTCTGTTCAGGAGGCTCTTGATCTCCTTATGTTAGGACGCTCAACAATAATAATTGCTCGAAGGCTTAGTCTTATTAAGAATGCTGATTATATAGCTGTTATGGAGGAAGGTCAACTTGTTGAAATGGGTACTCATGATGAATTATTGAGCCTGGATGGCTTATATGCAGAGCTTCTTCGATGTGAAGAGGCCACAAAACTTCCTAAAAGGTACGATTCTTAATCAGGTCATGCTTCTTCCTTTGCCATGCACTATTTTTTTGTATTTGCAGAGAATATAACATGGGTTTTTTTTTTTTTCAAAAACAGATTTTGTGATGGTGAAAAAGGGGCAGGAATCTATTAGGAAAATAATTTAGTACAATAATAAACTAATAATCTTTACCGTACATTTAAGTAGAATTGAATGCCCTGAACTATAGCAGTTAATATTTAGTACGATTTTAATAATTTGATAACTTTTGCCATTGGTATATAAAAAAGTCAAGTATTGTTTTGTTTATGAATTTAGGATGCCTGTTCGAAACTACAAGGATTCTGCAGTTTTTCAAATTGAGAAAGATTCTTCAGAAAGTCAAAGTTTCAAAGAACCATCATCCCCTAAAATGATGAAGTCGCCCTCTCTTCAAAGACTTTCTGCCGTATTTCGGCCTTCAGATGGCTTTTTTAACTCACAGGAATCACCTAAAGTTCGGAGCCCACCCCCTGAGAACATGCCAGAAAATGGTCAGCCTTTGGATGAAAAAGATAAGGAGCCATCAATAAGAAGGCAGGATAGTTTTGAAATGAGACTGCCAGAGTTACCCAAGATTGATGTTCAGTCTATGCATCGACAAACATCAAATGGTTCTGACCCTGAATCCCCTATTTCACCTCTTTTGACATCTGATCCTAAAAATGAACGCTCCCATTCCCAGACTTTCAGTAGGCCAGAGAGTCACTCTGATGATGTTTCAGTGAAAATGCGTGAAGCAAAAGATGCACGGCATCGAGAACAACCCTCACTTTGGAGGCTGGCTGAGCTTAGCTTTGCAGAGTGGCTTTATGCTGTGTTGGGAAGCACAGGTGCTGCTATCTTTGGTTCTTTCAATCCCCTTCTTGCTTATGTTATTGGCCTGGTGGTGACAGCTTACTATAGAATTGATGCATCTCATCACGAGCAAGGGGAGATAAACAAGTGGTGCTTGATCATTGCCTGCATGGGTGTTGTGACAGTTATTGCCAACTTTTTGCAGCATTTCTACTTTGGCATTATGGGGGAGAAAATGACAGAACGAGTCAGAAGAATGATGTTTTCAGGTGTGTACATCCTTTTGCTGTAATTTTCTTTTGAAATGATTTGGAATTCTGACCTGTGCTTAACCTGTTCTCCAAACATGGCAGCCATGCTACGCAATGAAACTGGATGGTTTGATGAAGAGGAAAACAGTGCTGATAATTTATCCATGCGCTTGGCCAATGATGCTACATTTGTACGAGCAGCTTTTAGCAATCGACTTTCAATATTTATACAGGACAGTGCTGCAGTTATTGTTGCTTTTCTCATTGGTGTTTTGCTGGACTGGCGATTAGCACTTGTGGCTTTAGCAACACTTCCAATTCTCTGTGTCTCTGCCATTGCCCAGGTTTGCACCTGCTCTTCTAGTTTTCCAATGTAATGTTCTGATGGTTGGGTTGAGTTTTTATTGCTTTTCCACAAAAGCATAGTTTGTGGAAAATTTTTCCTCCATAGGAAATTAGAGTCTTCTTTCATTTCATTGCCTTGTCATTTGCCGAAGTTTTTTAATTGATCTATGTTTGACTTCATTTATTATGCTAATGGACCTGCTCTTGCTAAGTATGCAAATCACCTGCCAATGGTGACTAAGAATCATGAGACTTTACTTGATTTGGTTTTGTTGTTTGCATAATGCATGTGTTAAGGCAGCCTACTTGAATATTGCAGAAATTGTGGCTTGCTGGATTTTCAAGAGGTATACAGGAAATGCACAGAAAGGCATCATTGGTTCTTGAAGATGCAGTTAGAAATATCTACACTGTTGTTGCATTTTGTGCTGGTAATAAGGTAATGGAGCTCTACAGGCTGCAGTTGAATAAAATATTTATGCAGAGCTTTCTTCATGGAGTAGCCATTGGTTTTGGATTTGGCTTTTCACAGTTCCTACTCTTCGCTTGTAATGCCCTCCTACTATGGTACACTGCGATATGTATAAATAATAAATATGTGGATCCACCTACTGCGCTCAAGGAGTACATGGTTTTCTCATTTGCTACATTTGCACTTGTGGAGCCTTTTGGCTTGGCTCCTTACATACTTAAGCGACGCAAATCTCTCATTTCAGTGTTTGAAATTATAGATCGTGTGCCTAAAATTGATCCTGATGAAAGCTCTGCAATGAAGCCACCCAATGTATATGGAAGCATTGAATTGAGAAATGTTGATTTTTGTTATCCTTCTCGCCCAGAAGTGTTGGTCTTGAGCAATTTCAGTCTGAAAGTCAATGGGGGGCAAACTGTTGCTGTTGTGGGAGTTTCAGGGTCAGGAAAGAGCACTATAATATCTTTGATGGAGAGATTTTATGATCCAGTCGCTGGCCAAGTTTTCCTGGATGGGAGGGATTTAAAGCTGTACAATTTGAGATGGGTGAGGAGCCACCTTGGTCTGGTTCAGCAGGAGCCTATTATCTTCTCAACAACCATAAGGGAAAACATCATATATGCCAGGCACAATGCCAGTGAGGCTGAGATGAAAGAGGCCGCGAGAATAGCAAATGCGCATCATTTCATTAGCAGCCTGCCTCATGGTTATGACACTCATGTTGGGATGCGAGGCGTTGACTTAACTCCAGGACAGAAACAGAGAATTGCAATTGCTAGGGTGGTGCTGAAAAATGCACCTATCTTGTTGTTGGATGAAGCTAGTTCATCAATTGAATCTGAGTCAAGCCGAGTGGTACAAGAGGCTCTTGACACACTAGTAATGGGAAACAAAACCACTATTTTAATAGCTCATAGGGCTGCTATGATGAGGCACGTAGACAACATTGTAGTTCTTAATGGAGGAAGGATAGTGGAGGAGGGGACCCATGATTCATTGGTTGCCAAGAATGGGCTCTATGTCCGATTGATGCAACCTCACTTTGGTAAGGCTCTGCGTCAGCATCGGCTTGTTTAGAATGTGTATTTGATGTGAGTAATCGCAGCCAATGTTAATTCATGAGAATTGTGATGTATCATATTCTGGTTGACAATATGACCAGTGATACCTCCACCTCTTGAAAATTTCCAAGAATTTCAGGTGGAGTTTTGCGTGTCGCAAGAATGGGAATGAAGGTTGGATTAGCACTTGGCAATCGGCATTGGTACTTGGTAGGCATAGGAGGAGGATAGCGTAGCAGGTATAGATGTGTAGGTTTTGAAAATAGGAATTTGGAGTTTGGTTGGTTTGAGGATTTTGGAGCTGCATGCATATTCTTTTGGTGGGGCAAGCCGTTTGGGTTGGCGGTGTTGTCTCCATCGTATATTATTGATTTTTTTTGTTTTCTCTCAAAGAGAGGATGGCGGAATCGATCCTAATTATGCTGTGAGACTATGTTATTGGATTTCCTGTCCATTCTGCTTCTCTCAAGCGTGGATGATAAAATTTTTCATTACTGTAATTTTCTTTTCGTTTGTGAAAAATGTAGAAAATTCAGTCCACCAGTTGTAAGTTTGTACATATATAGTGATAGTTTAGAAAGCTTTTGTTTTGCTGCTTGAATTCCATGAGGTCACCACATGTTGACAATTCTTACAGTTTTTAAACTTAGTTTGCAAAGGTGAGTGAATCACTTATCTTGTCAAGAAATGGGAGCTCTAAAAACTAAAAGCTTTCTGCGACCTAATTCACCTCTAAGCTATTTGGTTTGTGCGTTTAATGGGAATGCTTCCGAGTTCTGTTTAAATATCATCCCCTTCGTGACCCTTTCTGTTGCTGATAGTTTCTTCTTCGTCCTTTTCTTCCCCGAATAAATTTTGCATATTGCTTTAGATATATGTGTAATCCCAAGAGACAAGGGAATCTTGGGTGCTGCTATAACTCAGGTTCAAGTTTATATGTTATAATCTCTGAACACTTTTTCAATGATACAGGAAGTTCATGTACACATTCAATGTATGTTGTGAAAGTACACGGCTTATATACGCAATGTGTGGATAGGACAGTAACAGAAAATTTATACATGAACTCTGAAATGTTGGCAAATTAGAACCTGTTTTGCATTGTCAGATGTCAAGCAGCTTAAAGGAATCTGCAACTACTTTAAGCTGATCTCTATATCTTTTCCATCGCCTTTCATTGGCTCCCACAATTAACGTGTAGTACCTTCCTGTTCAAAGTGCAGGATATTATTGATTAGTTAGCATTAATTAGGACCATAATAATATGATTTGGAGGTGGCACATTTACATTTTACAGGGTAGATTACTTACCATTTCCTATAGCAATTGTTGCAAAGGAAGCACTAGAGTAATTTGGAGACCTTAGCACATATTCAAATGTATAGTAATGTTTTCCATCCACTGTTTTCTGCATTCAGCATTCATAAATGATTCTTAGTTCATCATTGACCATCATCAAGTCCTAAGAAATAATTAAAAAAAAAAAATCATAAAGAGAAGAAAAAAGAGAAAAAAACCTCTTGCATGTCATATATTGTTGGTCTTTGGTTTGGTGCTGCATATATATGTCTCACCAAATCGGATATAACCTGCTTAAGATACAAGCTTGTTAATCATAAATTAGACTCAAGAACATTAGGACACAAAAAAATTTGCAGCATTATTACCTCTTCCATTGGACCCAAATCTCTGATGTCTTTCTTCTCAGTTGGTATAAATCTCACCCTTACATTCTGCAACTGTAGATATCTGTCTTTGAATGCAGAATCATGAGCCCTGAAGTCAAATTCCTACAAGGGGATATAATTCAGTCTTTCAGAAAATTATATATATGACTGAATTTAGTATTTCTGTACGATTATTATGAAACTTACCTTCCAATCTGAGGGATATACATAAGAATACCCATCTATTTGGTCCACAAAAGCTCGATATCTTTTTGGCACTTCTGCACAAAAAGGAGTACCAAATATAATTACCAAATTTCAGAAGAGTAAGACTCATTATTTTTACATATAAACAAAAATCCTTATATATAGTGCAGAGAAGTGTGAAGCTCAGTAACACAGAACAATGAGCAGCAGGCATGAATACCTTCAGCAAAGAGAGACTTTGTTGGTTGTAAATTTGCTGCTAATGCTCCAATTCCCAACAGTAGCGGTCTTCTCTGGCAGTGGCCTAAAATTTAGAAAGGAGATGAGAGAAGCCCCTAAGCTTTAAATACATAAACTGCAAAATATCTGACATTCAAACTCAGATAAAGCTATATATGATGATGATAAATACTTCTGATTCATGAGTAGCACAGTTCAGATGGATATATTATCTTTTAATTAAGGGCGTACTTTCTTCACTTGAGGTTGTATCCAATGCACAAAAGACAGTGGTGGAAGGAGTCGCAGTATTGCGAGGGAAATCGTTTGAATGTAGCACATTTAACTGAAATAGAGGAGAGTTAAGGACATGATGAACTTGGTCTGAATGAAATGAATGTAATGGGAAAGTTCATTCATAAACGCACCTTCTGGGACAAGAAGGGTGAAGCCAGGCTCAGAGAGCAAGAGGACACAACAACCATGTCTGAATCTGAATCTGATGATGATGATTCAATTCACAGCTTCAGTACTGAACTGAGATTGCCGTGTACTCAGATAATGTGATTAGCTGCTTGTGGTCATATGACAATCAAACATGTTTTTTGCTTTTCCCTTTTTCTTGCATTATCATTGGTCAATGGATAATGCCAATTGCCACGATGGGATTGATTGAGTAGGGCTGGCCTAGACCAGAATAATGACAAAATATGCTTCTATATTTTATATTTTATAAAGTTACTACAAAATCCGAACGAAAATTCATCTAGTTATGTCCGAAACAGATATTTTTAGATTGTTACAAAAAAAAAATCAGAATTATTCACGATTTCTTATATATAATAGTAAAGCTTTTTTCCGTAATAATAATTCTAAGATTTGAACCTTGACTTTATCATGTATAAAATTTGCATAGAGTTGAAATTAGTGTCTGAATTAAAACATTCTGTTTTGTGCCATTTATCTGAAGTGGTCAATTTATAGAGCACATAATAATAAGATTATGAGGATATATTGCACCTAAAAATCTAATCTAAATCTGAAGCCTTCGGTGATGCATAAAATGACAGCCATAAAAGTGGCAAAAGCATGGCCAGTGAAGTGGCTCAATCCATGAATGTAAGCATCAATTCAAAGACCCACTCACTCACTCCCCTCGCACTCAATCCATGTGGCTCAATTGGACCGTTTCCTCTGCCGTTATTTCTGTTATTTATGCATCAAACAAAAGCCCTCACAGTAAGTGCATGCTCACTCTCAACCAACATCCATAAAAAATAAATAAAATTCATTAAATAAAAAAGACATTTTAATTAGAATTACAGATTACAGAGGCCTCTGTTTCTGCAGGTTCTTCTGATTCATTCCTGAACTAATAATAATGGCAATCTATAGAATTGCAATAGGATCGCCTAGAGAGGCTAGTAGTCCTGCTGCAATCAGAGCAGCATTGGCTGAGTTCTTCTCCATGCTCATCTTTGTTTTTGCTGGACAAGGCTCTGGCATGGCTTATAGTGAGCACTCTACAATCTACATATATAAATGATAGAAATCTTATTTGTTTATTTAGACACAACATCTCAGGATTAATTAATTGTTGTTACACCAATTTGGCGTGGCAGGCAAGCTTACAGGGAATGGACCTGCAACACCTGATGGTCTCATAGTTGCATCATTATCTCATGCATTCGGCCTCATCGTTGCGGTGGCCGCCGGCGCCAACATTTCCGGTGGCCACGTGAACCCTGCAGTCACATTTGGTGCCTTCATTGGAGGCAACATAACCCTCTTGAGAAGTATCTTGTATTGGACTGCTCAGTTACTTGGCTCAGTTGTTGCTTGTGTTCTTCTCAATTTTGCCACTGGTGGAATGGTAACCAACCAATCAACAATAATCTTAATCATTCAACCTTTGATTGAATCTGTATATATAATAATATATGGATATGGTGCAGGAAACAACAGCGTTCTCTGTGTCTTCAGGGGTGTCAGTGTGGAATGCACTGGTTTTTGAGATTGTGATGACATTTGGATTGGTGTATACAGTTTATGCCACAGCAGTGGATCCAAAGAAGGGTGATATTGGAATTGTGGCCCCAATAGCAATTGGATTGATTGTTGGGGCCAACATATTGGTAGGTGGTGTGTTTGATGGAGCATCCATGAACCCTGCTGTCTCCTTTGGGCCTGCTCTGGTTAGCTGGTCATGGACTCATCACTGGGTTTATTGGTTTGGCCCATTCATTGGCTCTGCAACTGCTGCCATTCTCTATGATAATATTTTCATTGGTGATGATGGTCATGAACCCCTTTCAAATACTGACTTCTAGAATATTAGTATTAGCCTATTCATCTTCTTTTCTTTTTTATATATATAGATATATACAATCTTGGTCCCCTCCATATTCAACAACAATCAATAAAATTAATGAAGGTCATATCTCCTTTAGAAGAGGTTGGGATTTAGAAGGGTTTTGAGTTCTAATATGTGAGTTTGTCTCTGGAATTAAGATTTTTTTTCATGTGATAGAGAGAGATTAATTAGTTTACTCTAGATGTAACTATTTGCTGATTATGAATGAATGTGTCCTATGGGCTTAGAAATGCTATCTATATAACAATCATATCTATCGTTGAATTACATTAGTTTGAAATATCTATCGTTGAATTACATTAGTTTGAAAATTCATATTATAATTTAACTGTAAATATGATTGTTATACAAGTATTGTATAATTTTCATTGTATATATCGCTAACCGTGCGTGCAGCACACCATGTGGCTATGCTAGCACTGGGGTGCCACGTGACAACAGGGCCAATGTGAAATGGTGGAGTAATTAGCAATTAATGAATGCTCCACCACTTGGAAGAGATTGGCCAATATAACTTGCACGAAAAATTGTCGACGATTTTACTGCGTTGTTTAATTTCTTTGGGTACTATTACTGTATTTGATTTGGACAGAGATAAGGCCATAAATAAAAAAAATTCAACCATTACTATATATAAATGTTAATTTGGTTCAACAAGAAACCAATTCCAATAAGAGCACCAATAGCTCAAAGTTATTCCCTCCATCAGCAATCTTGTAAAGTTTGTCTGCTTTCTCAAGAAATTGTGTTTATTGATCCCCTAAGATCTTCATTTGTATGCTGTGAGCATAAGAAAAAACTGATAGTGATATTTTTTTACGTCAACTACATATTAATATTAAGACTGCTTTGCCGGTTGAAATGTCTAATTTTTTTGGCAGACTTTTAAAGTAAAAAAATATATTAAATACAAGAATATGATAGATTTGTTAAGTTTGCGTGTGATTTATTTAATAATATCTTGAAATTGTATTTGATTCATGAAAATGTTTAACATGGCATTGACAAGAAGATCCCATAAATTATCCGCAAGATGTATTTTTTGTGAATATAGAAGCTTCTTTTTTGCTTAGAAAGTGTCACAGTCTTTCAAATCAACACTCAATCTTGACTTGAGATTTGGGATATGTATAAAAAATCACTCAATAAAAGAAGGGCGAGTGTTTTTTCAAAAGCCCTCTTGTTATATACATATTCTGACCAAAATAAAAAGATCAGTGTAACAAATTCAATGGCACTAAATATCATGTTGAAATTAAGAGTAAGGTCAAAACTCAGGCATAGAATTGGTCCATAAATTGAAAATAATCAGAGAAATAAACTCCAAGACTGACAGATAGATGAAGTGGTAGATAAATCTTATATATATGAGGTTCACAGATTAGAAGGACAAAGTCAAGTCTTATGACACACCAAAAGCTACCTTTCAATTTTTAGCTTCCATTCAAGTTGGAACCTATCCAATAGAAAGCAGATTCAATGGAAGATACTGCGGTGGAGGATCGATTTGGCAATTTGCCAGATGAAATTCTAGGAAGCATAGTCTCTTTTCTGCCAAATGAATCTGCACTTGAAACCAGCCTCATCTCTACTAGGTGGAGGGACCTATGGAGCCAAGTTCTTATTAGGCATGGAACTAGAGATGATATAACTTCTGTTGTTGCTGCATTTCTTGCTAGTTTTGAGGATCTTGATCCATTGAAACGTCCAAGAAAGCTTCAATTTCACTATGATGATCAAGAGAGTGTGCTATATGCAACCATTGCAACTAACAGTAAGCTCCTTCTTGATTTCTCTTCTGCTGATAGCAGTAATGATGATCCTGAGAGGCACTATGAACTGAAGTTCATGCTCAACAATAAGCAGCAACATGTAAGCCTTAACCAGAATGTTCCCTCAACTTTCTTGGTCAGAACACTCTATTTGAAATCAGTGAGATATTTGACAAGTGAGGTAGTTTCTTCCATAGTTTCAAATTTGGATCATCTTGAGAATTTGGTGATTGCTGAGTGCAGTCGATTGCAGTCTTTGTTCATTGAGTCTGAATCAAAGCTTCACAAGCTAACCATCCTAGACTGCCTGCAATTGAAGTATCTCCATCTCAGAACCTCTAAGCTTAAATCTTTCTGGTATCGCGGAACTCTGCCTCGGATTTGGCCAGAATCTCATTTCAACTTGAGTGATGCAAGGCTTGATTTCAGACTAGGCCCAAGTAGCAGTGACTTCAGGACTCAAAATTTCGATGAAACACTATTGACAGTAAAGAATTCTGAAGTTCTTACTCTATGTGAATGGACTTTTGAGGTAAGTTCTCTTTTCTATCACAGCCCTAGTGAGTTATACTACTGCTGGCTTTATGCAATATATTTATGTTGTTGAATTTTATTGCAGGCACTGGTATGGCCATCGATTTCTCCTTCAAGTGGAAGCTTCATATTCTATAAATTAAGAGAGCTATGCTGGATCCGCAGCCATATAGATGAAACCAGCATCGATGCCTTATTCTGCTTTTTGAAATTATGCCCTGCCTTGGAGCAACTTTCTGTCATGGTAACTTTTTCTTCTTCTTGTTCTTGTTTTGCTATTAGTTTTCAAACTTGTTTTTTTACAAGGTGAGGTATTTACTAAATGGATGCAGATTGATCCTAATAGTTATTCAGCTCCAAGACGGCCCAATTCATGCTTAATGCAAGCAACCAAACACACACAACTGCTGCAGCATCTAAAAGTGATAAAGTTTATGGGATTTACAAGTGAAGTGGACCAAATCTCAGTAGCAAAAAGACTAATTGAACTAGTGAAGGGAAATATTCCAAAGATAGAGGCATCAGATGGGAGTTGCATAGTTTTGGGGTTTGTGTAGTAATGATTTTTTGTATGTATTTAAGAAAGGAAAATGATGTATGAATAAGTCATTACCCTAAGCCTGCAGGTGTGCTGGTTCAGATAAGCTTGGCAGAGTAGACTTGAGCCATTCATATTCAATGTAATAATATCTTGTAGGTAGCAAGCGGCAGAATATATCTCTGAATATTGATTTTTCTAATGAAAAGAGAATTAATGTTTGAAAGGACAATACTTCATTCCTTGAATTATCTGTTTGATTTCTCCTAAACCTTTCACCTTCAGAAACCAATATCCTTATAGCAACGTTGGCTAAAAATTTGTCAAATATGTGCCAATTGCATTCGGTGGAATTTCTGACATTATTTTTTTCGGCTCTTCGGTGGCACTTAAATAACTTGTAAGCATCTTACCTTAATTCTAGCTCAACACATACATAACATACATACACAAATAAATTAATTAGGTTTAATTCATTTTGTTGAACTTTCTATTCATGTACTACTATGAATTATATTTGATTTTTAGATTTTTCTATCATTGAATGATTTATGTACTTCTATAGACGATTAACAAATTAAAAGATATATCATGGTCGTGACGTCCAAACTTTTATATCAATAAAATACACAAATAAAATGACATATTTTTTTAATAATTTAGTAAAAAAATATAGTTTCAATTTATATGCATTAAAATATACAAAATCTTTTAGAATCAATCATAAAATAACATATTCATCCACCCAAAAAATAAAATAACATGTCCAAATAATGAAATACTTTTTTGGGGATAACATCTATTACTTTTTTGTTGATTTCATCCGAGTATTAGTGAATACGAAGTTGTGTATTAACTTTAGGGCCTTTGTGTTTTCGGTCCAAGTATTAGTTATTTTGTTAATAGCCCAAAAGTGTAAACTCTCCCCAAAAAGAGCCGAAATAATGTCCACACATTAAAGAGGACTTCAGCCCAAATATATGAAGAGGATTGTTTGGGTCTTTACCAAAACACAAAAAACAAATCTTCTGACCAAAAAACAATAAAGAGCTTTGCGGCGTCGATTGTTGCGAACGTTGTCTTCCCCAAATAGAACGAGAAAACCTGGAACAAGAACAAATCCCCTTCGTTTCGCCGCGCGACAGTGCAAAGCTTGTAGCTTCTACGCGCGAACTAGGAACTGCGAAGGGTTTTGGAAATGGTTCTTTCGAACAAGAAGCTGAAGCTTAAGCTTAGGGCTGAACTATCCCAGAAAGAAGGCAACTACGAAACCGTTGATGCTCCTTCTTCTTCTCCCAACTCTCTCAAGACTCTTCTGGACTCTTCCGCCCACAAACCCAGATTGTCCAAGAGAGAGAAACATCGAAAGGTTCGATCTTTGCAGCACCCTCAATCCGAAACAGCCCCTGAAGCTGGTGATGAAGTTGAAGGGACCAAGAAGGAAACTGGGTCGGAGGGTTCGAGCAATAAGAAGAACAAGAAGAGGAAAAGGAAGGTAGAGGAGGGTGATTTGGAAAATGGGACTCCCAACGATGCCAAGAAATCAAAGAACAAGAAAAAGAAGCAGAAGCAGAAGAAAAAGAAGCCCAAACCAGTGGAGCAAAACAGTTCTAATAACGGAGAGGAAGTTCAAGAGTCTACAGGGTTAAACAAGAGTACTAATACCACTACCAGGTAAAATAACATTATAACTAGTGTTCCCAGTCTCGATTATTGTATTTCTCATGGAAGATAGTTTTTTTCCCCCTCTTAAATATTGCAATGGTTGGATTTGCATTTAGTAGCAGTGTTGCTGTTATATTTCTTTTATTGACATACAATGTGATTTGTTCAACCATTTTTTTTTTATTATCTGTATGCTTTGTGATATTTTCAGTCAGGAGGGTGGTGATCCTACAAAAGTTTATGTTGGAGGAATTCCATATTATTCAACTGAGGATGATATTCGAAGTTACTTTGAAGGCTGTGGCACCATTACTGAAATTGATTGCATGTATTTTCCCGAAAGTGGGAAGTTTAGAGGCATTGCCATTATTAGTTTTAAGGTTTGGACTAAAGACTAAATCAATCTTCATTTCATTTTGATTTCTTCTTTTTCTTTGTTTGTCCTTCACACTGCCTGCCCCTCGTACTTCATTGTACTTTAGCAATTTCAAGTTGAGGAGACTTTTTCCCCCATGCTAGTGTTGATTGCAATAGAGCTCTTCCAAACCACTTTCATTTTGTTAAACTATCAATGTCAGTTTTTCGTGATGCATAATAACTCTCCTTCCATCAGTAGATTTGTCATTTTAAAAGTTAATCATATCTTAGAACCAACAGGCAATTTCAAAATTTGATTCTTATTTATAGAGCATCTTCCTAACTTGCTGTCATTTCTATGGCATTACTCTTGCAGACAGAAGCAGCAGCTAAACGAGCACTCGCACTTGATGGAGCTGACATGTTAGTAATACTAGCAATTTTCACTTCTTGAAGATAATTTAATATTGCTTTTGCCCATTTCTTATGCCATTCTCATAAATGTTTCATGTATAACAGGGGAGGACTCTATCTTAAAATCCAACCACATAAAGCAACTCGTCCCACTAAAGTATCAGATTTTGCTCCGAAGATTATGGAGGGATACAATAGAATATATGTAGGAAATTTGTCATGGGATATAACAGAGGAAGAACTGAGGAAATTCTTCTCAAATTGCAATATAACATCCCTACGATTTGGCATGGACAAGGACACCGGGGAATTCAGAGGATACGCCCATGTGAATTTCAGTGATAGCGAGTCACTGAAAACAGCACTTACATTGGACCAAAAGGTTTTGTATGGGAGGCCTGTCAGGATAACTTGTGCAGTTCCTTTGAAGAAAAAACCAGCAACAATCCACACAAGCTCTACAACTACGACTACAACTACAAGTAATGGGGTTGATGGTGGTGAGAAATCAAGTTCCACGGTCAGTGGCAAGATTAGGAGGAGGACATGCTATGAGTGTGGTGAAAAAGGGCATCTTCTATCAGATTGCCCAAAGAAACAAACTGTACCTTCAACTTCAAACTGATTCTTCTTGATTTCTTGATTCTCCTGCTGAACAGTTTGGTTGTTGTTCTTGTTCTTATCTTTTTTGTTCTTAAGAAGTATACAGAGGCAGTATTTATAATTGAACAAGTTGGCAGTTTGCTGCTTTTTTTGCTGATACCATTCTTTTTTCCTTCAATTGAGAAATTCCCTTTAGTCTTCTATATAAATAAAGAGAAGAATATGAAAAATAGAAATTATATGATAGGATCACATTAGGTAGTTAGGAAGTTAGTAGTTAGTTAGTGTATTAGTTGGCTATAAATAAAGGGAAGTGAGATATGTTTAGGGTCTTTGATCATTCATTTGGCATCTTGATAGTTTGTAGTTAGTATTGTAGTTGAGAGAATTCTCTCTAGGAAGTAGTTCCTCCATTGTAGCCTTTGTTAGGGATTGTGGATTCCCCTCCCTATTATCAGTAAAGGAAGATATAGTTCTGCCATTACCAAGGTTCTAACATTGGTATCAGCAGCTCTTGGATCCTGGTGTTGTTGTTGGTTCAATCCGAAGATGGAATTGATTAATCGCGTTTGTCGAAGATAAATTCTCGATATTAGAGTTTGGAATTGCACTTGGACAAACGACATGCACAACTTTCGTCACTTGAAGCAGCGGCACTTTAGTTGAAGGGAAGTTTGAAACGCTTTGAGGCCCGCTTGGATCGTGTGGAAGCCAAGTATCATCAAGAACGTTGTTGGAGTCGTGTCAATGCTCCACAATACTATGTCGGTCAAGAACTTCGCCAGAATCAAGGACCATTGATCGGGAAGACGATGGACAAGGAGAAGGATAAAGAAGATCTAGCGAAGGGAAGTCGAGTGACAAACCTGAAAACGATATTTGGATGGGCAAGAAAATGTATCACGGTGACGACAGCAACTATGGAAAGCACGAGCAGAATGGATCGAATAGAAGAGGAGTCTCGCAATCGAGGAGATCGCAACCCTGACTGCGATACTCGTCGATGCGACCCACGATACATCGACCATCCACCACTTCCACAGAGCGAGTGCGATTGGGGATGGGGGTGGAATGACCCCACATGGTTACCGATGAAAGAAGGTCGAGGGGTGGGGAGCGTCGAAGAGGGAGAAAAGGTTAAAGACACCCTAGCAAAGGAAGGGGGTTTGACAAACCTGAACCATTGGGGCTTGGTCACAGCGAAAGAAACACAAGAACAAGAGCAGAGGCCTCAAGAAGAGCAAGGCAGGGAAGGGAGGCAACAACAAGCCGCCACTAGGATGGGCGACGAATTCTCTCTAGGAGGTAGTTCCTCCATTGTAGCCTTTGTTAGTGATTGGGGATTCCCCTCCCTATTATCAATAAAGGAAGATTTAGTTTTGTTATTACCAATGTTCTAACATTGTGGTTGCAGAATGCCCTTTGATCTTGATGTAGTAGTAGTTTGAGATTATCTTTACGATTAGTCATTTACAACAGAGGGAGTAATGCTTACTGAAAGCTCCTTTGCTTTTATGCAGAAGCAACCTGAGTCTTGAGTAGTTAAAAATAATGGCCATTTAGAAATGGTTGCCAATAGTTTACATGAACTCATTTGTGTAGTCAAGTCTGCTGCCTGATAGCATCTCCTATCAAACTGTTGTTTTGGAATGGCCAGTGGTAACCTCGGTCTTCATAGATTCCTAATCATAATGCTCTGTCATTTTGTTCACTTCTCTACAGCTAAGAATAGCAAGAAGACAGAACTTAAAAAATTGACAGTTTCTTAATATGATTGCACTGCACTACCTGCCAATTTTCAACAGTTTTCATAAATCATGAAGGCTATGATGGACAGTGTTTGAGAGTGGCATCATGGCATGATTGGCTTTATTTGATCAACATAATGTCATAATCTTTAAGATTTGATGAAAGTGAGATTCTGAGTTTTAGTGCTTGTATGTATGTGTCAAGTTTGAAATAAAGTTTATCACTTGTTTCAAGTGTTTGATATGATAAATAGTAGTATCCGGTTTGTAGCTTAGCATGTACTAAGTATCTCGTGTAGTATAGTTATGTGACATTCTTACCTCCCAAAGTATCAGAATCATGTATTCCACTAAACACTAGTAGATCTTTGTACCTACCTCTCATCTTTGCTCTCTGCCTCCTTATATAGAAGGGAAGGGGTGAGGGGTCCATGGGGGAGTTTTCAGTGGGGACCAACTTAGCAATGAGTACTTAAGTAGTTGAGAGCAATGATAGTAAATGATGAAGCCAAGCCTTGACTTCTGATGTGAGCCTGTGACATCAATTTGGTTTTGGCCTTATGGCTATGGAGTCTTTCTTTTTTTATTGATATATTTAGTTATATAATATACAAAATGAATTTGATAAAATTACATAAAATAAATTATTCAGAGGTTAATTGGCTTAGCGGTTTAGATTCCTCCAGCTACTTGTTTCACTATTCTGAGGCAATGAGAATCTAACAGAGTTATTTCTCCATTAACAATCCTGGGAACTTTTTATATATAATCTGTAAGTGGCAAGATGAAGAGCAAGCAAGGCATGTGGTGAAAAATGTTTTATCAGAATTCCCAAACACAATACTGATACTCACGCTTTAAGTACAAGATTTATCTTACGAAAATTTAACTTCAATTGTTTTTTTCCCCTTCTTGCAGATAGTCTGTCAGTGTTTTCTTTTTTCTCAAAATTTTTCATACAGGCAAGTGTCTATAACTGAACAACTTGACAATTTCCTCATCCTTACAATATTTTTTCTTCTTTGATCTTATACAAAAGCAGAATTAAAAAAAAGGATGAAAAAATGGGAAGAAGCAGAATCTAGAAAGCATGGTTGATGCAGACATGTAATAGCAGGTTGAGGATTTATTGACAGATAGATATACATTTTGTTTTGATCATTTTAGTTTCCGCACATTGTGGTTGCATTCCCGGGAACTTGTCTATTTGTTTCCTTGATTGCACAGTGTAATGGTTTCACGGGACTAGTTTTGACTTTGTATTTCCACAAAACAAAATCAGAATTTTGTCCCCACCCCACTTTGGTCCGTGAGCTGTGACTGTGAGAGGGACTATAATTGATACATCTATATATATATATATATATATATATATATATATATATATAGATAGATAGATGAGGATGACTCTACCTAGCTAACTAGCTAGGCATTAGACACTAAGCTTCAAGTAGCAGCAGCTGCCCCGTGAATATCTCATATCAGCTCTCTGATATTAATATTATAAGCTCAAACAAGAGAGCACCTTGTGTTATTTAATTTGTCATTCATAAACAGAGAGGTTTGACATGTTGCCATGAAAATATATGCATGCCATGCCACTTGTTACTCCATATCAGCCAAATGTAAACAGAGTGAGTGAGTGAGTACAAGAGCAACTATTTTCCTTCCTTTGCTTATAATAAGAAGCAGCACCAATTATTTATATCCCTAGTTTCATTCTGAGCCTGGAAACTCTGAAAGGAAAATGTTAGAAAGGAAGGCAGCACCTGAGAGATCCAAAATCTTGATTCATGCTGAACCAAAGCATGAAGTAATTGAGCAGAAAGTGCAAGTTGTATACTACCTTTCCCGAAATGGCCAGCTTGAGCATCCTCATCTCATGGATGTCCCAATCTCTTCTCCTCAGGGGATACTGTGTCTGAGAGGTAAATGTCATTCACTGTAAAAACAAAAATCAAAATCAAAAGAGAGAAACTTTTGTTTACAAATTGTCACTCACTGTTTCAATTTTCACCTTATTTTTTCTGATCAGATGTGATAAACCGATTGAGTTTACTCCGAGGACAAGGAATGGCCAACATGTATTCTTGGTCTACAAAAAGGTATATATGTTCAATCATGTGCTCTTCACACAAATTCACTGTTTTTTTTTTTTGTGAAACAATGCTGATTGAAGTGATTCTTCCTTGATCCTAGGAGTTACAAAAACGGGTTTGTGTGGCAAGATTTGACTGAGAACGATTTCATATACCCAAGTAATGGCCGTGAGTATGTCCTCAAAGGAACACATCTCATAGAACCACCTTCAATGAGCTTCCGATCCTATGAAACAATATCAACTTCACCAAGCTCAAAAAGTTCATCAGAGACCAACAATTCTAGCACGACGGATGCCGACTCCCCTGCCACCACCAAGGAGGTGATGATGATGAACCAGTCACTGATCAGTGATGATTACAAGCTTTACAAGGCAAAAACAGTCAGGGAGTTCTCTGGGAAAGCTGCTAATGCTTCGACTCAGACCGATGAGAAGAGCAGACAGATAAAGATATTGGAAAGGAAGCAAGAGTATGAAAGAACTGATGATGATGATGATGCAGGGGAGGTGAGTGAGAATGTGGGGTCTTTACCCTTTTCTAGCTCTAGCTTTGGATCAATGGAGGGTTATGGATATGGATATGGATCAGCAGCAGATATCAGAAACCAGAAGTTGGAGAATGAGCGGCCAAGTGGGAGGATGAAGGCTTCAGCAGTTCTGATGCAGCTGATCAGGTGCAGATCATCTTAGATTGTGAGAGGATCCAACTGTTTGTTACTCATTAGATTTGGTTTCTGTATGTGTGCACCTTTTAAGTTCAAGCTGGATATGCAACAAATCAGTTTAGTTCATTTGTTGCTATCTACTGCATCCATCCCTAGTGTTATTTATCAGTCAAATTTCATTGAATCATGTGAATCTATTGTATATTTCTTTTGGCTATAGACTTTACACTTTAAATTATTAAATTTCGTAATTTTTTTATATATATTAGAAATTGAAGACTATATACTTTAAAACGTGAGGTTTCTATATTTTTCTAGAAATATTATAAAAGTAAGAATATAGACTTTAAATTATGAAACTATATGATTCTTTTACATATAGTAGAAATTGAAGGCTATAAGCTTTAAAATATAAGATTTCTCTATTTTTCAAGAAACACTATAAAACAAAGACTATAAACTTCAAATTATAAAATTTCATGATTTTTTTACATATAGTAGAAATTGAGGGCTATAGGCTTTAAAATGTGAGATTTCTCTAATTTATCTAGAAACACTATAAAACAAAGACTATAGATTTTAAATTATGAAATTACATGATTCTTTTACATATAATAGAAATTGAGGGTTATAGACTTTAAAATTTGAGATTTCTCTATTTTTCAAGAAACACTATAAAACAAAAACTATAGACTTCAAATTATGAAATTTTATGATTTTTTACATATAGTAGAAATTGAAGGCTATAGGCTTTAAAATGTGATATTTCTCTAATTTATCTAGAAACACTACTCCCTCCGTTTTTTTTTTAATTGTCCAATTTAGAGATGCATGCGTTTTTTTTTTAATTGTCCATTTCAAATTTTAAGACAATATTTATTATTTTTTTTCACTCTTACCTTTATTTAATACTCACTATCTCTATTAATTGAGGAGAGATAATAACAAAGAAGTAAAGAGTAATTTAGTAAAACATATATACATTTTGTAAACTTTAATACTCTACCAATCATTACCTAAATTCCCGCGCGCATTTAAAACTGGACAATTAAAAAAAACGGAGGGAGTATAAAATAAAGACTATAGACTTCAAATTACTCCCTCTGTCCACTTTTATTTGTCTTTCTAGGAAATTTATTTGTCCACTATTATTTGTCATTTTAGATTTTCAATGAAACATTTACAATATTTTTCCAGTTTTATCCATACATACACTCTCTTTTTATCTCTTACAATTATTATTGCACAAAAAACTATAAGGATAATTTTGTCATTGTACATTTACTTCTATAGAAATTTTTGTGTTTTCATCACCTTCATAATAAGTGTGCAATATTCTAAAACGTCAATTAAAAGTAGACGGAGGGAGTATAAAATTTGATGATTTTGTTACATATAGTAGAAATTGAAGGCTATAGGCTTTAAAATTTGTGATTTCTCAAATTTTTCTAGAAACACTATAAAACAAAGACTATAGACTTTAAATTATGAAATTACTTGATTCTTTTACATATAGTAGAAATTGAAAGCTATAGAATTTAAAATGTGAGATTTCTCTATTTTTCTAGAAACACTATAAAACAAAGACTATAAACTTCAAATTATGAAATTCATGATTTTCTTACATATAGAAGAAATTGAAGGCTATATGCTTCAAAATGTGAGATTTCTCTATTTTTCTAGAAACACTATAAAACAAAGACTATAGATTTTAAATTATAAAATTACATGATTTTTTTACTTATACTATAAATTGAAGGCTATAGGCTTTAAAATGTTAGATTTCAAATTTTTCTATAAATATTATAAATCAAAGACTATAGACTTCAAATTATTAAATTTCATGATTTTTTTTATATATAGTAGAAATTGAAGACTATATACTTTAAAATGTGATGTTTCTCTATTTTTTTAGAAACAATACAAAACAAAGACTATAGACTTTAAATTATGAAATTATACGATTCTTTTACATATACTACAAATTGAAGGCTATAGGCTTTAAAATATGAGATTTATCTATTTTTCAAGAAACACTATAAAATAAAGACTATATACTTCAAATTATGAAATTTCATGATTTTTTACAAATAGAAGAAATTGAAGGGTATAGGCTTTAAAATATGATATTTCTCTAATTTTTCTAGAAAAACTATAAAACAAAGACATAGACTTCAAATTTTAAAATTTCATGATTTTGTTACATATATTATAAATTGAAGGCTATATACTTTAAAATGTGATATTTCTCTATTTTTCTAGAAACACTATAAAACAAAAACTAGAGACTTTAAATTATGAAATTAAATTATTCTTTTACATGTACTACAAATTGAAGGCTATATGTTTTAAAATGTGAGATTTCAATATTTTTCTATAAATACTATAAAATAAAGAATACATAAATGCTTGTGGAACAATACTTTTTCAGTCAAAACAGCTAACAAAGTCCTATTAACATTTTATGGTCCAAATAACATTATAATCATGAGTATATTTTTAATGGTATGACCCAAATTCCTATTTATTAGTTGTTTTGGCTGATTTTTTGTTGTGTCTCTATCAATACTCTAAAGAATATGGATTTCAAATTATGAAATTATAATATATTTTTTTTACTTTTAATTAATTATATAATATAAGTAGCCCGCGTTACTCACTCACACACACTCAGTGACTCACGTATTGTTGGTTGGCTTTCACCCCTGCCTGCCCTCTGCATATGCTTTCCTGCTTGCTTCATCTTTTGCTGCTAAGGTAGTTTCTCGGTCACCTATGACTATTATCATGAGCTGTTGATATCTTGTTCTATGATCAGTGGACTCTTTTCTTTTTCGCTGTGTTTGAATATTCTTTCAATAAAATCACCTACGTGGGTGGTGGGTGGGTTTTTATTATTGTTGTTGCAGGAATTGCTGTTACTGTGGCTGTGGCTGTGGCTGTGAATGATGGTTTCGATCAGAGGAATGGGGAAGAGGAAGAAGCCTGACAGTGACAGCATGGATGATAGCGACTTTGAAGATTGCACTCAATTATTCCATTCATCGTCCCAACGCCCCTTCGACTTGGATTGGTGGCATGCCTTCTCCCTCAGAATTTCAGGTATGTATCTACTCTTCCCCCTTATCTTCCAACACCATTCTTTCTTTCTTTGTTTGTTGGTAACAACTCTTTATTTTTTTATTTTATTTTATGAGTGCTTTCATCTTTTGTGCATTTTTCATGTACTGAAATCTGGGCATATATATGATATTTTGGTAATCGCAATGTTTCTGAATATTATTTGTTCTCTGCCCTGCCCCTAATGTTATTTGTGGAGTGTATATCTTGTTTATAGTTTTCTTCAATTACTCATATGTTAGTTAATTTGTTTCTCCTTGATTACTCTGTATGTTATAACCTTTTTCCCAAGTTCCTGTTGTGACGTTACCACTTGCATTATTTCAACTTCTCTTTTTAAAACGGAAGCTGTTTCCGGGGTTCGAACGCGTTACTTCCAATTGACAAACAACAACTTTACCGTTGCGTCAAGACTCGTGTTATCTGTTTGTCCAATTATTTTATGATATTAATGGGATCCAAGTTACAGCATGCACGTTATTTATTTTGTGTTTAATTGTTGCATATCTTGCAATTGTTTACTGAATGCAAAGAAATCGATGTCATCTGTGTAATTTCAGCATTGATTTTGCATTTTCTTTCTCTCATTATGCATACAATAATGTTTTCGCGATTTAAGTTATACTGATTTTGAGCTTATCTCCATTTTTTCATTTCTAATGATCTATGTAGTAATAGAAGTTATACAGAATTTAGAGAATGGAATCCAATCACTAGGCTTTAAATTATCTCTATCTTCCCTTAGTCCTGGCCTTTTTTTCTCTCTTGTCAATTGCTGCAATCAAGAGTCTCATAGTTATTAAACTACTTATTGAATAGTTTTTGTCTGCTACCTCATTGAGTTGGTTGGAAGAAATAAGTATACAGATTCCAGAGAAGCTGCTTTGTTAAATGTGAGAATATGCTTTTGATATTCTAAATCTATTGAAGTAAAAATCCTTCTACTCAAAAGAAAATCAATTGGAATGTTGAATGTGATCGATACCAGAAACGGTGCACAGTTGGTTGCATAACAAAAGAGATTGGATGTGGACTACCTTTTTCTTGTTGTGCTTAAATAGATGCTGTGTTGTGTGCTGAGCTTGCTGAGTTGTTCTTCGATGTAATGTTGTAATGCTTCGAATTGTTCTAATTGTAGGGTCTCTATCACAAATTGAGGATTCAAAGAAATTTGAATCTGTTTTCAAGATCTCAAGAAAGACATTCAACTATATATGCTCACTCGTTGAGGAAAATATGCTGGCTAAATCCTCAAACTTTGTTGATTTGAGTGGAAAACCTCTGTCTTTGAATGATCAAGTAGCTGTTGCTCTTAGGAGACTTGGTTCCGGTGAGTCATTGTCAACCGTTGGCAACTTATTTGGGATGAACCAGTCGACCGTTTCCCAAATAACATGGCGATTTGTGGAAGCAATGGAAGAGAGAGGCGGCCACCATCTCAGTTGGCCTTCAACTGAAAGGGAAATGGAAGAGATAAAGTCCAAGTTTGGGAATATGCAGGGCCTTCCAAATTGCTGTGGTGCGATTGATATAACACACATACTGATGACTTTTCCCTCTTTCGACCCTTTGAGCTACATATGGCTTGATCGCGAGAAGAACTGCAGCATGACCTTGCAAGCCATTGTGGATCCTGATATGAGATTCCGCGACATAGTTAGTGGCTGGCCAGGAAGTTTGAGTGATGAAGATGTGCTTCTAAGTTCTTATTTTTTCAAATCTGCTGAAGAAGGAAAGAAATTGAATGGAAGTAAAAGAAAACTCGCAGAAGGAACAATGCTAAGGGAATATATAGTTGGTGATACAGGTTTCCCCCTTTTGCCATGGCTCATCACTCCTTACAAAGGTGTACAACTGACTAATGCTCAGGTCGAGTTTAACAAACGGCTTACCGGAACTCGAATGGTGGCCAAGAGAGCATTGGCTATGCTGAAGGACATGTGGAGGATAATTGAAG
Source organism: Aeschynomene evenia (assembly GCA_013621005.1). Lineage (NCBI taxonomy): Eukaryota > Viridiplantae > Streptophyta > Magnoliopsida > Fabales > Fabaceae > Aeschynomene > Aeschynomene evenia. The sequence continues at coordinate 28,293,131 of CM024271.1, read as the reverse complement.
GTGTGATGTGGAAGCCTGATAAGCACAAGCTACCAAGAATCATCCATGTTTGCTGCATACTGCATAACATAGTCATTGATATGGAGGATGAAGTACTGCATGACATGCCCATGACATACAAGCATGATTCAGGATATGAAGACCAATGTTGTGAAACTGCTGAAGATGCCGCTCACATTATAAGAGACAAGCTCTCCTACTCATCATTAGCCTAAAAATATAATGATAACTTTTTTTCTTTTCTTCTGATTCATACAGTTTAGCTTTAGCATGAAATAAGATTTTACCTCCTTCGTGTTAGTTGACAATTAATTGACTTTCATACCAACAAATTTTCAGTTGGTTCAATTTAAGGTGACTGAAGGGGAAGAAGGCAAATACTGCCTTTATTTTGCATGGTTCGTTTGCTTGCTAGTTGCTATACTCAATTATGTCACGGGTGCAATTTTTTTCAAAACTTATTTTGTTTTAGGTACATCAACATTCAGTAATACTACGTGTACAATGAAAATTATACAATATTTATAAAATAATTATATCTACCATTGAATTTTAATATGAATTTACAAATTAGTGCAATCTAACAATAAATATGATTGTTGTACAATTTTCGTTATACACATAGTATTCCTCTATAGAATATAGGTTCATATATATGTGTAGGATTATAAAACAACTTCACGAACCTTCCTTCTATTTGGAGATATGTCTGATTCTAGGAAAAGAAGTGGAAGTTAATTTCCCAGAGACAAATATGTCCTTAAATTTTATTTATTTTTTTGGTATAAAAATTTTATTTATTTATTGTTTCGGGTTAAATCAAATGTGGAGATATATTATTGGGCTAGGTATATATATATTTTTGTGGTAAAGGGTGGGCTAGTTAGCTGAGTCCAATGGAGGAAAGAAGGAAGGAAGGCCTGCGAGTGAGATGGGCCCAGTCCAAGAAACCTGTGCTGTGCTGTGTTCCCAATTCCCATGTTTCTCCTTCCTTCTCGTGCGTGCGTCTGAGTGAGTGAGTGAGGAAGAAGAGAAGAGAAGAGAAGAGAGAATGAAGGTGAGGAATGTGGTGAAGGACAAGAAGTTCTGGGTGGCGTCTTTCATTATGGTGTGGGCCGCAGCTCTCCAGGCTCACATGATGTGGTTGCAGCGCCAGGACTCCTTCAAGCACAAGTTCCGAACCTGTGATCAACCCGAACCAGACCGACACCAAGATTAACACTGAACTCAATACGATCGTCAGTTAAATTTCGTACTCCCATCCTCAATTTCCCCTTTTTTGTTCCTTAACTTAACTTTGCTTCCATTGTACTATATTATTGTCTTCGTAATAACAATAATACTTACACTTCGCTCAATCTATTTTAATTATACTGTTACTTTGTTTATCAGATTGGGGTATACCCGCGTTACTAGAAAATAGGTTTTCAAATGCCCCATGTGCTTTTGCCGTAGGTGTTTTTATCTTTGATTGCTAATTTGGAACCAGAGTTTCTGTTATACTGTTGAAGCAAATTAAAGAGGATGTTAGGTCATCTTCATGTTACTTCCACCCCCTTACTTGCCTTGTTAATTAGGTCTGGGTCAAATTATTGCTGCTTTCAAATTGAGATTTTGAATTAGTGGATGCTATCAAAGCAAAGGGTGATTCATGGACTCATAGTGTAAAGGAGTTGGTCCAAATTAAGCATTTATTCCAAGTAGAGCCAATACATAACCCATCCTCATTTTTTTTCGTTTAGTCAGAGATCTCTATCACCCTTACTCATTTGGAAGACACCCTCCAATTTAACCAATTTTGACTTGTAAGTTATCACAGTATGGTGTTAAGGATGGATCTCATATGACATTAGATAATAGATATAGTGTTTTATTAAGTTATCCACTCTATCAGAGTGGAAGTAGGATAGCTTTCCTGCTGCTGTGATTTGGAAACTTTAGGTTCCCTACCCCTACCCCTACATGCCTTGCCAAATGGGTCCTTATTCCTTAGGCTTCATTTGGGAGTTGAGTTTTGGAGGTAAGGGAAGGGGAATGCTTTGAGGGATGTACGAGTGTTCGGGAATTATATTGATGATGAGGGGAGGTGTTTGAGTGTTTTTTAAAATCCTTCAAAATCTTTCAAATTCCTCATTTTTTAAGTTCCTCCAATTTGGGGGTTTCCATATTCTCAATCAAATGAGAGATTAACTCTTTTAAATTCCTTTCTTCCTTCCCCTGAACTCCCGAACAAAGCCTGGAACAAGAGAACATGGATCACTAGTTCCTGTTATTTAGCTAATTGGATTTAGCTCTGTTTGCTTACCAAGAATTCAGATCCACAGCAAGCAAACTGTAAGGTGCTTTAGAAATTGTGTTGTTTGCAACAAGGTCTTAGATAGGGGTTTTGAAACCAGAGGGGCAAGATTTACACTAAATCTACACTTAACCTATTTCGAAGGAATTAACAAACAACTTATATGGGAACTTGGCTATTTTAGTTCACCAATGTCCAATGCTAAGGGTGTATTTACGTGTTTGGGGTAGTAGTTATTTAGTGGCTTTTAGTCATTAGCCTCTAGTTTCCGGTGGTTAATTAGTGGATAATACTTGTTCATTTTCCCTTTCATTACTTTGCTTGTCTGATAGAGGGTGAACCTTTGCCTTATGATTGGAACGTCATGAATTTGCATTCTAGAAACAGTCTCACAATTTGCAGATTACTCTGCTTCTTTGCAATTTTTTTTGCAAGGTAAAAGAATAGAATTAAGGTTATTATGTTACTGAACGAAGAAGCAGATTGTTCCTTGCTCCACGCTGTCACGCATTCAGTCTATGGAATAAGCATTTTTTGAGGGAAGACTTTAATACACTGCTTCCTGAATAGCGGGTCATGCTCATGCATACGCTTACTCATAATGATTTTGAATAATCATAATAATAGTGAGTATACCAGTACTTTAACAAAAAGAAGAGATTTTGGCTAACTCAAATGATTACAAGACAGTAGGCAACTGGTGTAACGTGCACTAGTTGTTATTGTTGTTCCCAAAAGTAGAGGTCAAGTTAGAAATCATGAATGTGGTCGCAATCTTGTCTAAGTCAGCAACACAGAAGTTGGTTGCTGAACGGTTCCAAGTTTCTCATCAACTGGCTTTGCATTAGCTCATGGATTACGTAATCCTGCTGCACTAAATAAAAATAAAAAAAGTCTGCATATTGCATAACATACATGTAGTAAGAATGACAAGCTAATAAAAGAATAATTAAAGTATATGTAAAGAAAGCAATTCTAAGATTACACACAAAACAATTGAACAAGTAAGTAGTTCCATTTTTAAATCTTTTGTGTTTTGTGTATGTGCCTTCTGTTCATCAAAACTACTTTGAACGTGACAGATATAGGAAGCGTTGTTAATTGGTAATCGAATAATAAATAGACATGTGTATATTTCGCGAATTTCTTAAACACAAAATCTGATATTTGATATTTATAATGTAGACTATTATCTAGAGTATCAATTGACTGAAATGGAGTATCCTCCTTGTCGGCAATGCATACATAATTGTCATATATAATAAATATTTACTATCAACATCAGGCCAAGTAATGTATCTTAGGTAGGGGTTTATATAATGTCTAGTACAAATTTTGAGGGGATACATTAAGTCTCAAAAATATAGTTTAAAACTCTCTCCTCTCTACGTACAAAAATCATTATCTTTCTTTTTTTCAATTATTAAAAAACTATTCATATAACCCGTGCGATGCATGAGATCACATGAAATTATACTTTTAAAGTATATAGCCTTCAATTTCTACTATATATTAAAAGTTCAAGTTATTCGATTTTTTAAGACTATAGTCTTTATTTTATAATATAATAAAAAAAATAGTGAAATTACACATTTTAATGTATATAGCCTTCAATTTCTACCATAAGTGAAAAATTCATGTGATTCAACGTTTTATAAGCTATAGTCTTTATTTTATAATACAACAAAAAAAATTGTGAATTCTCACATTTTAAAGTATATAGCCTTCAATTTTCTACTACATGTGAAAAATTAATGTGATTCAATATTTTATAGGCTATAGTTAGTTTTATAGTACAACTAAAAATACGTGAAATCTCACATTTTAAAGTATATAGTCTTTTACTATATGTCAAAAATTCATGTGGTTCAAAATTTTATAGACTATAGTCTTTATTTTATAATACAATTAAAAAATTTGTAAAATAAAAAATTTAAAAGTATATAGCCTTCAATTTCTACTATATGTGAAAATTCAGGTTATTCAATATTTAAAAAGCTATAGTTTTTATTTTATAATACAACAAAAAAAATTATGAAATCACAAATTTTAAAATATATAGCTTTCAACTTCTACTATATGTGAAAAAATCATATAATTCATTATTTGATAGGCTATAATCTTTATACAAAAATATAAAAAAAATATTAATATAAAGGAATTCTTTTTTTTAGAAAAACTCTCATTATATATATATATATATATATATATATATATATATATATATATATATATATATATTGATTTAACCTAATGGGCATTCCAAGATATTTCTATTGAAAAAACTGCAACTCCAATGGGAAAATTTTGAAAGATGGGAATGAGCCAAATAGAGGAAAATATATAGGACACTTGCTTACCTAAGATACGTGACGTATCCTTTAAAGCAGTGTGGAATATATGGATAAGGCTGAAGCAGCTACTAATAGGAATAGTAATGGGTAAGCATAGAAACATCGATATTATTAATTTACAAGTCACCATTTTCATTGTTCATTACAACGTTGGTCATATTCAAATTGTAGAGTCATACCTTACTTCGCTTGCCAAATCATAGATAAGTGGTTTGTTTGTGTGTTAAACATAGGTACGAGGTCAACTTGTGTTTCGGCTTTGACCAAAAACCCCAAAAGCAGCTTCTGACACCAAACTGCTCCAATCCAAACTCTACCAACTCACAACCCTACCAATCTACCCCCTAAACTGTAGAGCGCACTTGTCACAGACTACCCTAAACCCAATTTTCATTCAGTGCTTATTATTAACGTGCAGACAAGAACAAGCTATCTTTTGTGGGAAGGTAAAGACAAGTTTAGCCACTCTTTAAAAGTGTTACTAATAAATTTAATATTTTTATATATGTTTGTTTTTAATTGGTTTGCTCTAGATAAAGACATGAATAATGTCTTCGTATTAGAACTTCTCTTTTTATTAACGTGCAAGTAAAAATACGGAACAAAAATCCAATTTTTCTTTATGCCAAGGTGGCAGTATGATCAATATCATGTGCAAAATACCAGCGTGGATTTGTTTCTAGAACACTAGGCAAGGAATAATAAGTTATCTTAACAAAGTGGTAACTTTTTAGTAAAAGGATCAATACTACTCCCTCAATTTCAAAATATTAGTCTTTTAAGGTTTTTACACGTAAATTAAGAAATTCAATAAATATTCTTAATTTTATAAAATGATATATTAAAATGACTAAACTACCTAAAACATTAATGAGAAAGAAAGATGATTAGTGGTCTCTTGGAGTAATATTCAAGAAAGAAAGAGAAATGATACTAGGGGTATAATAGGTATGAAAAAATTAAATTGGCATTGAAAGTTGAAAACGACAATCATTGTGAAATTTTTTTTCTCCCTAAAATGACTAATATTTTAAAATGGAGGGAGTATTGATTAATATCTTATCCAACACGTAAATTCAAGTAAAATAAATAAATAAACAGTTATTTCAGGAAAGTGACATGTTATGACGTATAGTTGACAGAGAAAATGAATTGAATACTTAATTAATTTTCGAGGTTCTAGATAACAAGCCGACCCTAATAAATAATCTTCCTCCATTCTTAAAACTTTCTTTGACTAAAGTGTTAAGTAGTTATCTGTAATGAATCTGATTGTTCCTAGCATATTTTTATTCTAAGTTACTTTTAATGAATCATCCAATAGGTGCCTTTTTCATTCAATTTCTTCCCGAGTCTCTAATATGAATTGACTAAACAAAGAGAAAGAAATTGCTGATAGGCATCCAGTACTATTATTTGTCACTTTAAAAAATGACAGCAAAATAGTATGTTGAAAAATGAATATATTTAGGCACAATTTGTATTAATTCATCTTATCTACGGACTACAAGTAATAGTAATTTTAGTAACTAATTAAATTAAGATAATTGGTTTATGTAAGTTAGTACTACTCAAAATTGCGTGCAGTCTCGTTCGTCCAAGAAAACCTGTCATTTTCAAAACATGAAATTAAATTGAACACAAACACTAATATAAATTCTAGATGATAGCTAGAGTGAATAACTTGTAAAACTTGTAGTTGTGTTGTGTCCCAATTATCACCAGAATTTGATGCGGGGAAATTACCAATTGAAATTCCACCTCTTGAGACAGCACGCTGTGTAACTAATTGTATAGTAATAATAAAAATTGTCACCATCACTTCACTTGTGGCTGTGGGCTAACATTAATTCTAGAGGTAAATATAATAATAAGCAAGAAAGAGACTTGCATCATTGTAATGTCTTCAGTCTAAATCTACTCAACAATACATAATGGTGACTTGAATGAAAAAGGCTGATTATAGTGAAATTAAGGTACTTCACTACTTCTAGATGGCTGAGTTGGAGCCAACTGCACGGCACGTGTATTAATTTAATTTGGAAACTTAGTAATTAATACCCTTCTAGACGGTGTGACGTCGAAAATAGAAACAAAATCAATCAAATCACATATTACTATTATTCAATTTTATTTAAAGAAAACTTGCGATCATGAAAGAAAGATGTATGTGTTCCTATTATCCGATAAAACTAATAAGACAAGCAGTTACAAAGCTTCATTTTCCTTCTGGTCAAACATTATATATCCATACCAAAATAAACCCCATTCACACACTTAGATTAATTAAAACAGGATATCGTTTCACACATAATGTACATTCCCTGCTAATAAAATCTTGTTTCACTTTTCCTTGGTAATAGAGAGGATGATTATCTCTCATTCTCTTCCTCTTCTTTTTTAAATGAATATGAAAAAAAGAAAAATCAAAGTTTATTGATGGATGTTCACAATAGAATAATAGTGTTATTTAAAGGAATTCACTTGCGTCGCGTCCTTAAAAGGAATTACCATTTACCAATATTCCAAATATCCAATTCGTTTAACAATTATGATTACGTACTGTATGTAAATCATAATAGTTTTGAAAACCATTCTTAATAAAGTTGTTACATAAAATAAATTATTCACACTAATGACAATATAATTTTGTTCAACTGTAAATCTGTCATGAGGCATGGTTTGTAAAAGCGTTTGACACAGATTTTGCTTTTGCCAAACAATAATATAATGTTAGTATGTTACAGAGCCGAAAACTACATAAAGCCACAAATCAAAACTGCTGATGAATGGAAAACGAATCGTGCGAACAGCAGCTGTAAATGTATGTGTAATTAAGAAAGAAAGGGATTTGTAATTGTGGAAGATAGATATCCATCCCTTGATATATAAGTTGGATAGGTTAATGCATGGCAAGCATAATAATAAATTAAAATCTTAAACTGATTATATATTATTTCTACATACTGCTAAATTATGTATTATCGTATAGCCGAAGCTTAATAAATTAGGATTTACTAAATTATAAACAAAGTATGCACGCAGAGCAGACATCTTGTTTAAGTTAAATTAAATTAAAGAACAATAATAACATTGTTAATTTACATGTAGACATACATAGAGCAAAGTAAAGTAAAAACAAATTAATGGGAGCAACCAACTAGATACTAGCTCATCGATCGATCGGCCTAGCTAGCTACTTGATGGTATGTACTACTACAAATATATATATATAAATAAAATTATAAATCTCCCAAAATTTAAGTTTGATGTATGTATATGTACGTAGGTATGTATGTGAATGAGCTAGATAGCTAGCTTGGTAGTTCAATATAATTCAATGATCAATTGAAACAATCGACCAAAGTACAAGTGGTGGTAGGCTGTCCAATCTTGAAAAACTCCAAATCATTCTCGAATGGCGTCAGATTCAAATCCAGAAACAAAACGGGTGATGATGAGGATGATCTCTTCCTCTTGTTGCTGGTAGTAGGCTTCTTATTGTTCCCATCACCATTTTGTGATGATGATGAGTTGTGATTATCAAAACTAGTGGCAGTGGCAGTAGTGTTAGAAGTTGTTAATGGTGTTGCTCTGTGACGCCTCATGTGACCACCCAGAGCCTGCCCTATCGCAAACTCCAAGCCACAGATGGAGCACTCGTGCGTCTTAGGCTTCGGCGGTGATGAGCCATGAAGAGGAAGAAGCTGCTCCTCCTCCGATGATCCATCCGCCATCAACCTGGGCTTCTTGTGACTCGCACGGTGCCCTCCCAGTGCTTGGAACGATGAGAACTGTCTGTTACATGTCTTGCACTCAAACACCCGGCTGCTGCTGCTTGTGGTGGCCGTGGCCTGGAATATGTCACTTCCACGAGAAAGCAGCATCAAGTAGTTAGCCATGGTTGTGCTATCAACTTCTCTCTCTCTCTTCATCATCATCATCATTCTTATTTCAAAACAATTACAATCAGAGAGAATATTGGAGTAATGGAAAAAACTATCTAGCTAGTACTGTATGTATGTTGTGACACTGATTTGAGGGGGTCAGGGGCTGTGATGATTTATATATATATAGACACAGAAATTAGGGTGGTTTTGGTGTAATTTGTTTGCTTGCTTGGAGAATGAAGAGTTTGTCTCACACTTTCTAATTAATGGTTGACATTTCTGAATGGATGTGTACATACATAAACACACACTCTAGAGAGAGAGATCGAGTTTTGAGTTGCGACTTTGATTTTCTGTGACGTAAGCAACTACGTACGAGTGCTGCCGCATCCATCATTCATTTTATTTAGTTTAGTTTGATGCCTTCATTTTCCTTTGACTGGTTGTTTGGTACGAATTGAACTGTATGTTGATTGAAGATGGATGCAGCTAAGCAAGCATCACTCACTTAATTACTTCTTAGCTGGTTTGTGCCTGGTCTACGCTACAATTTATTCAACCAATCAATTAATTAATTAGCCAACATTTTTCATTATTCTTTTTTTATTTTATTTTTCGAATTAAGTAGTGGGTACAGTAAAAGGTCTTCATTCTAGATGGCAGGCGCCCTTATCAGATAAGATTTAATTGTATATACCACTTAATTAATTATGTCTTTCTATTCAGCTGGTATTTGGAATTTTGATTCTCTTCTAGACTTTATATGACCAAGGAAAATGGAAAATTAGCCTAACCTGTTTTCATAGGCTAGGTGAAGAATATTATACTGTATATTTAGTAAATATATATCCATTAATTCAGTATTTGCAATTGAAAAATAATTTGGTTAGTGCACCATAATTTAATTTTGTTAAGTGAAGAATTAAGGTCGAGCTTAGCAGTACCTAACTTGTGAGTCGCGCAGTAGGATATCTTCTTGATCTATATTATTAGTATTATTAAGTGACATAATATATATCCCTTTAAATAAATAAAATAATGTGAATTAGTTATTGGGCGAATGCATTGAACAGGATGGTCGCCAGTGCCACAAAAGTGGGGCAAGTCAGAGATAGATACATACATACAGCCTTGAATATCTTTTTGGTCAAACGCTATCTCTATCTCACTCACACAAACAATATTAAATCACTTGTTTTGATATTCACGCTATACCTGCTGTTCAGACAGGACAGTTAGAAAAAGTTTTAAAAAATTGCTCTTAATATTACTACAAAACATTTAAAAGTAGTAGTGTGTCCCTCATTCAAAAAGTAATATCAATCAATTGCAATTCTTTACTACGAAAAAGAGATCAACCTACCAAAAAGAGGCTGGAATTATGATTATATTGGTTCTAATTATAATTGTGATATCTCATATCAATATACGCCAAAAACGTTCTAATTAAATTTTATGCAAATCAAAATTATAAATTAATTGAAACGTTAAGCACATTAACGAAGGTTTGTATTATACTCCCATTTCTAATCAGTGTGGACTGTGGCCCAACCCGATATAGAAAGATTTAGACTAGAAATGTAGGGCTTTACCCAAAAGGGAGCCCTTCCAGAAATTCTCGAAGGCCAGGGGTAAACCCAGGCCTAAGAGGGGGTTTGGAAATAGTTTTCAACCAGCAATAGACGCGCCTCGGTTAGAACCTCACTAGCTGCGTCATTGCCCCAAGCGCAAAGATGCTTTCACATTCTTCTGAGCCTCGCTTTTATAAGAGCAGGCACTACTCTCTTCTATTTGGTCTGGTCGGTGTGGGACTTGCTTTCACTCTGCCGAATGACACTCGGACTCGTAATGAATCACAGTGCATAGAGCGAGCCAATGGAGCAGGCGTCATGTCACATCACAGGTAAGTAGCAGCAGCATCCTCTTCTTCAATCATGCCAACAGCTTTTTAACCAGCCTCTGGATATGTTGTACAATGGCATGAGTTCAATTCACCTTTTCTTTTTCTGATATTTTATGATTTTTTAGACAATATATCATCATCCACCAAAAACGTATAATGGTACACTCAAGATTCAAATTCGGCCGCACCTTCAATTCAGAATCGTTTATGATAGCGTTGGTGCTAATTTCTTAGGCCAGGATCTAAAAGGGAGGAACCACAGGATCTAAAAGGGAGGAACCAAAGCCTCCCCTGTTCGACTAAGATAGAAAAAAAAGGTGTTCCTATCAAAGTGTGTCAAGGATGGTTGTGTTTAGATTTGAAAAAGAAAAATATTACTTACATAAACAAATAAATAGGCTTTAACACATTAAATACTTTAACAGACTCTAATTTTCATAAAATTCTTTTTGATTCAATAGAAACGAAGTTTGTATGGCCAAAATAGTTGAAGGATTCCAACTCATGATCGCAGTTTAAGGCTGACTCCAATATTAAAGAAAAATGACAGGTTTTCACAAATCATTTACACTGTTGTTGCTTAATAACTTGGGAGCCAGATTAATCATCACAAAATAATAGGATTAGTCAATCATTTAACCTATAAAAAGACTATAACTTCCTTTTTCAAAGATCCAAACAGCCCCATTTACTTCAATACTGCAACATTATCATGCAGTGTAATAGCTTTAGTGTTAAGCACATAGAAATTGCTTTCCCAGTGAGGTAGCAATTCATATTCTTAACTATCTTGTGCTTCCTAAGCCGAGAGAAGAAATAACAACAAACATTTGGAGTGAGATATTTTGCAAGTGTTGTTTAACAAATAGTATTTCTGATACTCTATCCGAATCTAGCCAACTGAGAGAGACCTTCTTAAGAGTGTACAGATGAAATAGGAAAGTGAAGCAAATAAAAGTCTCATAACATAACACAACAAATTCCACCTACTGCAAAATGAGCCAAATATTTAAAATACTAATATTAAAACATGACATCCGCAGTTGGGAAATACAGAGAGACAAATACATGCTCCCACTTTTAATGTCATCAAATATATAACTTGAGCACCCCCAGCTGAGTGCCACTGTAGAATCTGCACCCTCTTGCAGCAGACACCGGATCTTCTCATGAACCGCAGCAAGCTGATTTTGGCGCGGCTTGACCACCACCGGCAGCCGCGTCTGGTTGGTTAATCTTGATGGTCTGAGGCTGAACCATCAGAGAAGAGAATATCATCATTCGGCGGTAAGAAGAAATATTTCTATCATTTCCTTTTCATGTTAGGGTTTTGGGTCAGCGAAATACCTCAGCTTTAGAATCTGTGTCTGCAAGCCTTTGCTTGATATCTCTTGCTATTGAAAAGAAAACCTCCTCCACATTCAGGTTTGTCTTTGCACTCTGCATGTGTTCTTGAATATAAATATGATGAAATCACAAACAATTCGATGGAAATTTGATTGTCAAGCATGTTGCTACTCACAGTTTCAAAGAACTTGATACCATACTCATCAGCAAGAGCTTGACCTTTGGAGGTAGGCACAGCCTAGAGGAGAAGAAAAGGAACACATTTTGCTTGTATCAATGGAGAAAAGTAACATAAAGAATGATTAGAGCATACAGAAATTTCTCAATGTCAAATCAGCAAACAACTTTGGCTTGAGCAGGGATTCAATCATGAAAAGGCTGCTTGGCCCAATTTACGTACACATACCCTTTTACTTTCATCCATATCAGCCTTGTTACCCACAAGTATCTTGTTTACATTGTCAGAAGCATGTTGTTCAATATTGCGAATCCAATTCCTAATATCTGAACAGAAAGTGGAAAGCTACATTAAAAAAATGAAAGGTAGGCAGAACCGACGGTGCTAACCATAAAAAGACAGACATAAATAATGTAAATCATAGAGGACTGGACTCCAAGGGAATAAGAAATGGATTTTAAAAAAATGCAATTTAAAGGTTCAGCCAAAGCTGATATGAAATCTACACACTACAACTCGAAAACATTAGTGCATAAATACATCAAAACATTAAAGTAATGCCATCAATTGGAATAATTTTAAAATTCCAACAAGACCAGGGAAAAGACAGTACTATTGAAGGATGCTTCATCAGTAACATCATAGACCAGCAAGATACCCATGGCTCCGCGGTAATAAGCTGCAACAGTATGTAACATTGTAAGAAAGTTTTCCTTTGATCAATGAAATGATGCATGCAATGAAAGTAGGAGATTTATCCACAATACTTAAAATTACAATGATTACTGAGCCTGTTGACTAAATTATTGTATCCTTCTACATTATGAAAAATTCTTAGGTGCGCCGAGAGCAAAGAATTCATTTGCACTGCACCATTCATTGCATGACACATAATCCAAAAGTTCAACTATATAAGTGGGGAAGGAGGGGGTTAAGTTTCAAACAAGGGGATAGAATAATTGATGTGTTAAAATATAAGTGGTGTTGAGCAAATAAATCTCTTGCTCTCGATGCACCTAAGAATCTCTCATAAGTCATAAGTACAAAATAGGAAACTGTGTACTTTTGATTTGAGCCACAATACAAAATTATTTAAATCACTATTCATTCAAAAAATTGAAACTTTGACCTAAAGTTACTATTTTCTATGAAAAATCGCAAAACTTAGATACATAAGTACATAACTGATTATGCTTAATAAACCTATTTCAATTAATCAAAAGCTCACAAGCCACAACCAAAATATGTATTCTTCAACTAAATTTGACAGGAATGTATGTTATCATATGAAATGAGCCTATAGATTATCTGTTTCCCAGCGTATGAAACTAAGTAAAAAGCTGACAACTTATTAATTCATGAGCTAGGTAGCACAGTACTACACATACCTGTAGTAATAGTTCGAAATCGCTCCTGACCAGCAGTATCCCATATTTGTAACTTAATGCGTTTGCCGTCGAGTTCAATGGTTCTTATCTTAAAATCAATACTGCCATATAGATTATTATAGTAAGGTTTTATTTTCATTAACAAAAGATCAATGTTTGCTTGTGTACAATTGTTTATGCTCACAGAGACTAAACATCAAAAACTAGGTGAGTGTGAAACAATTTGGTGCCCCAACAATGATAAATTTCCTATATTATATATAAAGTTCACTATCATATACCAAATGGAATCTACAGTCTACACCCTAAGTCCTTCTTGCTATGGGTCCAAAAGCATATTAAACGAGGGAAACAGGAAACGTATTCCAGGCAAGCCTTATTAATTACTTGGAAGTTGGTAGACAATAAAGTCACCAGTGAGCAGTGAATGAAACGAGAAGACACAGATGTAAAAATCTTTATATCTACAGTAACATAGGGTAATAACTGCGATAGCATTTTAGAAAAGGTCTGAGATACTAACCCAATAGTGGTGATAAAACTAGTAGTGAATGAACCATCAGAAAATCGCAAAAGCAGACAACTTTTCCCCACACCTGGAATAGATTTTAGTCAGAAAAAAACGGTCAATACGTTTTATACAATATTACAATGGCAATGCCCTTACAATACTCATCTCATCCCAACTCAAACCAAGGACAACTACTAACCAAGCTCCAGAAATTTTCTATAAAAAACCACCATCTATTTAGCAAGTGTGTGGCTGCTTGCTTACCTCAGAAGATTGAACATGTTACAGCATTCAATTTATGTCAAAACTGACATTAAGGTACAAAACACATGAGAATCCAAACAAAACTAAATTGACGACCAACCCCTTTTCCAATTAGAAACCGATTCTATATAACTAAAACTAAAAACCACGTAAAAGGGCCCCAAGAAATTGCACACCGAAGAAAAAGAAAGAAGATCTAGAAAGCAAAAGTAACCCAATTGCTTTCCCTCAATTTGAAAACAAGGGGTGGCGAAAAAAAAGAGATTTTGGGGGAAGAATAACGAACCACTGTCGCCAATAAGAAGAAGCTTGATGAGGTAATCGTAATCTGCACGAGCCCTTGCTGGTGGTGCCGCCATCGCTTTGATTATTACTCAACACAACAACTTCGAACCAAAAAGAAGAAAGAAATAGAAGTTCTATATGTGGCACTGTGCAGAGAGAGAAAGAGGCGAAAGTTTTGTTTTGTTGGGTTGAAGGAAGAGATCGGAGGGGGAAAGGGTACAACAGGAAATGGCTAAAAAGGGATCGCCGGCGACATGGGAAGAGATCGGAGACGAAACCGATCCAAATGGGTCGTCTTGGTTTTCGGGGAGAGTTTGGTCTCTCCTTCTCTCTCTATGATTTGATTTGATTACCGAAGCGTTACGCGAAGGGAGTGGGCAAGATGAGTTCCTGTTTCATAGTCCCGGTCACACCAGATTCTGTCCTCACTCACTCTCCCACTATCCTTTTTTCAATATCCTAATTCCTAACTCTTTCTTTCTCTTTTTATAATTTTTTTTTAATTTAATAATGGAAAATGATAGGTTGATTATTTCCCTTTAAGAATTGTATTGCTTGTAACCAGGTGAGGTGATTGAGACTTACACTCGTTCGTTGAATAAACCATGTACATGAGATAGTATTACCAATTTAATTTTTTTTTTATACTCCAAATTTGATCTATTATGATTTTAATTTCTGCTGTCATTATTAAATAGTTTATACTGTGGTCTAATAGTATATTGTCACATATTATTATTGATTTCAATCTTCATTATTTTACTTTCACAATATCAGATTAAATATCAATATAAAACAATTTATATCTTTTAATTTTAAAAAAACTTATTATTTCAAGTATTATTGAGTAGAAAAATCTTTATTATATTAAGGGTCAGTTTGGGTAAACAACTTATTTAAACCCTTATATAAAAGTAATTTTTGAAAAGTAACTTATGAATAAGTTATTTTATATATGAATATGATATAACAAAAAATTTTATTTCAATAATTTTGAAAAGTGCTTATAGAGAAGTCAAATATTCTAACTTCTTCAAAAGCACTGAAATAACTTCCGAAAAAGTCATAAGTTATATAGCCAAACGGGACAGATATAACTTCTGATAAGTCAGAAGTTAAAATAAGTCAGAAGCACTGTCATCCAAACCGACCCTAAGACTATTTTACAAGTCCATCATTTATTTGTTTGTTTGAAATGTAGAGTAAATACAAAAGAATATCTTTTTATAACATAAAAAGTTAGATTTTTTTTCCCTCTAAAATCTCATACAATCCTATCGAAGATAATTGAGACAAGTAGCTTTGGATTTTTGCTTTCATCACTTCTTGCACATATTTCTTTTCTTTTGATTTGTGATTATGACATTGCGATAGTTTTAAGTTTTAACTCATTTTAACTATGGCGAGTACTCTACTATATGTCACCACTTGTGTTTAATTAGTGTCCATGGTTAGTGGTGAACTTTTAATATATATTTGTTAATTTTTAGAGTTTATTTGTCAATAAATTCTTCCATCTTAATTTTTCAATTCCATTAAAATTAACATATAATATTTGAAAATGATTCAATTTAAAGATGTTTGCTTTAATATATTAATTTTGTTGGAATTGAGAAAATTAATAAGAAAAAATATTAACAAATAACAATAATAGTTTATAAATATCTATGTAAAAGTTCACAAACCAGGTCCATTTGACTACTTCCACGTGAAGAGATTTAAAACTAATCTCCCACAATACTTCAACTTGATTTGTCATAAACACATTCACAACAAGCACACTCTCAGTTTCTTTACAACTAGTCGCTCACACACTAATTTACAGAAGCTACACTAAAATGTTAACCAGCCAAATTATAGTCTCCACCATGTTGCTGGTATAAATTGTAGCTCCCATGCACTTCCAGTTTTTCAGCTAAATAGTCACTCCCTGCATAAACAAATTTGGGTTGCAATATAAGTCTTGATGCTCAATTGCTATAATAATAATAGAATAGAGTATGATTCATCAATGAAAATAAAGTCCCACGCTAACTAAACAAATCCCCAAATTTACATCCAATGTTATTTTTCACAATAACATATACAGGACAACAAAATAATCAAGTAAATTTGAACACTTCATAAAACTAGTTTGATAATTTCCCAAAAAGAAAAAGCATATATGATGTACATCAAATGAGTTAATCATAAATTAAATGTTTGATAGTCAAGTGACAAGGTTAAGAAGAAGAAGAAAACAAAATATGTTGTCTTGGCTGGAGATTTATTCTTGCGCGAGCTTCCACCTTGAAAAGATTAGTTATAGCTACGGCGTCCAATATAAAATAAATAAATAAATAAATAAATAAAGCAGAAGATGTAACATACTTGAGTTTGATAGCACCTCATCAAAACCAGGCATACGACCAAAATTTCTTGTGGGTCTTAGGTTGGCATCTGATGGGAACACAGAATCTGGTCTGTTATTAGAATCTTGATTCAAGTACTGCTGCAACTCAGAGCACACTTCAGGGTTCTGGAAGCACAACTTGTCTGACACAGTAACTTGAAATTCCTCTGGCTTTGTCTTCTTATCCTTAGAGTCAACCTCAGTGTCTACTTCTGATTCAGTGTTGGTTGGTGCCACATTTTGCAGCTTCCTCTTTGATCTAGCACGCCTGTTCTGGAACCAGTTATAGACATTTGTTTCAGAGATTTGGCCATGTTGGCTCAGTTCAGCAGTAATCTCCTTAATCTTTTCCTTGCTTGGAGTTCCATTCCCTTGATCAAATATACGCTCAAGGATTTGAAGCTGCACAGTTGTAGGAGTCCACCTTTGTCTTGATGTTATTTTGTGCCCAGAAGATGAAATCAATGGGTCACAGTATATATTTCCAAGCCTAACCCCTGATCAAGAACAAACACCAATCCTTTTCTTTAGATCATGATGGATGTTAGTTATTAAACACATGTTATTTTTACATGCCAAGTTAAGGAAGCAAAATTTCCATATTTGTTCCTTGATTTGAAAAGAAAAGGCAAACATGTTTCTTGTAAATTTTATTGGACTACTTGGAAGGCTATGTTGCACACAACATAACAAAACCTGGCAAGGAAAAATTCCTTAGAGTATGATTGTTCTATACTTCTATGAATGTTACCACCATCTCGGCACTAATGATTAGTGGTTATAATTGCAAAAAGGTTCAACACTAATAAAGTTAGAAATCTCATGTGCCTTATATTTCAGGGATGTATACAATATTATGAATTTAATGGGACAATCTCAACCCAAAAGCTAGTTTAATTTATAGGATGAAGATTGCACAAAACTTAAAAGGGTTATTTTGAGGTCCTATCTCTAGACAATAGACAATGTGAAACTATAATACTAGTAGCAACCAAAGAGAAAGTCAATTGGATTCCCTCAAACCTTATAACTGAAGGGTTAGGGTAAGCAGCCAACATTGGAAACAGGATATTAGTGGAATGATCAGCACATACATAGAAAAAGCAAATTTTGACATTGGGGGACAAAATGAATACTAAATATAAGAATAAAAGTGAATAAAAAAATACCTGCAAGATCGTGGTGAGCAGAGAGGGTCCTGTGCATCTCAATGAGCTGCTCACAAATGGTGGCATAAACAGCAATCTGTTTCCTCAGAGTTTCTAACTGCTCATCAGTCATCACCTTCACATACATCATCTCTCCGTTGTTGTTGCTGTTCTCAGTCCCACTCTGTTGCTGCTGTTGCTGCCACCTCTGCACCTGCTTCTGCCACTCCATCACATTCACCATCTCTGACTCTTCCCTATAACCAAATCAGACACACAAGTCAGAAGAACAGAACCATAAATAAATAATAATAGTACGAGGAAACAGACAAAAAGAGACAAACATTGGAGAAAACCTGGTCCTGTGTTGCGCTGTGCCACATGTGACTTTAATTTCTTCATCCATTTTGGTTTTCTTTGAATGAATATTCAAAAACAAAAACACAAATAGACACCCATGTGCACTGCCGACCCATAATTCTGCACAGTATTCATTATTTTCCAATTATTATTATTATTCTTTTTTGCATTCTTTATTGCGTCAGCGTTTGAAATGAATAATCGTCAAATTGATCCTGTGAGCCTCTTGGTTTGTCTGCATGCCGACATCGCCCGAATAAAGCCCTTGGAATTTCAAATATTTTGATTTGATTTGCTATACTTTTTAGGTTGATTCAAAAACTTATTTACTTTTACAACTTTTGTTTTTCAAATAATTATTATATAGTTTGTGCTTGTATTATTTGTTTGTATATATCTTCAAACCATAATTAAACGCACAATGAATTAAGAGAGATTAGATTACATTGAAGTTAATTATAACGTCTATTTCACTCTTTGGATTGAGGGGTAATTGTTATGTCTAACAACAACTAAGACCCACCACACCAACCTCCTCATCTTATCATTAGTTTCTTACATTGGGGAAAGGGTGGTATAACAAAATTAAACTGTCCAAAAGCATTCTTTCATGCCTTTTTCTTTGGCATTTGGCATTGTTTGATGGTCTAGGATTTTGGAATCAATCTTTTAATCATATTTCATTGCAGTGATGCATCGTTTTATACAAAAAGACACAGATAGCTACTACACAATACTGTTTGTTATTTTGGTAAGCAACGAAACCACTACTACACACAATAAGTATTTGAAATTTTTAGAAAGTAAGAAGAAAAAATTGAAACTCTTTCAAAGAAATTTATGCATGTGTCTATAAATAAAAAAGCGGCGAGTCTTTCAAATAAATAAATTTGTGCGTTAAAAATAATTGTATATGACAATGCATGATAATTGAATCTTATTTGATTATTTATTTTTAGAAAAGCTAAAATCATGCATTTCACAATCAAACTTTGAATATAAGAACATAAAACAAATCCTTCGAATATATAAGATTTTTATTTCTATACTCTATCTCTATCAATATTAAGTTGATAAATAATCCATTTTTAAAATTTTGAATGGTGTAAAATAAAATAAATTGAATAATTCATAGGGAGTTGTTTGCGGCGCAAAAACCGGCATGTCTACCTACTTTTATGACATTCAAATTTTGCCACGCTCATATAGTCATATTTGTCAGATTGGGTTTTCTCTTTCTCTTTTAAAGTATGAGGGTTGTCCTAAGATACACGAATATCAATTGGGTCCATAGCTCAGTGGTAGAGCATTTGACTGCAGATCAAGAGGTCACCGGTTCGAACCCGGTTGGGCCCTTTACAATTTCAAACCTTTTTTTTTCTTCTTATTTGCAACACTTAACTTCACGTACCTTCATTTCATGTGGATAATGCGCAAGTCACAACTCACAAGAGACATCAATATTGGATACATTGTGACCGAATTTGAGTTGAAAATTGAAATAATTAAATGAACACATGAAACATGTTAGTTTTTGAGAGACAGAGAGAAGATAAAAATAATAATTAGCCAGCGATTTGCTGTGATCCTTACATTCTTTAAAAATCTACACATAAACAACGCAATATACCTTCCTCTCTTCTAATATAACTGATTTCATAATTACAATATTTTAGTATAGAAGTTAGATTCTGCAGTAATCAAAAGCCTTAAATATAATTGTCTTGTATTGGATTCTCAGGAGAATAATTACCCTTGTCGTATATGATTACCATGTGGTCACAACTCACAACCCTATTGTTCTATGTTAAATGATTCATACTATTCGACCCTCTTGCCTCGGGTACTAACTTTCACTCATAAAGTAGATGAAAAAGGTAGCAAAATCAAATCATATAAGTTACACATTCATAATTCTGAACATGCCAACATCCAAAGTGCATACAGATAGATCAAATATAGTATAAAATTAGGATCTTTATGTTAATTTCCTACACTACACTCACTCGTAGGATATGAAAACTTTAACTCGCCAAGAAAAAGCCTCTGAATTGTGCATTTCGGTCCTTACTTTTCGAGTATATTGCTCTAAGGTATGTGCATGCTCATTTATGGTATCATTGGAAATTGTATCTTCTGCTAATCTGACTGCTGCCATCTGAGACAGTTGAAAGTTCTCTGCCATTTGTTGCAGCTTCCTGACGGTTTCACCTTCACCAAACATCATCAGCGAAACCAACAAAGATTTCAGCTCGCGTCTGGTTTCCACTGCCAGGGACATGCCTTTCAGATGCTCCACCAAGGCAATCTCCTCATCAGGACTACAATAGAGCGCAGAACAATGTCACTTCGTATGTATAATACTGACTAGTGGAAAACAATGATAGTGAATAAGGACTTTGAGGAGTGGTTATAGTTGCAAAAAGAAAAACATGTCGAGTTACCTTCCGGGACGGATTTTTCCTCTTTTCCTCTGCCGCCTATTTTCTCTCGCTTTGCTAACGGCAGTTGAGCTAACAGAAGCAGCAGAACTTCTCCTGGTCCTGTTGATGGAAACAGGAAAAAAGAATGAATGCTCTATATAAAAAAGTCACTAAACTGATTCAGAATATATGCATCATAAGTACATTAAATTGTCACTACATCTCACAAATTTATAGGCAGATATATTGGATCAAGATAAAAAAACATACCCTGTGGTGTATGCACTCATTCCACTCAAATTACTGCTTGTTTCTGAAGCAGCATCGTCGTCAATATCACTTGCTGCTCGTTCTTCTGACTGGAGCTTTGCCGCCAGAAGTAATCTTCTCTGTCGAACAGCCAAGTAACGGGCCAAGTATTTCCCCACTTTCTCTAGACCTTCTTCATATTCACCCATAAGTGTGCTTGCACATTCCACCGATGCATTCTTCACTGATTTAATCAAGTCATCACTTCTATGCATAAAAGCAACCCTCAATGCCTCCTCCCAGTCCCTTGCAGAGATCAACAAATTCACACCATTGTTAACATCTCCACAGTACTCCAGGGCAATTTTGGCAGCTTCCCCAGGCTTACCAAGGGCTTGAAGTTCTTCACAAAGCTCACTAGCAAGATGCAGTACCTCATCCTTTCCCAGATTAAGGAACCCAGCAACCGTAAGCACCCCACTCCAGTTATTAAGAGCACGATAGGATTTCAGTGCCTTATCCAGACTGAAACAGGACAAGTAAATTGTTGCAGCATCTTCAAAGCATTTTTCATCACTAAGATAATCGCCCCATGCCTCAAGGAATGGCATCTTCTTCGAAGGATCAGTAAAAAGTTGAAGGGCCAACGGAAAGAGTTGAGGGTTTTTCTTCACAAGGGTCATACAATCATCGAGATAGGAATCTCCAGCAGAAGCAATGTGCCTGAGGGCCTTTTCAAACCTTTGCAGCCTAAGGTCAATATTATAATGCATCAACAGAGTAGGCATACGCTGCAATTCTTGTAAGAAAGGGAGGAACTCTTTTGGATCTTTCTGGGCATTCAATGCCACAATAGCTGCAAGATTTAAATCATAAAGACCCAAAGCAGCTTCATAGACAGCATCCGAATCAGATAACCACAAAAGGTGCTTCAAAGCTTCCTCAGCAGAAGGGTAAGAGACTCTCTTTTGGTCATTAGCATGAGATAATTCCATTTCACGGATGACTTTTATTCTCTGAAGAGCATCTTCAAGTAATGGAGGATCACTCCGAGCTAGGGTGGTCAAAATGCAAAGCTCCCTTGCAGGACTTTCTGTTAAATGATCCTCAAGTGCTTTCCTTACAGCCAATAGAACAGAAGAAACCTTGTTTCTAGCATGACAATGATCCAGATCTCCAACATGCATAGCA